>JABXJD010000136.1:1380000-1592281 GCA_013375575.1 Percina caprodes
CACCACCTACAGGGGGCGTTATAGCTGTTATACCGCCCATGGCCTACAGGGGGCATTATAGCTGTTATACCATCCATTGCCTACAGGGGGAGGCATAGCTATGCCTCCCCCTGTAGGCCTAGGGTCGTATTGTAGGTTTTATTTTTCTTTTTTTTTTTATTTTATTTTTTTTTTTTTGCTGTTGTTGATATGTCAAATTTGATTACAAAATGTGTTAATATTCTATTCTCGAGGATTCTATTAATTTATTTATATATTTTTAAAATAATTTTAATTGCTTTATTTATTTTTAAAATAATTATAATTTATTTATTTATTTTTATTTATTTTTATTTATCTTTTTAAATAAGGTGTTTGTGGGTGTGTGTGTGTGTGTGTGTGTGTGTGTCTGATTATCACGTCCTCTCGTTTTACATCCTAGGTGGAGGGTGATGCGCCAGATGTGCATGACGACGGGGTCGAGGCCATAGTGCCAGCTACACCAGATCAAAGTCCTCTCACTTCAGAAGGGGTTGTTGAGCGACCACCGACGTCACTACAGGACAACGGCCTCAACGAACCTGGTGTGTCTGCTGATTTAAGCTCTATACCATTGCATGAAATATATGTGGATTTATCATGTGGTAGGATCCAACAGGTAGATCAGAACAATCCTCTTGAACATGATGTAACGGTTGATTCTGATCAAACACAGATCCCCACCGCTTCTCTAATCGAACTCATGAATGCTAAAATAGACATTCTCTTAGACAAGAATGCAGCATTAGAGAAATTGGTAGGTACCCTTATCGACCAAAACTGGCGTCAGTTCAGACTTCTGTACATGCTACGACAATCAGAAAACGTAAACAGAAAGGCTAAAAACTAAATTGATCAGAAAATGGATCCCCTCTTAAAAACAAAAAAACAAAGCATCTAACAAGATCCGACAGCTGTGACGAGTTATTATCATTATTCGAAAACGATCCAAAGAGTGACTACGAACGTGCAAAAATTATTGAAAGGTGCTACAAATTAGCCGGTCTTGAATACATTGTAGACAGCAAATGTGATGTTGATGAATTTATGGAAAAGTGTGACAAACAACTGACAGAATATGAAAAAGAGGCCGCAGACGCAT
Organism: Percina caprodes; assembly: GCA_013375575.1. Classification (NCBI taxonomy): domain Eukaryota; kingdom Metazoa; phylum Chordata; class Actinopteri; order Perciformes; family Percidae; genus Percina; species Percina caprodes. Next base: position 1,381,121 of record JABXJD010000136.1, read on the forward strand.
TGCTAAATTCAGACAGGCTGCCATCTATGGCGTATGGGGGTTCGCGTATGTCAGAACAGGTATGCATACCTGGACAAATTCCGTCACACTCCTATTTAAACCCAGACCGCAGACCGTCTATCACCACCACCACAGCGTTGCTACACAGGGCCCCCATAATGCACTCTGTGCCGCCTGATATACAGATGCCCAGCACAAGCGGGGCAAACCCCTCCCGACAATTTCTAAATTCGGACAGACCCCCCTCTACAAGCACTGCATCATTACAGCAGTCAACCGCAGGGCAGACAGGGGATGGTAGTGTAACAAATGCTATGAGTGTCCGAGAAATTCCGAAATTTAATGCCGCTGAATACCGTCAACACATCACATTAAGTGGAATAGATATTTCTGACGTAGACAGCGTACCGTCACAAGTTCACAGTACCCTAACGGGTTTAATCGACACAGCCCTACAGTCCACAACCCGAGATAGCGCCCTGAATGTGGTGTTAAGAGGGCCGGCTTTAGCTGATGACATACAGGTAGTGTTACATGCGCACAATGACTACAGCATAGACTCTTTCCTGGAGCAAATAACCCAAGCTCTACAGAGTAACGACACATCATTGACAGATGACTCTTTAGAGCTCGTTGTCACAGTGGCACGAGGCATGTCTGGGGAGCTAGGTGCAAACTAGGGTCCGTGGGATATGACGATATTATAAGCCGTAAGATTAAGTCATTATTCAACCCTATGAATAGGGGCGATGGTCTTTGCTTTGGGATATGTCTTGCATACTATGCTAATGAGAACATGTCTCAAAATGACCGGCTCAACTATGCAAAGCAGCTATACAGTGAATTGGGTTTTGAACACTCACACTATGTAGCATTTTCCGACGTGGCCAAGTTTCAGAACTATTTGAAAATTAAGATCGTAATATTTCATCACACTATCGGCTCTAAAAAACCCCAGCTTTTTAAGACCCATGACGAAGCAGATGAGCGTACCGTATGGCTATATTTGCATGATGAACATTACTACCTCATAAAAAACAAAACAGCATTTTTTGGGGCCCCCTACGTGTGTGATGCCTGCTACGGCACGTACACAAATTATCTCTCACATGCCTGCAGCATAATCTGCAATGTGTGTCAGACAGCATGTTTTCGCAAGCCCGGTGATACTGTACGATGCGGTGATTGTAAACGCATTTGCAAATCTCAGTATTGTTTAGCGCAGCATAAGGTAATGAATACAAAACATCGCTTTATCCCATGTGACAGGACAAAATACTGCGATGATTGCGGAAAGACCTATCAAATATGGCAAAAAGGAAAAAGCATGTTTGTATTGCCTTAAAATGTACACACTGCAGGGAAGACATGATAGGCCAGAAACACGAATGCTATATACAGCCTCTCAAGAAAACACCTGCAGTTGCAAAATACATATACTACGACTTTGAAACACGTTACCAGAATGATAGACACGTCGCAAACTATGTCTGTAGCATTGATATGACCGGTTCCAAGCACTGTTTCTCAGGTCCAAACTGTGTGTCAGCATTTGTTAAGCATTACAGAAAACCGCTATAGAAATGCAACCTTTATAGCACATAATGCCTCAGGGTTCGACAGTTACATATTGTTGGAATATTTTGTAATGCAAAATATCTGTCCGACGCTCATAATGAGGGGGTCCCGAGTCATTTCAATGTTTGACAACGATTACAAACAGCGGTGGATTGATTCATTTAGCTTCCTCCCAATGGCGTTAGCTAAAACACCTGCAGCTATGGGGTTCACTGATGTGTTAAAAGGCCATTTTCCTCACATGTTTAACACCGTGGAGAATGAAAACTACATAGGGCCATACCCCGCTCCTTCCTACTACGGTTTTGATGCTATGACCGAGGCTTCAAAGGTGTCATTTATGGAGTGGTATCAAAGTGTTAAAGACGACACTTTTGACATGGTCAAAGAGCTAGCGCGCTACTGTTCTAATGATGTGGATGTTTTGGCTAAGGCTTGCAATGTTTACAGAGATGCCTTCATGACCTCAACAACGCTAGATCCGTTTGGGTATACAACGCTAGCATCCAGCTGCATGGGTGTTTATAAAACACTCTTTATCCCCAGAGACAGTGTGGCCCTGACCTACGAAGGAGCCTACATAAATCCTAATAAGACACATTCTGACGTATCGATGCAATGGTTGGGATATATAGCACATAGAGAGGGTGTCTCATCCAACATGCCCTCAACGAGGGTGAAAAGACATTCGGACCGTATTCTATCGATGGATATTGCGCCACTACCCACACAGGATATGAGTTTAGCGGTTGTTACTTTCACGGCTGTGTAAAATGCTATTCTCAGGCAGAAATCAATCCTACTCTGAAAGTACCCTATGGTCAGTTGTGCAGGGATTTCAATGACAGATTGGCTACGTTAAAGACCATACATGGTCTAAAAGTTGTTGTAATGTGGGAATGCGAATGGCGGAGGGAGGTGGAATCTGATCCGGGCGTCAAAGCATTCATGGCCACCTATGTCAAAACTACCCGTTTAAACCCCCGCGATGCCCTATTTGGTGGTCGAACAAATGCCATGAAACTATACCACAAGGCAGTAGAAGGTGAAATGATCAGATATTACGACTTTACAAGCCTCTACCCTACTGTGCAGGCAAAGTGCGATTATCCTATTGGCCACCCGCAAATAATATATAGGGATTTTGATGATATATCACAATATTTTGGGCTAGTGAAGTGTACGGTAGATCCACCCAGAGGACTTTATCATCCAGTGTTGCCCTACCGATGCCATGATAAGCTCATGTTCCCTCTGTGCGCAACCTGTGCCGTTGAGGAGAATCAGACGACACGGTGTGGTCACAGCGACCGTGAGAGACAGCTGTCAGGGACATGGGTCTCATTCGAACTGCAGAAGGCGGTGGAAAAAGGCTATAAAATAGCTAAAATCGATGAGATCTGGCACTTTCCGGAAAAATCCGACAGTCTTTTTAAAGAGTATGTTAAAACATTCCTTAAACTGAAACAGCAGGCGTCAGGGTACCCCGGTAATGTCCAAACGGAAGATGAGAAAAAGAGTACATTGAGAATTATTATGCTAAAGAAGGAATCAGGCTTGAACCTGATAAGATAGCCGTCAACAAGGCTGTTCGTAGCATAAATAAATTGCTGCTGAATTCTCTCTGGGGGCGTTTTTCAATGCGATGCAATATGCCCACTACAGAGCTTATAACAAAGCCCTGCAGATTTACACAGCTGATGTTCAGTGACAGCTTTGACGTACGACAGTTTTCATTCATCTCCCCAGATGTCGCGATAGTCCAGTGGCGTGAGGCTAACAGTCAAGCTTCCAGAATTCAAGACGTGAATATTTTTATTGGATCTATGACCACTGCATATGCACGTCTAGAGCTATATAATCTCATGGAGAAACTGCAGGAACGCGTTTTGTATTGTGACACAGATAGTGTACTTTTCACAAGTAAATCAGGAGATTGGGTTCCTCCCTAGGTCCTTATCTCGGTGATCTCACCGATGAACTGAACGACGCACAGATGTGCGGCCATCCTGATGAGGACTTTATAACAGAGTTTGTTTCTGGAGGTCCCAAATGTTATGCCTATCGAACAGCACAGGGAACTACCCAAGTGAAATGCAAAGGGGTTACCCTCAATTCAAAAAATGCCAGCGTGGTCACACATGAGTCATTAATAGGTTTGGTAAAATCCTTTGTGGCCAATCAGCATAGTGACAAGCATCTTGTTACAACAGCACACACCATCACTCGTGATAAAAAGCAGTTTCATCTCAAAAACAGGTCAATGCACAAAAAATTACAAGTTGTTTACAACAAACGCAGAGCTCTCCATGACTACACGACCATCCCTTATGGCTATTAATAATCCTTATCATACCGAATTCGACGGTAGACTACAACACCCTTTCAGCGCCGTTATCAGTGGGCCGTCAAACTGCGGGAAATCGTTCTTTGTCAAAGACTTAATCCGCAATGCATCGGCTGTTATTTCACACAAGATTGACAACATAGTGTATGTATATTCGTGCTGGCAGCCTTTATACGATGAGCTACTTACATTTGTAAATATAAATTTTGTCAACGGTCTGCCTGAATCGTTTTGTGACGAGGCACTGCTCCCCATTCATAAAAATAACTTGCTTATTTTAGATGATTTAATGGGTGACGCCAGCAGTAATATGGAGGTACAGAATGTTTTTACAAAATATGTCCATCACCGGAATCTCAGCTGTCTCTATCTTGTACAGAATCTTTTTATTCAGGGTAAAAGCAGTCGCACGATAAGCCTGAATACTAATTACATTATACTATTTAAAAACCCCCGAGACAAAAATCAAATCAACTTATTGGGTAGACAGATGTACCCTGGTAACAGTAAATTTTTCCTTGAGGCGTTCAACGATGCCACTAGTTCAACATACGGTTATCTTCTGATAGATTATAAAGCCAAGACACCGGACATGTTCAGACTCAGAACAGGTTTGATCTCATCACAACAGGTTGTGTACGTTCCAAAGAAACGCCAGGTAATATAATGTCCTCACGCATGCAGAGAAACCTCACACAGCTGGAGCTCCTACACAAGGCCGCTCCTAGAGTTCGAGGGTCATTATCAAGAATGCCAACTCAGACTTTATTAATGCCCTGTGTGAAATAGCTCTTAATATTTTAAGAGGTAACATCCCCTTGTCTACCAAACAGTACAAGTTGTTAAAGAAGAAGAAAAGAGTAATCCGGCTAGTGGCAGATAAAAAAGTTAACCATACTAAAAGAGGAAATTTATCAATCAGACAGGAGGTTTTCTCCTGCCTCTGTTAGGGGCTGCAATACCATTTATTGCCAGTCTATTCACCCGTAGTTGAGATGGAACATACACAGAAAATGTTTTTAGTGCCGCAGCATCAGCTACTCTCACTGCAACAACAACAACAAACAGCAAATGTATCTGTGAGACAGTCTGCCCAAAATGAATTGGACCAGGCAATGGGTGAAATTCTGAAACAGGCGGACGTTGATGTATATGAGAAAGCTAAGAGATACTCCAGTATTCTGCAGAGATACCTGGCTATGGTAAAACAGGGTGAACAAGAAAAAGCTGTAATCACGCTATCCCTACCCGAGGATAATTCAAAGGAAGATCCAAAAGCCAATGATGCAGAAGACGATGTCATATCAGAAGTTTTAAAACACCTACCGAAACGTCATAAGAGAAATGCCGAGTTTATTATGGCCTCACTAGCGTAATAACAAGCAAATATCGTGGACAAAGCAAGGTGAAATCATTGTGAACAATAAGAATGTATCGGGTAGCCATTTGTACGATCTGGTGAAAAGTGTGACGTCATATAACAACATCTCAGGACAGTCAAGACCTACGGGGTGGAATTTGTTTTTAAAAACTCTTGCAAGCTTGAACATCCCGTTATCTGTAATTCCAAACACAACCGTACGTCACTCTATTGCTGCATTTAAAACAGATCCAACATCAAGAGCTAATACCCCCTTAAGGACTCCTACGTCCAAGAGAATTCACCCTGGTGGTGATTCAAACATCGGTCTTATCCCCCGCACACTAAGTTATTCATCACCGTCTACGTCACGTTGGGCTAGTTTCTGATTATTTTATTACAGTGTACAGAATCAGGGTCACAATTTACTGTATGTTTTATAAATGAACGTCCTATTTATCTTTATTCTATTTCAATTTATTTTTTAATATTTTCTTTTTACCAGATGAATGTAGTAATGACACTTGACCGGGATAAATTTGTTTTCTTTTATGCAAATCCCTATGAGACAGCTATTGAATGTAAAACAGTGACAATGTGTTTTTCAATATGTTTTTTATAACAAGTTTCTATTTTATACTATTTTCTATTTGTTTTTATTCTATTTCAGTTTATTTTTTAATATTTTCTTTTTACCAGATGAATGTAGCTATGACACATGAACGGGATAAATTTGTTTTCTTTTATGCAAATCCCTATGAGACAGCTATTGAATGTAAAACAGTGACAATGTGTTTTTCAATATGTTTTTTATAACAAGTTTCTATTTTTCCTGTTGAATTGTATCGAATTGATGTTTGTTTTAGTTTTTTAAAACCAAATTTTGTCTATTTTGAGCCAACCTCATTATTATGCATAATTTTCATTAAAAATATTTGATTAAAAAAATAAGCAGCCCCTTAGACTTTTTATTTTTTATTGACGCAATACACATGAATCTTATCTGTAGTAGGCACATGAACATTGTACACTCTTAAACTTCTGAACATGGCACACCACCGGTCTCAGCCTCTTGACAAAATTACACACCATATCATCGTTACATATCAGATTAGTGCCATACATGTTCAACACTTTATTAAAACACTTGTTTTTTTGAATTTTGCACAAGAAGAATACGCAATGTTGGCCGCATACTGTAGAATAGTTATTTTGCACCTGGATGTCAGAATGAGAGATCTCCACGCAATTCTTTAAGAGGAAGGAGTTTATCGGCTGGAGAAAACTGGTAGGTGAATTTCCAAAACTGTCAAAGAAATAGCCGCGCTTGTCCTCAGTGATATATATGGCCAGCCAATGTTCCCCAGGCATATCGCTAGTATGTGTATTAACCACAACCATCGCCGGTAGCTTGAATACAACAGCTTTTGGGAGCTGGTCACACGCTACCACACCTAGAAAATTTGTGTGTCTAGCCACTCTCTTTACAAGCACGCTTGTGAGTTCTAGTGTATTCATAGCTAGTAGTGATCTAGAAGCACCTGTCTACGGTTAGATATTTCGACTATAGAATCAAAAACCGAGTAACAGATTAATGTTGCTGTACGAGGGAGGGTTCCTGAAACGAGCTTCCAAGCGTACATTCCCGGTCTTAATCAGCGACAGGTTTCCTGAGCACCCACCATCAGGCTCCAAGTTGAAACAGAATAATGTGTAGCCCGATCCAAAATCGGATCGCGATATTGCCAGACTGCGATCCTTTAAATGTCGGCCTGTTGATTCAATGAGTTGATAATATTCCCTTACGTATTGGCCTCTTTGAAAGTGCGGTTGGAACGGCCGCGCAGGATGTGACTGTCCATCAGCATGTAGAGTAATAAACTCTGTGTTGAAATGCCCAAAATTAAATGGGTTACGGGCATAAGATCCTGTGTAGGCCTCATTATCTACAAAGGCTATAACCACAAATTTAGGGATCTGTCCCATGAATAGATTTTCCTGATTGCATACCCGAGTACCAGCTGGTATGGAAAAGGTTTTTAACACAACTCTGTCAATGGCATATTTCGCGTTAGCATGTTGTAAAGCTCTACTATGGGCCACGCGTATTGTGGGGGCAACAGTCACCTTCTTTACAAAAAGACTCGCTGACATTATTTTCACAGTGAATAGGTCATTTCCAGGGTCATTAGCACAAAGTCGTCTTTTGTGCGGATAAATTTCAGAGAAAGATCAACGCCATTTAGCATAAGTTTCTCTTGAAAAAACAAATCTGCATGTATGGGTGCTATCAACTCAACGATACGGCTTTCAGTTGTGTATTGACTCCGCTCCACCAGCCCAAGATTATCGCCGGTAATAGATGATTCATCCATCTTTCCGCCAGTATCAATACAAAACAATCCCGTACTAAACTGGCTGGCTAGGGTATCCTTTCCATAGTTCAGCAGACATTCAATCATTCCCCTGTATGGATATGTATTTGAAGACTGTGTAATCAGTCTATCACCCAGTGTTATGTCTACTTGGGAGAAGAGGGCACATCCGGGATAATTTATAAATCCCACATCGGCTGCATTGGCTAGCTGAGTGCCATCAGGATTTGTGATCCTTACACGCAAATACAGGTATGAGTCGTTAAGGTCCAGATAGTCTTCACCAGAAGCAGATATGAAAAACTCTATGGGGCCCGCATCTGTCAGTGCTGACACAGGGGGTATCTCTGTAAAACATGATTTTTCAATAGATGTCTGTGTGTACGGCACCGTAAATAGATCCAGTTCTGTCTTCACACACTCTTCAGACTGATTATGAATGAATGCCATTATTTAATTTCCTTGAAGAAGAAAAAACACTATGGTATGTATTCCAGTCTAGAAAATGTCTTTTGGGAAGCTCCGAGAGCGTCTGGCTGGTGTTCTGCGTCTTCTGACCGCTGCCTTCCTTTTGACCGCTTTACCCTTTTTGACAGGGGTTTTACGTCTTTTAGATGCTGGTCGGCGACGCCCACATCCTGAGGGAGGGTTTTTTTGAGGTCTGCGGGTGTAGACTACAAGTCCGCTTCCCTGTTGTTGTTTTCCAGCTACAGAATTCCTTACATTTGTTACAACATCGCCTATAAACCCAGTGGCCGCTGTTTTCAGGTGCGGTTTTGCCAGATTAAACCCTTTTTTTAAAAGTGGAACGGCCATACGAAATAAATTCCGAAATATACCACCTAGGCCGTTGCCATACTGTGTACTTGATCCAATAAATGCAGGTAGTTCTCCTCCGGCCTGATTCATGTAATAAGCCGTATAGTGGGCTCCATCTCCGTTGTATGCTTTACGCATCATTTTAATGTTTCACCGGTCTAAAATGCAGTTTGACTATAACCTTACCGTATGAGAACGGTATGAGATCACCCTGGTCGTCACGGAGCTCAATCTGTATGTCACTTATGGTGGAGCGTGAGAGAGCTGTGTAGTGTGGGACGTCGTAACTCAGAGTGGGCATTCGGCGGGTCTCGTCAGAAATATTTATACATCTGAGAAGGGGGACACTGGTGTCTCCCACCAGCTGATAATCGACAATGTCACTATAAACAAAAATGTTATACTGGCCGGCGTGTATATCAGCGGGATGTGGTGCGCCACTAAGCTTTTTCTTTATAAGGTTGGGTTGTATTCGAAAGGGCATTTCCGGCACAAAACCAAGTATTTCAGCTAATCGGCCTTTAAACAACACACGAGATCCGACCCCTCCAGAGAAGAACACTTTATTAGTTATGGGGTTGTAACTTAGTGCAGCGGTTATGGCCGAGTTAGCCAGGCATTTTGCATTATACTCTTTAATAACGCTCTGTACGGAATCATACCAGCCCGTCGATAGTTTTATAGAGTGACGGTCAGCGGTTGCTAGGTCAAAAATTTCCACTTCGGAGTCCTCTGCTGAAAAGCTATTCCATACTCTGGGATATTGGATTTCAATAAGCCCTACTTCATAGGGCTGCCGCAGGATTAAGGGCTTAGCAAGCTTGGTTCTGAATTGACATATCTTGTTATTTGGGTATACTGACGACGATGAATTACTGGGAAGCGTGACAAAAAATCCATTCTTATTCATTCTCACCGATGCCTTTCACCGCCAGAGTGTAAATGAATAGCCTACACAGCGCACAGCCTTTTTATTCGATTTCCATAATGTCTTTTTCAGAAATCCATGAATTGAATTTCTCAGGCCACCCCACCCATTTGACAAGAGCCAAACGTCTACGACCCTCCCTCTTTCTTGTGATAACTTTCTCTATTTTAAATTTTTTATTCTCATCTATAATCACCGGCTGTAACTCGGCCTCATAAAAGGTTCCAGTCAACACGTCCCCACTAATATCTTTTAGTTTATAGACAGGAGGGGTGCGACTTACAAGTTTCACTATTGTAAAAAACTCATCTGTGAATGTTTGTTCATAGCCTTTTCTAAATAAGCCGCGATGTTTTGAGATCCTAACCGTATTTCCCACTTGAAATTTAAAGGGTGTCGGAGCAGATGGTTTCAGTTTGTACAGATTGACGAAGACAGTTTTCTCATTGTCTTTATTCACCGCCGACGGGGTCATTTTTATTGATCTATGGTATGAAGAGTTGTAAGCTGTAACCAGGTCGGGAATTGCCTCGATATACCGTCGTGAGTTAACGGATGTTAAAAATCGCCACATACGCGTTTTAAATGTCCTATTGAACCTCTCCACCACACTTGCTTTTGTCTCATTTGACGTCGAGAAATGGTGTATTTTATATTGTTCCAGCATATTACGAAAAGCAGTATTATAAAACTCCTTTCCCTCGTCTGTTTGAAGTTTCTGAGGTATTCGCCCTTCACCCAGTATTTCTTTAAATGCCGCTGTGACAACTGCTCCAGTTTTGTTTTTAAGGGGCTTTACCCAGGCGTATTTAGAAAACACATCAATGCATGTTAGCAGATAGCGTATATTATCATTTTCTGCTGAATATTCACTCATATCTACCAGATCAATCTGAAATTGTTTGTCGATGCCGTTAACAATTACTCTGCTTCTTGGAAAATTTCTCAACGCAGGTTTATGTAGAGTATATGTGTCCTGACGCTGTAAAAACTTTTGAACCGCTGGCATTGTTGGAGTCACACCTGTACACTCTTTAACTGCATGACGAAGCTTATCCACCCCTCCTAATCCTCCAGGATGTGAAGGATCATAGTATAGCTTTTCCATAACATCATCCATGATTCGTTTTAGAGACAACTGACGACATTAGCTTTGTGTCATACATTTTTATTTTCAACAAGTTATGACGTCATGGTTACACATTCTATCACAGACAGCGTTTTTGATAGCTCATTTACATCCGTTTTACTGATTATGTAGGTATGTATCTCTCGCAAATCATGTAACATATTATCACATTGTTTTTCTCTTACATACAGACTCATTGTATCTACAATCATAGCATATAGGGTGACAAGGTGATGCACTTTTATCCGTTCAAAGTTATGTGTGAGGTTAGCTATGACTGAACAAAATGTTTCCACCACACACTCCCTTGTATTCAGCAATGTTAGCATCATTTGAATCACCTCAGGCCATGGACTTGTACAAATTTGGGCTCTTACAATTTCCATCATTTTTTCAAGCCTACACACATCGGATGGGTTGACCTCACTGTTACATTGGTACATGGCATCATCAGCAACCTTGTTGGCTATGGCATGGTCTAAAAGGCTTGACAATTTCATTATTACATATCGCTGATTGATTTTACTATACACCAAACTCAAACAATTCCCCATATCTGCACCGATGTTTTTTTCTTTTTTTTTCTTCAGGACGTCTCAGACTGACTTTCTTCAGGACGTCTCAGACTGACTTTCTTCAGGACGTCTCAGACTGACTTTCTTCTCTTGTACAAATCCCTCCAGTAATCCCCAATTTCACGTATTTGCGCTACTTTGACAACGTCGTCACCTACCATCGCATCATACATCTCACGGATTTTGACTGTAACATCTTCAGCGGCTTTTAACTCGTACAACACAGTTTCAGCCACTCCACGGATTCTGGAGTCGTCGGTATGGATGCTTTTCAAATTCAGGAATCGCCTCACCACATCCACAAATTTATTGGTCAATAGCCTTTTCATCAGCAGGTCAAAGTGTTCGCCATAGAACCATTCGGGTATACTGGTTAAACACTCATGGTGTTTCTGGCTCGGATGATTGATCTGGCAGCCGTAGCACACCTCCTCCCAGTACTGATACAGCACGATCCCCAACAGGTGTAGAGATGCCGTCTTGATACCATCTATGAGCAGAGTTGAAATCCTGCCATCGGTGTGGTCACCTCCACAATCACACTCAATATCAGACCATACGAGGCCGCCGCCCAGCTGTGTGTCGTCAGAGACTATGGGTGATATGCCTGGGCATATGTCCCCAGCAGGTAGGGGGGACGCCGGAAGTGATCGGATCAAAAGAGCGGGGGGTGGAGGAGGCGTCACATGGGGTGAGCGGGCCCGGAAATATTCAGGGGTTGTACATGATGATAATAATGATGGTGATGAAGATGGAGATCCGCTGAACGTCAGAGGGGCGAACAAATTCCCCCCGCCGGGAGGTGTACTGGGGTAGCACAACTCCAACCCTTCTGGAATAATAAACATTAGTGGCTCATTACAAACACATACCCATAGTAAAGACAACTATTTTTGACAATTAATCAACACATCATTACACCCACCGTCTTCCTAGTCTCTGTGGCTGACAATTTTAGGCCTATAGAGCTCTCGGGGCAGGGGTTGGGACTGATGACCACAGGCGTCAAATATAAGTCTTTTCTTAATCTTCTCATACGACGCCCTAATACTAGCTCTTCTGATGTGACTGTCAATAGCATCAAAGTGTTTCTTCATTAGCTCCCAATCGCACCACTGTATGCAGAAGACGCTTTTAAACCACTCTTCATATTCATGACTAGATACAGGATATGGCTTTAAGCGCCACTCCGCACGTCCTCTGACAGCAACAAATTTCTCTTTTTCCTCACACACTCTGAGAAAAATAAAATCCTCAGGATCTCGGTTGTATCTATCTGCTTCCACGCGGAAGATTTTCCCTTCTTTGTAACTATCCCACTGTGTTACATAAATAATCTCAGGAAAACCTACACTATTGAGATCCTGACATGCTACAGATCTAAAAAGACGCCAATCTTTTAAACTCAACTTATACTCTGTCTTAGCCTCAGCCTCTAACTCGGGATCTACACTAGCACACACACACACAGCTAAAGTAACCCAACCGCTACTATAGCCAACAGAATACACATATCCGTTATCTCCCCTAGCTTCGAAATTAGCCGTACCACATTCAGCTATGCTTTTAGCTAGAGTCTCAGACCGACTTCTCTTCTTTTTCAACGGTGCATAACTCAAATCAAATGTAACGGAAGGATCAGTAATACCTTCGCCAATGGTCACGCTCTCTCCGGCATCAAATCCATAGGTTTCCATGTCTAGGCAGCACAAATCTGAAGCTTAACGCACCTTACGCAGCAGGACGACGGAGGGAATGAAGTGTTGAGGCCGGTCTCGCCGTCGGTACTTAAAGGCTAAGCCCTACCCATTAACACCGTGTCACCGGTCTATCTGACACCCATTGGATCCCTTAGGACCATCCTACAGCCGACGCCATCATACGTCATGAAATTTGAGTGTAACCCCACCTTTTTAGGGGTTATGCTAATTTCAACCCCTCCCTAATGAATCACATGCGCACGCATCCTCACTCATGGGCTATTTTGACCCCTCCCTAATGAATCACATGCATGCGCTTCACATGCACGAGTTTCACATGCACGCGCAAAAGTGTACTTAAAGAGGGGGATCGCGCCCCCCCCTTTTCACGTGAACGCGCAAAAAGAGTATTATATTACTACTGGGGTCCCGAAAGAAATTTTAACCGATCAGGGAACTAACTTCATCGGTAAAACGATGAAGCAGGTTTACTCCTTGTTAGGGATTCGGGGCATTAAAACCATACCCTACCACCCGCAGACCGACGGCATGGTTGAAAGATTCAACCAGACCTTGAAGTCGATGCTGCGGAAATTTGTGTCAGAGTCAGGCGCTGACTGGGACCAGTGGCTTCCCTACCTGATGTTTGCCTACAGAGAAGTTCCGCAGGCATCCACCGGGTTCTCTCCTTTCGAACTCCTGTTCGGACGAGAGGTGAGAGGCCCGCTTGACATCCTTCGTGAGAGTTGGGAGGGGGACGCTCCTCATCAACCAACTAACATTGTGAGTTATGTCCTGAAGATGCGGGAGAAGCTGGACCAGTTGAGTTCCAAGGCTCGCCAACACCTGACCGAGTCTCAGACGAGACAAAAGACGTGGTATGACCGAACGGCGCGCCGGCGTACCTTTGTGTCTGGACAGGACGTGCTGCTGTTGTTGCCATCATCTGAAAGCAGTCTGCTGGCGAAGTGGCAAGGCCCTTTCAAGGTGCTTCGCAAGGTCGGAGAGGTCACCTATGAAATTGAGATGCCAGGCAGACGTCGCTCCAAGCAGATCTTCCACGTGAACCTTCTCAAACAATGGTATGACAGACTATCTTCTATCAAAGACCAGTTGTGGGCACAGATTGTGGAAGAGGAAGAGGAACCGTCGGAGCAGTATTTTCCTACTGCGGGCGGCAAGTCAACCTACCCCTCTGTTAAGGACTGAACAGCAGAAGGATCTGCTGCACATCATCCCAAGGGGCCTGTTTAAAGATCAGCCAGGGCGGACAGACATCATAACCCACGACATTCGGCTGACTTCTTCGGGTCCTGTCCGGCAGACCTCCACCAGAGTTCCGGCGCGATTGATCCCCGCACTGAAACAGGAGGTGGTAGCGATGCTGGAGATGGGGGTGATTGAGAGATCGCGCAGCGAGTGGTGCAGGTGGTCTTGGTGCCAAAGAAGGACGGTGGGCTCCGCTTCTGTGTTGACTTTTCCAAGCTGAATTCCATATCGGCTTTTGATCCTTATCCCATGCCACGAGTGGACGAACTAGTGGAACGCCTAGGGAAGGCAAAGTTTCTCAGCACCCTGGATTTGTGTAAAGGGTACTGGCAGGTACCGCTTTCACCCCAAGCCCAGGAGCTGACTGCCTTCAAAGCACCCTCCGGTTTGTACCAGTTCAGGGTTATGCCCTTTGGTCTGCATGGCGCAATCGCAACTTTCCAGCGTCTCATGGACGAAGTGTTGAGAGGCGCTGAGGACTACGCCGCAGCATATATTGACGACGTCATAATCTACAGTTCGTCGTGGGAAGAACATCTTCATCACCTGAGAGATATCTTCCTGAGGATTCATCGTGCCGGGTTAGTGGTGAACTCCAGCAAATGCCAGCTTGCCCGGTCTGAAGTGTGCTACTTGGGATACGTCCTGGGAGGTGGCACCATTCGTCCTCAAGTTGGCAAGGTGGACGCAATCCGTTGTTCCCAGCCTCCATCAACTAAGAAGGGGGTGAGATCATTCCTAGGGTTGGTTGGCTGGTATCGACGCTTTATCCCTGACTTTTCCAGCCGTGCTGTTCCCCTGTCGAACCTCACGCGCAAGACCAGTCCCAACAAGGTGGTCTGGACTGCAGCATGTGAGGAAGCCTTTCATGACCTCAAGGAGAGCTTGTGTCATGATCCAGTGTTGCAGAGTCCTGACTTTTCCTTGCCTTTTACCGTGCAAACTGACGCTTCGGGCATTGGCCTGGGGGCAGTGTTGTTGCAGGGAGAGGGTGAGGACAGAATGCCCATACAGTTTGTGAGTCGCAAACTGTTTCCCCGCGAGACGCGTTACTCCACCATTGAGAAGGAGTGTCTTGCCATCAAGTGGGCCTTAGACACTTTGAAGTACTATCTTGTCGGCAAAGAGTTTGTCTTGGAGACAGACCACAGGCCCTTGCAGTGGCTCCATCGTATGCGTGACTCTAATTCAAGGATCACGCGCTGGCACCTTTCCCTACAGCCGTACAGGTTTACGGTGAGGTATAGGGCTGGCAAGGACAATGTTGTTGCTGACTTTCTCTCGCGTCCTGTGATTGACCGTGACGCTTGTTCTTATGGAGGGGGGTGTGTGACAGGGCGCATTGCGACCGTCACCTTACACTGACTTTAAAAGACTCTTATGGTGATATGCTAGTGTGTGACACGTGTTTGTTTAGTTACCTTTGTTGTGTTTAAGTTTTCCCGTTACTCCATTCATTTTCATAGCCCTACAGTAATCGCGTATCTTTCTTGTGCACACAAATAACAGCTGAAGCTACGTTGATTTGCATGCAACGCTAAACACATTTCTCCACCAATTAGTTAATCATCTTCACCCATTCATCATTACCATCTTATTTCACTAAATTCCTTAGTTACAATAAACACACAACCATCAGTTAGTTTATAATCTGTTGTCTGTTTATTTAACGTTAAACGTAATATAAATCATTCATACCAGCATATTGGTCATCTTACCTGCGTCTTTTGATGTAATGATAAAAGGGGAGTTTGCCGTGTTCACCGGTCTCTTTATAGCCGGGCGGATTTCTGGGGTTTACCGGAAGTAATTTGATTAAAGATTATAAACCGTTAAAATGGTAAACTGAGATATCTTGTAGAGCGGTAATACCTGATTGGGTTGTGTTTATATTATTAAGAGTATCTCGTTATGTAGAGAAGTGTTTTGGCCATTTTTAAGCCTTCTGTAAATTTCCCGCCTGAGCCACCCCTACAGCATTATTAAGAATGGATTGGTCCATTTCTGGGGGGTGCGATCAGGCTATTTTAGAGGGAGGTTTCAGTGATGAAGGGAGGTTGGATGTAGAAAGACGTAAGTCTTATGAGCCAGATGAATTGCAGTAACAAGGCAATTTGTGAACGTTTGTTCTTTAGTTTAGTATTTTACTTATATTGTTTTGACTCTCAAGTCTATTCCTTTTTTGTTTAGTTTTGAAAGTCTTTGATTTTTATTATTTTGTATTTCTGTATTTTGCCTTTGAGCCTTATTTGGGATGAATAAAAACACCCCATCTTAAACCAGAACCAGAAATCAAAGTTTGATTCATCTTTCCGGGTCTTCATCTTACTACGACTACTGGTAACATCTACCTTCAACAACCTTTAAAGTGCCATATCTGACCCAAACCCCATTTCACGCATAACCATCCACTTCTGTGAATTGGTCTAGTTCTCCTATTGTCTGTCCGTCCTTGTCTGTCACATCCATCGGTTACACACTGAGAGCTCTATCTGCTTTTGAGAGGAGATAAAGAGCTAAAGGAAGGATGGAGAGAGGAAAACAAGAGTAGAAGAGACATGATTACACAGGCATGGGGGAGAAACTGTAGGATAATCTGAGAACAGTAGAGGGAAATACAGCGAAAGACAAAGGAAACAGGGAGAGAGAGCGGGAGGGATCGAAGGGGAATATGAGGGAAGAGTTAGTAGGAAGGGGTAGAGAATATATACTGTAGAAGGGGGTGCCGGGAGGAGGGACATGGAGGAGAAAGAGAAAGAGAAGGGTGAGGGTGCCAAATGCCCATTCATCCCACAGGCGGCTCAGCTTCGTTTCAGCAGTGCTGCCAAATGCGGATTGCTGCCACGTGAGCACCAAGGCCCGGTTTAAAAAGCCTTGGTGCAGCTTGCTCTGCAGAGATGAAGAAAAATGATGGTGGAACGGACAGAAAGGAAATATAAGATCCAAATATCTGTGGTACACATTTAAAGAAAACCCAAACTTTTTGTTGCTTCTTTGTTAAGTCCAGATATTTTGAATCTTTTGAAATTGAAAACTGAGTCTCCACTAGATGAAAGACTTTGATTATATTCTACTCTGGCTGTGTATTTGACTGTTGTTTTTTTTTTTTTTAAATGCTTTGCCCAAATTCAACCTTCCTCTCCTCTTCAATCCTTAAAAAAACATGTTAATAAAAGCACAATTCTGTATCTAAAGATTTCTATTTTAGCTCTGCTCTTGCAGTTCTTATACCGTAGAAATACATCAAGTGAAAGAGGTGACGAGAGGTAGCATTGATCCCGACCCAGTGGAGTGCAGAAAGCTTCAGATGAGGAAAACGTCTTCAAAAAGGAGTCTTAACTCCCAGCCTTTGATCCAAATCCAGAGACAGTGAAAAGAAGATACTTCAAGCTATGGTCGCCTCCGTCCCTCGCTCTTTATTCTGCAGGCCACCAAAGGAGCCCGACATTATCCTTTTTACTTTTCACTTCGCTGTTTCCTCTACATCACATCACTCCAGCACCACAGCATTAACTCATGCACACTGAAAACTACAGGAGCAATGTTATATCATGCAAAACCAGGTGTCCACATAGATACTATTTAGTTATAATAAATAAAAACTCTCTGATCCCTGCAAATGTAAAGAACCGGTCAAAGTATGCCGATGACTTGGTTATGTTTTTTCTGTGCTATATGCTGCAAATAGTTCACTTGACAATCTGATGAATTAAAGATATGTAAGTAGCAGTGGTCAATGCCCAAAACCAAAATGCATTTACAGTCAAAATGAAAATCTTTTAGTTAAAATTAAGATTTTGGTGGATAGCTCACCTAGTAGAGCAAGCGCCCATGCATAGGGCGCCATACATAGAGATTAGTCCTAGACACAGCAGTCGCGGGTTTGACTCCAACCTGCGGTCTTTGCTGCATGTCATTCACCTTATATTTTCCCTTTCATGTATAAGCTGTACTGTTCAAATAAAGCCCTTCCATGTCCTAAAAAAATCATAAAAATTTTGAAAATTCCAACACAAAACATTGTTTAAATGCTTTAAGCAATGATTTAATAAACTTGAAACTTTCTACATAATACCCAGTAAAAGATAGTCAGAGAGTGCTGTGGACAGGACATTAAGTCAGACTCGGTGGGAGGGAAACCGAAGCAGAGGGACAGACACAGAGCTGTGGCCGAGCCAAAGTAGCACACCTTTTAATTAATTAACCTTATCGGTTATCAGGCGAATAAATCAAAATAAATCAATAAATAAAATCTTGCAGAGCCCTGCTTTGCCCTGCAGCGCCCTGCTATGCCCGACTATGCACTGCCACAACCTGTAATGCCCCGCAGTGCCCGGCTTCGTCATAAACTACTAGAAATGCTATTTCTATTAATAGCTCCTTTATCTTTACTGTGACTATTATTGCCACAGTTCATCACACCCCCTACCAACATCCTGGGTCTGTCCGAGTTTTTACTCACCGCTTTTTCTTGGGGGAATTACTAGAATTGTTAAGTCTTTGTAAATTATAGTGTGGTCTTGATCTACTCTATCTGTAAAGTGTCTTAAGAACTTTTTATATATAATTCTATAAATAAAATTTGAATTGAATTAAATTGAAATGTCACAGTGATGAAGAGGCGGAATATTGGGCAGCTAACAGCAACAACAACATACTTTGTGTCGGCAATTTACACCTTTGAGTTGTTAGTTTAATTTAAGGAAAACAATGCATTGTTGTTTCCAAGAAAAAGTAACAGAATAGTAAGAGCACATCCTGACTTGCTTCATGTCCTACAGCAAAAACACTTTCCTTTGTGCAATTTTCCCTCCGTTTCTGTCACTCCAAAGGATCGTCCCCTCTCTTTTCGTCTCTTCTCTGTCTCCCTCGTCGCACGGCACTCTGGGGCTCGTTAGCGCTGGCGTCAGTGATTAAAGAGCGCAGGTAATTAGATACACATGACACCATTCTGACTGACTGGCTGGCTGATGAGCTGCAGAGTGTACCGGCAGACAAGTCCAATGTTTTACCGTCCAAATCCTTCCCACTTATTAGTCCAGATAGAGACGTGTACATGCATAACTGATCATTTGAGTGCTCTGCATGCTGTTATGGTATCTCCATAAGAGTGACATGACACTGACATGAACACAAGACACTGTCATGACACAGTCATGACACATGAACCCTAACCCTAACCATTACCATAACTTATCATGACAAACCGAATGACACTTACTAAAAGAAGCGTTATAAAATGATATGTTAGCTACAGCTGGTAATGGGATGTATTCATTATTATAGAGCTGCTCTATCACCACCACAGTGTACAAGTGGTTTTCACAGCTTGGTTTACAACGTTCACATCTACTGTATCACACGGTTGGTTTGACTCTTGTTTCCATTCTGGTTTCAGTCCGTGCATTCTGCCTAGCTTCACACTGATGGTTGATCTGCATATTTCCTGGCTTACTGCTTTAGCATGTGAGGGTCATTTTGGGTAAGTTAGATGAAAAGATGTCTGTCTGTTAAATATAAGGCTAGCCAGCAGCCAGTTAGCTTTCCTCAGCACGCAAGGGTGATGGTTTGCACATGGTCCTTATGCGTCCTTATTCGGGAGGACAAAATAGTCACAGTACACCAGTACTTGAATGATCCTGCATTATCTTACTGCCAGAAGCGGAGAGCTGCTCAGTTTGCTCCAGTTACTGAAGTTTGGACTACTTTCCTCTGACTCCGTGTCTCCTGTCTCTGTAAAAATAGAGATGAGTAGCGCGATGCCTGTACACGTCCAGTGTAGCAGCTCCAGTTGATTACAGAATATATATTGTACATATGACAAACAGAAATGTGATATGTTTTATCCTATTTTGAATGTACAGACAGTTTTTAACATGAGCAGAAATCTTACTGAAAGTCCAGGGGTTTATAAATGAATTATGTATAATTTATGTCAATAAGTGCCACATGTAGAGGTGACTTATTCCCCAAACAAAAAAGCACAGCTGAAGAGGATGCCTACATTTGTGTTGACTAAGCAGGGATAACATTAAATTTGAAAAGTGGATCTACAGGCGAACACATATTTGAAAGGAATACAGGATGCCTGGGACCCTTACTGCATAACATTCTATTACATTTATGATATTTTAAATTGCATCTGACTTCTTAATTTTGTGTTTTGCTTTATATAAATAAACACATATCCACCATATATTGATGACACAAAATCTGCCTCCCAGCACCTCTAAAGCCCAATAATGAACTCATTATATCTCATTTGTTTAAGGCGGATTTTGTTATTTTTGGACAGAGCCAGGATAACCGTGTCTGGTCTGTATTTAAGCTAAGTTAACTCACTACAAATATGTTATATTATACAGAGTGAGAAGGCAGAATAACATTCCTCTTTGAGGAACGGGAGTTAGATGAAGTCTATCCTCAAGACTCAATTTTAAAGAAACATTTTGAGAAATACTGTATGTTGAAATATGTTTTTTTCTGTACCGGTAGTTGGATGACAAGGTTGACACCACTCTCATGCGTCTGCGTTATCCATGGAGCTAGAACTTGGAGTATATTAGCTCAGTTTAGCAGGTGGAAATGGCCTGGCTCCATCCAAAGTTAAAAACTAAATCCAACTAGCAGCACCTTAAGCTCACTAATTCACATGAACGATCCCATTAGAAATGATACATGGCAGTTTGTAGTGTAACGAGAGTTATTACATCAACTGGTAAAATAAACCATGGGACAGAGTAAAAACTTGCCATCTGCCTATGCTAAGCTAACCAGCTACTGGCTGTAGCCTCATATTTATCATACGGACATGAGAGTGGTATCAATCTTTTCATCCAACTCAAGGCAAGAAAGTCAATAAGCTACAAGTATTTCCCAAAATGTCAAACTATTCATTTAAACTTTGAAAACACGTTTGGGGAAACAGATCACTAACAGAGATATAATCCAGCCTCTTTTTCTAAACCCTGCGCAGCAGTGAATCAGCTGGTCCTGTTGAATAAACCATGAACTAAATGCTCCGTTACGGGCCATTATGCTGTCTGTCTGCACGGCCTCATTCCTCACTCCTGTCTCTCTCCATGTCTACTACTTGTCAGTTTGTCTTTCTCAAATGATTATGTCTTGTAGGGCTGTAAAGATATGCAATATGAAACTGAAATCGCGACACTTAGCTCCTCAACCTGTGTCGCAGAGTGAGAAGGCGGAATTGCGACACCCCCCTTCCATACTCCCAGAGTTATCCTTCCCCTCCAGAGTCAATGCTGTCACGTCTTTACATTACTATGTGTATTAGTCCTTTTTGTGCCTTAAGCCCCTTAGCTAACTGTAAGGACAGCTAAACGCGGTAGCGCTAGCGGAGGTGTTACGTTATGAATATGTTTTGACTCTTGTGCCTGGGTCTGTTTGCCAACGGTTCAGTAAACTGCCGTTAGCGTCCTTAGCACCGGAGTTAAGTGCTGGCTGCTAGCTGCTAACTGGCTGGGGCCTGACTGTGGAATGGATGTGTTATTTCAAGGTACAAAATAATCTTTTGTGTTGGATCAATCAATATTGAAATCTTTCAATATGAATAAATAAGGTCTCTGTTGTGTGTTGCAAAGTGGCATGTAATCAATGACAAAATGATGCCTTGTGGACAAAAAATAATAACTCCAGGCCCTATTGAAACTGAAGGAATTCTTCCTTTCCTTTCCTTTCCTCATGCAAATTAATTGCCTTTTGAGGAGCTTAACATACACAAAAACTCACCAAAATTGGTGGTTGCATCAAGTCTGGTGCAAATGTACGTGTTTTAGGGGTTTCGGGAATATGCGCAGAAAGATGGCTCGCTAGCGCCCTACGAAGTTAGGCCACCGCCCCTTGTGTCATTGAACTCAGCAGAGTTCCTGGTGATGGTTTGGCCCGCCCCCTATGCTTAAACCAGGCCCCTTTCATAACTGGTGACCCATATAAAGTACAGTCTTGTATGAGGTATCATTGAACTCAGCAGAGTTCCTTCTTCATTGCTGATGGCTTGCCCTGCCCCCTATGCTTAAGCCACGCCCCCTTTCATAACTAAAGATCAGTTTCTTGTACACTATTGCGTGAGGTATCATTGAACTCAACAGAGAGTTTTCATTGGTCATGGTTTGGGCCACCCTCTATGCTTTAGCCACACCTCCTTTCACAGATAATGAAATGTCTGACATAGTCTTGTGTGAGGTATCTCTCTCAATAATTGCTTGTTAAGACAGAATAAAAGGACTAAGTAGTTAGCATGAGCTATCATATCATAGCAGAAAAAGAGAAGAAGAGAGAGCCAGAAAGAGACAATCCAGGAAAAGAAGACAGGTTGATCTGCCAGGTGGAAAGGGAGTGCGCAGGTAACCAAATCCCCAAACAAAATATTGCCAAAATGACTTTCATAAATGTAACAGTGATGAGCTGTGTCTGGCCACACTGAACAAAAGCAGCTGCACCCTGCTATTAGCTGTGAGGTTGTAATTCTGTCTAGTCTTGACAACAGGGATAAACAATCCTCCCTAACTCCGTCTGCTTTCTGTCTTTATGTATTTAACACTGTGACGATAATTAGCAGATGGCTCATGAGTCACAAGGCAAGAAGTAACAAAAAAAAACACTAAACCTACCCGCTAACTGATGAGAACACAGATAGAAAATGTCTGTGTTGTGTCAGTGTCTCTCCACCAGGTTGTCAAAGTCCAATGTTTTTCCCTTTAATTAGATCAGGTGTCAAAGTCATATGGCACTAGAAACAAAACTGGATCAAACAGCAAGACAGCAAGATATTCAATAGTAAGCAGAACATTGAGATTTTAGACAGTGGAAAGGTGATTGTTTTTGTTTTGGCTGGGACTGTACTGTACATGCCATGGACACTACTTTTTTATTCCCCTATGGCAGTTTTGAGGCTATTTTATAGAGCATAAAGCTTAAGCTGAAATTGTGGACAGTAAATATAGTGTGCTATTTAGAAGGTAGGCCTTTTTCACAGCAGACATTTTGACTTGTGATAGTGGGGTAAACACAATGATCTGAAGGCACCCAACTGTGTATCGCGCCTAAGATTCGCATCACAGTAGTGGGTGGAAAAGAACATTCATCTGCATTTTCTTCGCGCTACATTTGGATGGAAACTTGACTATTGTGAAAGTGAGCCAGCATGCACAGCACCAAGACTAAGAAACTGCAGCACTGCGGAGGAGGGTCTGGCTAGTCCACACAGCATTCCGGGATGGGAGAAAATCAAGCTCTGTTTTATTGGCATTTCTTTAGACCAATCACAATCCTGAGAGGCAGCGCCGGACGAACGGTGCCTCTGTAAAAATAGCCTTGGGAAGGAACTTGTTTTGGTGGAACATGTGCACGTTCAAAGGTTTTTTTAGTCATGCAACAGAAAACTCAGATTGGACAGATAGTCTAGCTAGCTGTCTGGATTTACCCTGCAGAGATCTGAGGAGCAGTTAACCATAGTCCTCAGAAATACTAAATCCAGTTTAGATTGCAAAGAAAGACAGAGGAAGGTGATGGACATCCGGAAATTCAGCAACTGAACAATCCCGGAAATTAAACATCGTCGATATAGATTTACAGACACCTAATTCATTGGAGAAGAGGAACAATGTGGATTCCGTCCTGGCCGTGGAACAACGGATCAGATCTTCACTCTCGCAAGGATCTTGGAGGGGGCCTGGGAGTATGCCCAACCAGTCTACATGTGTTTTGTGGATCTGGAGAAGGCGTATGACCGGGTCCCCCGGGAGAAATTGTGGGAGGTGCTGCGGGAGTATGGGGTGAGGGGGTCCCTTCTCAGGGCCATCCAATCTCTGTATGACCAAAGCGAGAGCTGTGTCCGGGTTCTCGGCAGTAAGTCGGACTCGTTCCAGGTGAGGGTTGGCCTCCGCCAGGGCTGCGCTTTGTCACCAATCCTGTTTGTAATATTTATGGACAGGATATCGAGGCGTAGTCGGGCGGGAGGGGTTGCAGTTCGGTGGGCTCGGGATCTCATCGCTGCTTTTTGCAGATGATGTGGTCTTGATGGCGTCATCGGCCTGTGACCTCCAGCACTCACTGGATCGGTTCGCAGCCGAGTGTGAAGCGGCTGGGATGAGGATCAGCACCTCTAAATCTGAGGCCATGGTTCTCAGCAGGAAACCGATGGAGTGCTTTCTTCGGGTAGGGAGTGAGTCCTTACCCCAAGTGAAGGAGTTTAAGTACCTTGGGGTCTTGTTCGCGAGTGAGGGGACTATGGAGCGTGAGATTGGTCGGAGAATCGGAGCAGCTGGTGCGGTATTACATTCAGTTTATCGCACCGTTGTGACAAAAAGAGAGCTGAGCCAGAAGGCAAAGCTTTCGATCTACCGGGCAATTTTCGTTCCTACCCTCACCTATGGTCATGAAGGCTGGGTCATGACCGAAAGAACGAGGTCCAGGGTACAAGCGGCCGAAATGGGTTTCCTCAGGAGGGTGGCTGGCGTCTCCCTTAGAGATAGGGTGAGAAGCTCAGTCATCCGAGAGGAGCTCGGAGTAGAGCCGCTGCTCCTTTGCGTCGAAAGGAGCCAGTTGAGGTGGTTCGGGCATCTGGTAAGGATGCCTCCAGGGCGCCTCCCTAGGGAGGTGTTCCAGGCACGTCCAGCTGGGAGGAGGCCTCGGGGAAGACCCAGGACTAGGTGGAGAGATTATATCTCCAACCTGGCCTGGGAACGCCTCGGGATCCCCCAGTCGGAGCTGGTTGATGTGGCTCGGGAAAGGGAAGTTTGGGGTCCCCTACTGGAGCTGCTGCCCCCGCGACCCGATACCGGATAAGCGGATGAAGATGGATGGATGGATGGATAATTCATTGGAAAAAAGCCTATACTTACAGTGTCCATGCCTAATCTAGTTCTTTCAGTCATTTTCCATGAAGCATTGTCAACACTGCAGACCAAAATGCCTCTGGACGCAATTATATAGACCAACAACCAATCCGAGCAATTGAACAACAAAGCACATGCAAGTTGGGGCAGTGCTTGTTTTGAAGGAGAAAAATAAAAGGCGGCGGGTCACAAACAATCCCCAATTACAGCTGAACAGTACACAAAATTTTGTTTCTAAAAACATTTTAGGCGAGAAAAAGGCAATACAGTAACAGAATGTTGTGAGGGGGGGCAGTTGTATTTGCCTTAGAAAATGAAACATGAGCTTTCAGATTTGTGTGGTTCCCAGGCTAGGAAAATGTAAATCATGTTACAAATAAATGGTGCAAAAGTTGAATTACATTTTTTACAATTAAGGTGCAAATACAACTTGATTTCATTCAGTCACCAGTTACAAAAACATGCAATTAAAATAATAACCCGTTATTATTTTATAACAATTCTATTTTCCTTGTAAAATTAAGTTTTGAACAGCAGCAGCTCAGTGCACCGTCAAATTAGAGCTGCTGCTGCGAGTGCAAATAGTAAACTAAGTGCTGTCAAATGATGCAACCATTTCATAGAATTAGTATTGGCTGCTGAAACACTCGAGTTGCTGCATAATAATGTCGTTAAGTTAGCCGTAATAATCAACACACACACACACACACACACACACACACACACACACACACACACACAATACACATGCAAAGAAGCTCGGTCATACTGATACATTTATTGTTATATTAGCACACACACAAAAATGCTCACCAATGCATGCAACTTTGAATTAGACATGGATGCATACTGCGCACACACACACACACACACACACACACACACACACACACACACACACACACACACACACACTAATGCGTACACACTATAAAGCACACACTCACTCCTCGGCAGCTTCAGGACAGGAAGGCCGGCCCTGAAACCTGTGATATCCATGTCAAGACAAAGCTCCAATTAAACCTCAATTACTGACCAGTGGTCAGATATACACTTTCTCTTATTCCCTCGCTCCTCTTCCTCTCTTCGTCCTGCTCTTCTTTCTTACTGTTAGTTCAGTGAGAGAGCCCTCAGAGGGAGAGCCCTGTCCTGCCTCTCCTTCTGTCAGCCATCCCTCTCTACCCGCACCTTCTTTTCTTTTAACAATCCTCTCCTCTCCCCATTAACATCTCCATTCTCCCTCTCTCACTCATTAAAACAGTTCCTCGGTCTTCTCCCAGGAGGGGGTAGGAGGATAAAAATAGCTCTTCTTCAGCTTCTGCTCGCTGGTTCTTTCTTTCCAGCTTGCATTTCTTACATCAAATAACTATGCTTCTTCTAATAACCATCATTTCTTCTTCTCTCGTTGCTCCTCACCAACTCTCAGTCTCTCATTTCTCTTGGTTCATCCAAACACATATGTGCCTCTTTAAAGACAGTATGCAGCTGTGTTTCTAGCAGCAATGGAGCTGTTGAAACACCCCAAGAGGCTGTTATCATAAAGTTGCACCAATTCTGCAGCTTGGTTGTGACGGAGAAAGACCTGCTTCCTTGTTGAAACAACTAGTCTCTGCTTGGCAAGAGCATGAAATGGAGGTGCACATTTTATTGTGTCTTGACTGGTGTTCTGCATCCGAGCAGTTGGTATTTAGGTAGAGAAAGCATTTAAAATGTTGCTGATGCCACAGTCTGTTGTAAAGGTACAATCTTCTCTTGAATGTCTACAGCAGGGTATTCAATGTTTAGGCCAAGAGAGATGGAGCACAGACCCACTACTACATATATTGTAAAAAACTTGATATGCATAATAAACTGGGCTTACAATAACATGTAGGGGGCTAAATGCCTATACACTAGGTTTGGGCGGTAATTCGATATACCTCGGGGTCTTAAAAATAGCAACAATTTCAATACTGTCATTAAGGAGAATTCCGGCCATTTCTTACATTAATCTTTATCGTCTTAAATATGCGTGTACTTTTGATTGAGAAAAACCCGGACCCGAATCAGTGCAGGCAACACAGAGTAGCTGCAGCAACGCGTATGAGCTTCCGCTGAGCTAAAAGGGCAGTTTTAGAGTGCCTCTATGCCTCTTTACAGACATAAAATGCAATTAAAATGTCTGTGTAACATGAACAGGGCCCTTGCGTGACAACAAGATGCATTTTCAACTTACCTACTTTCCTACCCTTGTCCTTTTCTCGATCCTGCCGGTAGCTGGTAGCTTGTAGCTGCTAGCTTGTAGCTGCTAGCTTGTAGCTGCTAGCATGTAGCTGCTAGCGCCTAGCAGCCGTCTGATTAGTGTGTTCCGCCAGGCTTCTGTGATAATCATCCCAACAACAATCCACGGAGCGGCGGTGGTGTGGCTAAGTCCTCCAGGAGACAAGTTATGTCACGTCTTGACGTTTATTCCCCACACTGTTTCCCTTTTCCTACTACAACGGGACTTCAGCGTGAGACTACAGCTACCTTCTCTAATTGCTGTGTAAGCCACATACATCATTTGCCCCGTTTCCATTTAGTTACAGTACATAGTCACTGATATGGTCATAACCACTACAGTGCTCAATTACCTATTTTTGAGGGGAATAAACTTCCAGTTGCAAAACCATGGCCTGTCCTCAGGAGGACATAGCAAGACCAGCGGCTCCATGGATTGTTGTAGGGACGACTATCACAGAAGCCTGGCTGAACACACTAATGGTTCTAATCTACTTTACACATACCTTTTATGGCGCCCTGCAATACTAAGCTACTAGTTACATATTCTTATAGCTTCATATTTTAACATACAAAACATACATGTGGAAGGCATAGTGACTCCATAAGCTTAACTGTATCTGTTGATAGTTACAATAGTGGCTAAAACCAGCCAGTAAGCCTATCATCAATGCTGTTGAGTTTTTTTTTTTTCTACGAACACTGCGTTATCTTTGCTAATAATATGTTGTATTCAAGGTAATCTATATTTACACACACACACACACACACACACACACACACGTCCGCTGGAAGCAAAACTGCAGATGCAAACTGTATGGACAAAAGAACTGAACTAGAACTGGACAGAGAGCATATTTACCCCGCCAAGGCTGAGCAATCCTCTAAGGTTGTTATTTTACTGGAAACACTTTCTTACAGCAGACATTTTTTTCTTGTTATTGCTTGAAAAAGCACAGGGTTACCTCCATTTATACCGGGGCCCAAGTATGCACAATACCTGGGCCTTAATGTTCCTTAGGACCTTAATGTTATTAATGACATCTGTGTGTGAATAGCAAAAAACTGCACCAATAAATAAGCTCTATAAACTGTTTAGAAATTATCATTTGCATAATGATCAAAATAGACACAATAATGGCCATTCAACGATACATGTAACACTTATATTTATTCAATAAGTTCAGAAGTTGACGTGAGAAAACTGAAAAAAATGCCTTTTCTTACGTTCAATATTGTGAACTCCTTAAACATAATCTTTTAGGCTTTATTTCTTTGCACAATTAAAACGTTATGGTAGAAGACATACAATAATTGAGCATCAATGAAAACATGCTGGGATGATATCCATTGTTGTTCTACTATTCAATGTATTTTTTTACCATAATGTTTACATTGTTTAAACAAATTAGGACTACATGTTTTCTCAAGTCTTATTCATTGAGCTTGTTTTTTTATAATTTCATAATTCTTAGGACTGAGCCTTAGTCCATGGGGCACATGTTCAACCAGGTTACCAGGCTACCAGGGCGCCCCAATAATCCCCCAAAAATCTAATATTATGAGTACTGCGTAGCACATCTACAACTGTGGATCCTCTTACTGTAAATCAGAGCCTATCAGATGAAATCCCACTATTTATTAACACGTCAGTTTTACATTACATTATAGAGTCAACCTTGGAACATTCTGTAATGGATAATGTTCACAAAGACATTATATGAAGTTAAAAAGAGAATCATTTTATTGACTCACCATCTTTGTCAGCTCTTCTGAATATCTGTGAACAGAAAGCGAGACAGTGTCGTTAGCATCGTTGAAGTATCTGTAGTGAGTTGCAGGAAGCATAAACAAGAAGAATGTACACTCAGATAAAAGCCATAAAAGGAAGGCCGTTTCAACATCTCTGGATTCAAGCACTTGGGAAAGTTACTTTTCAGTGACTAAGTAGTAGTGACATGGAGTAGACAGGAGAATCACTGTGGGCTTGTCCAGGATTTGAACCCTGAACCTACACCTACCACATGCTTTTTGCATCACACTTGATGAATATCAACCTGACGTGGCAGATGGTTTGTAACACAGAACCATCTGAGGATCAGTCATTGGAAACTGTTTGGAAAATGCCAGGAGTCTCAAAAAAATGTGGGTAGGATCCTTACTAAAAGTGTA
This sequence comes from Percina caprodes, assembly GCA_013375575.1. Classification (NCBI taxonomy): domain Eukaryota; kingdom Metazoa; phylum Chordata; class Actinopteri; order Perciformes; family Percidae; genus Percina; species Percina caprodes. The sequence goes on from JABXJD010000136.1 coordinate 1,410,491, forward strand.
TGTACGCCCAAAAATTCAGATTAATAAAACTCACACGCACATCTGTAAGCAATGTTCCCTTTCTAAATCACAGATTACCCACAAGTGTGCGTACGTGAATCAGCAACCAATAATAATAATAATAATAATAATCAATACAAAGTATCAGTATGTTAATGACCCTGGCAGTTCTTCTTTTGTGATGCCAAATCATGACAACTGGAGGATAAAAAGCTAAAAAAACTCTCAGATGCTCAGGAATTGCTGCAAATCAATTTAGAATTTCAACCAGTTCTTGGAAAGTGTAGGTAAACCTGACTACTCAGGCATTATGGCACCCGGGGACAGCTTCAATACATAGGCTACCAGACATACAGGTATATGATAAGATTTAACCTGAACTATATTATTTCCAAACAAGTCTTAGTGATAAAGTAAAAGATTATAATATTGATATAAAACACTTTATATCTGTAAACAGCTGGTTGCCCCCAGAGTGGCGAGGATCTGTATTTGGCCGGGATGGCACGGTTCTGGCACGTTGCCCTCTCTACTGGACCCAATTTAGTACATAGATCCAAAAGCGCAGCTTTAGGAATTTGTCATTGACCATGGCGTTTGTCGTTGTCATGGTCCCTGAAGTCTCTTTCTCTCCTGATTCTTCCATTTGGGGTTAGTCCTGCAGTGTCAGCAGTGCCATCATGCAGCATTACACATGGGGAGGGTCACCGCAGTATTTATACGTTTACAACAATTAGAGTGAGTGTTAACACCTTGCCAAAATCACAGCGTCAACTAGTGGTATCCCTCACCCTGAGGTACACTTTGAAGACGAAAGAAAGTGAAAAAGGCAAACACACTTTTCTTCATGCAGGTTTTGTTAAAGTTCAGACCAATAACGAGGACATTAAGTGTAATGGGAGCTTAACGGCTAAATTTGATGATATATGCACAGTATTAAAGACAGATATTTAGTTACTTAGGCTACACTGCGTTCTGCCGTTATCTAATGCTAGGGTATTAGATGCTATCCTGTATTCCATACAGTCGGGTCATCTCCACCTCCTGCACTCCGTAGCAGACAATGTCATAGTGAGACAACACTTATTAAATATTAAGAACACATTTTGATTTAAGATTTGAGTTGGAGTTTACAAGGTGTTTATGGAACAAGTATCACTCAATACAAGCCCAAATAACACTACTGGATTTATCTTTATCATGATAACATGGATGATATGGAGTGAAAAATGTGTTTGAGGCATCAATACTTGAAAATATTACGAGCAATCATTATTCCCACATTTCCTTTCTGCAGTCAGACATCAGTTCACCTCCTCACCATCAGCGTCCCCTATTCCCAGTGTCTCCAAAATGTACATTTGCATGGGTCAGAGTTTGCGTGGAGGACCGACAAGTCAAGTTTGTTTTTTATAAATCACAACCATTGCATGGGAAGTGGCTTACGCACATTTTCAGCGCTGTTTTCTGCGTACGCCACATTTATAAATGAGACCCCAGGCACTTTAAACAAATACCTGGCAGGTGATTGAAGGAACATCCGTCATGGCAATCACACACCCCTAAACCACACCCGTAGTCCTTCAGACATGCCATGCAAGGAGAAACGATAAATATACAACATTGTTCAATGTTTACGGATGCTACTTATTCAACCTAAACAGTTACTTCTATGCTCACTAAGGACTGTAAGCTTGTCCAGGAACTGACCCCGGGATCTCTTAGACCAACCTCTCCTAGACCAACAGGCTGTGAAATGTCCTGTGTGATTGCTCATTTTCCCGTTTTATACTGTAGGATCAATCCATCCATCCATCCATCCCTCCATCCATCCTCCCCATCCAGGTCAGGTCGCAGTGGAAGCCGACTCGGCAACGTCGCCCAGAAGCGCTTCTCCACTTCTGTGTCCTCCAGGTGTTCTTTGGGGACACAGAGGAATTCCCTGGCCAGATGGGCTATGTAGTATTTCAGGATTTTCTAGGCATGCACTGAGGTACCTCCCAAAGAGGACGTGCCCTGAATATCTCAAGATTCTCAAGTGGTACCTTCACCATGACTTTAGATTAGAAGTCAAAATGGCTCATTTGTCCCTACAGGTTAGCTGAGACATCCAGAGAAAGACAGCCATTTCGATGGCTTACTTATTATCTCTCATTCTTATCTATTATCTCATTCTTATGGTCTGTATATACTGTATAGTATATGAAGTTTTGACCATGCCTGAGGGTCATAATGCAAATCAATTGACGAGAGCTATGTCTTCAGCTTTACAATAAAATTAAAACTAGATTTTTTTTAAGTTTAACGGCTTTACTGCCTTTTATTCTTTCTTTCTAGTTTCTGCGTGAACTAAAATGTCGACATTCCACCAAGACTTGAACCTAGATCAGTGGTCCAGAGTGCTGACTATTACACTGTGAACCCAGGTCAGGAAAGCAGGCTTTTCAAACCCTAATGAAACCATCCAAGTTGAAGTCAATTAAAAGTCAATTCTCCATGTGGGTGAAATTGATTCTTTTGTGGACTTTAAATTAAGGATTGGCTATCACCTCGATGACTTCAGATTAGAAACAAAAATGGCTGATTCCAGCACAATGACACAGTTCCCCTCCAGCATTCTCAGGTGAATGCTACCTGGCCAAGTCATGTCAATTGCAAGAAGGGCTTTATGTGGACATTTATGAACTGCATAGCCTTTTCTGACACAGTTTCAAACGTGTTTGTTTAAAACCATTACCAATAAAAGAGCGACATTTTGCCCTTAGGGTCCGTCCAGGATTTTGAGCCCAGGACCTCTCAAAGCCTCGGCAAGAATCATGCCCCTAGACCGTCGAGCCAGGTCAAATGATTTTCATGCGTTTGCAGGGCTGCAATTTTCCATCGGGGGAAATGCAGCTCTGTTCTGTCATTGACAAGCAATGATCAAGTTTGTGTTTGACATGGTCTCTTTCCATGACTCCGCTGCCAGATCCAGCTTTGGGATATTATTAGACGATAGGAAACATTTGACACAAAATGTTTTCCCTCAAACTCAAACTTGAATTCGTCAGTAGAAAGTGATTGCATCATTGTAATGAAGACGCTTAGTTTGTTACTGTGACTTAATCAACTCAAATCATCAATTTGCATCACACTTGATAAATATACCACATTATTTATTATTAATGAATTGTCAGGGATTTTGCTCTCACAGCCCTTAACAAGCCATAAAATGTCTGTTTTTAAAAGATGGCGTTTTGCCAACTGTTGGATTTATCCGTCCACCATGCTCTGCTCACATTGTTAGCTGTCCGACTGTTCTTAGTTTTCCTAGTATTTCTCCTTCAGATGTCATTACTAACAATTCAACATCCTGTATTATTTTGACACTGAAGCTGCATTTCTTATTTCACTTAATATTGCGCTCTCCCAAATAAAACCTTTTGAGCTTCAAAGCGTCAGCGGAAAGTATTTGAATACATTCAAAGCTTTGCCAAGGGGGCCCTTGACTTTATCAACATTTTGCACGTTGTTGCCGAGTTGCTAGCCCTCACGTAGTCAGTCTTTCAGTTTTGGTGCTGGTATTGTTGATTATAGCACCAGGATGAAGTGAGGCAGGCTGTGACATGTTTTCCGTCTGTCTGTCTATAGATTTCAGTACATGGACTAGGCCTGCACGATATTGGAAAAAAACCTGACTTTGCAAAAATAAAAATCCCTGCCATATGAAAAAAGAAAAGGGAATTTGTAAAACATGACATAAATAGCTCTATTTGGAAATAATAAATCATTCTGAACTACTGTGGTAATTTTGTAGGGGAGTGCATCTACATAGAAGATAAAAATGAAAAAGGATCTTTTCTAATGTGAACCATTCTTTGTTAAACTTTAGACTTCTGTAGTAGATTAGTGTTACATTTCCAGCGTTGTGGCTCTGAACCGTAACGTTATCCCTTGTTTCTTTAGGCTAACTATATTAGCTTTAGTCTGGCTGGTAGCAGCTTTCTGCTTGTTTCTTTAGGCTAACTATATTAGCTTTAGCCTGGCTGGTAGCAGCTTTCTGCTTGTTTCTTTAGGCTAACTATATTAGCTTTAGCCTGGCTGGTAGCAGCTTTCTGCTTGTTTCTTTAGGATAACTATATTAGCTTTAGCCTGGCTGGTAGCAGCTTTCTGCTTGTTTCTTTAGGCTACGTATATTAGCTTTAGTTTGGCTGGTAGCAGCTTTCTGCTTGTTTCTTTAGAATAACTATATTAGCTTTAGCCTGGCTGGTAGCAGCTTTCTGCTTGTTTCTTTAGGCTAACTATATTAGCTTTAGCCTGGCTGGTAGCAGCTTTCTGCTTGTTTCTTTAGGCTAACTATATTAGCTTTAGCCTGGCTGGTAGCAGCTTTCTGCTTGTTTCTTTAGGCTAACTATATTAGCTTTAGCCTGGCTGGTAGCAGCTTTCTGCTTGTTTCTTTAGGCTAACTATATTAGCTTTAGCCTGGCTGGTAGCAGCTTTCTGCTTGTTTCTTTAGGCTAACTATATTAGCTTTAGCTTGGCTGGTAGCAGCTTTCTGCTTGTTTCTTTAGGCTAACTATATTAGCTTTAGCCTGGCTGGTAGCAGCTTTCTGCTTGTTTCTTTAGGCTAACTATATTATATGTCGATGCTACAATGCTACAATATCGTTTAGCCCTAACCTGTCAGCACGCACCTATGCCTTCACACACACACACACACACACACACACACACACACACACACACACACACACACACACACACACACACACACACACACAGTCCTGTACCTACACACTCAACAAACATGGTCCATCCAAGAATAACAAATTCATGTTGATGATGAATGAATAATGTGGGATTACTATTTATTATTTGATTGTTGGGGTAAGTGCAGTGGTGTGTGATAAGACTTGCTAGGAGCCACTGTGCAGCAGGTATAGCAGAAGATAAAGTCACAATTATTATGTACATACACATAGAACAAAGTCGACTGATCTACAGACCAATGATTACTTGCTGTGTGTGTGTGTGTGTGTGTGTGCACTGCATTCTATGCATGTACGAACACGGACGATCGTGGAAACTTATTTTTAGGGGTGGAAATCTCCAGAGGCCTCACAATTCAATATCATAACGAAACGTATGTCACAATACAATATTATTATTGTGATTTTAAACATACTGCAATATTCTGCGATATATTCCAATTCATTACCATTTTTCTAACTTCAATTTCAAATGATGTCCCCAAAAGGAAACTTTGCCAACATCTGTTTCATCTAAAAAGATACATTTCTCAGCTTGTGCCTCTCACTTCAATTTTATTGCTGCAAATTGGGATTGTAAAGCAGACAAACTGACCAACATAGAGTAATAGATTGATACTTGTATTGTATTGCCTATGGAATTGAGTGTGGCAGGTCTGGTACTTTGATCAGTGTTTCAGAGTGAGCTACAACTGCCAGGAGACAGCACAATGATGGAGGAGAGGTGGAGGACGGAGAGAAAGACAGTAAGGGGGATGCAAAAGATGAAAGGAACAGACAGAAAGAAACGGGGGAGGGAGATGCATGGAGTTAAAATTTGTGTTGATGATTCATTGCATGCATCAATCATGTTAAAGTTTTTTGCCAAGCGTACCTTTTAACTTGCAACACAGTGAGCACACAGATAGTCAGACGAGAAGTGGGTTATGCTGCATGAGCGTCACCAGTTGGCTGTTGTAGCTGTAATTGTTCTTGGGAATGAAACTGACAACTTTAACAGAAGTCTTTCCAGCATACGTGGGTGGTACTAAAATAATTTTGGTGTGGGGTATCCCTTCTAACATATTCCCATTATACAGACAGTCTGTGAAGTACACAGCTTCTTGAGAACAGAACTGGAGCAGAGCTTATTAGAGTTATTACCTAACATATATATATAAAATGTCTTAAGACTTGACACATTTCATAATCCAACAAGTCCTCCAGACCAATCCGACAATATAGGTTGTTTACTAGCTGATACGACGAGGGCTTTAAATTGACCCACCAACCTGCCAAATGCGGTTTAAAACCAACTTTGGCAGGTAAAATTGTAAAGTTACTAGCCAATTTGCCTGGTGTGTTTTTGCGGTTTTGTGTGTGTTTGGCTTGAAAACGTAATTTTTATCTGGCAACACTGCTTGAAGTACTAATCCTACATTTCCCATGAACACAATGTTGTAAAGTGTCATACACCTAGCGTGTGTGGTATCAATTACTGCATTCGCTGGAACGGAGAAGACGAATGGAACACCACGAAACAAACCAGAGCAGCTGAAATCCAGTATTAAAGTTAGTTAGGAAAAAAACATGTGGCTAGTGGAAAATCTGACTGGCTGGTAACTAGGCCTGCACGATTTGGAGAAAATACAAATCATGATTTATTTTGCTTAGAATTGATATCACAATTCTCTGCCATGATTTTTTTGACCATGACAAAACTAAACAAATTGGCTGTATCAAATCAAGGTTATTATAGTTTTGCATTTTTCATTGGTTTTTACTTTTATTTTAACTCAAATTTTAACTTTTTGTGTTCAAATTCAGTTTAGTTTGAATTAGTTTTTAAAGCGAGTTTGCTAGTTTAGTTTTTATTTTTTGAAAATGCTTCGTTTTAGTTTAGTTTTTATTAGTTTTAGTCTTTTTTGTATTATTTGTCTGGGGAGTCAAAAAAGTCAGAAAAGTATTGTGTAATAATAACTCAACAAAAACATCATACAATTTTATAAATATGTATTCACAATGTATTCAACAATAACACCAGTACAAAAAATGTACATATGATGATGAGCACACATATGGAAACAGTCTACACAAGACGCCGCAGTAAGAGCAGAATGTGTTTGACGTGTTTCAGGAGACAGACTAAAGAAGACCGACAACAGGCGTTTTGAACGTTGGTTTGAGTAAAGTGTTGAACATTTTGAAGTCAATCGGCTCATACAGTTGTGTAGACCTCCCAGTATTAATCCACATATTAACCCAAGTTCCCTCTCGCTTTTGGTGTTCCTGGCGTTCTCCTTTACCTTGTTATGGTAAGCTAGGTTAGCGTCCTTGTGTTTGTTTCTCAAATGTAGGCTACTTTCAAATTTGTGGATTTTCAATGTAATAAACATTCCACATATCATAACACCTTACACTGCAAGGCACTTGCTTTTATCTGACACAGTCATTATCAAATACTATGCCACTTTCTTCCGACTTTCGGTAAAGCCATGGTGAGGCGAGGAGCACGGACTATGTTGTTTGTTGTGTTCATTTTTACATGGAATGTTGGAATTTCTGGGTTCCCAGTCAGAAACTATAAACGGCTACGGGAAAGATATAACGTTATTTGCTCTATGAAAGACATTGACAAAGATGAAAACTAAGGACATTCACTTGATAATTTTAACCAAACAGATGTTTTGGCACCTATAGCACATTGCGCATCACCACAAGCCTGTAGCCTACACATAGAGGCTTCAGTGAAGAGAAGATCGAGAGAGCATTGCAGCGCTTTAAAACCTATTTCATACAGTCTGTTTAAAACTCACAGACAAAAGTAGTAGCGTTTGTGATGCATTTGGTTTGTAAAATTAAATAAGAACTAAAGTCATTAAAAAACATTTTGGCAATTTTTTTTATAAAAATCAAATTAATTTAAAAATTAAATCGTGAACAGGGTGAATCGAGATCGTGATTTTATAACGATTAATCGTGCAGGCCTACTGGTAACTTAAAAATACTAACCATGTTAGCTGGTGATGTAAAAAGTTAATTTAATACCCTGAATACAACCCACAGGACCCTTTCCCATCCTCATTTCTAAACCACTGAACGTTTGTGGGTTGGGATCAAATCACGTTACGTGACTTCAGGTTACACGTGTGACGCTTTTGTTTCGTAAAGTTTAAAAGAAAATTGCAGGTTACTTTCATTTTCACTTGGCGCTCGCACATTACTTTCTGCTTTGCTCCAGTCATAATTACTACAGCCACTAAACGTCAGGCCAGTAATACGTCATCGAGGGAAGATCTCATCATTATGCCTCTTTCTGGGGGAAAACAATCCTGCGTGCCCTATAGAGGACAACAGCGCAAACACCAGTGGAAGTGTAATATCGCTCCAAACTTTAACTTCAAACAAACCGTTTTAAATCAGTAACTATACCAAAAAGTTACTGAGTAGCTGGTGCACCAACAACACACTCAAAGACACTGATCTCCGATTTGTCCTCCTGCCATGTCTTTGGCTCTAGGGCATCGCTGAGAAAAGAATCACGCTGTCACATCAGGAGAGAAACAGGAAAATGCCAAACTGCTGTTGTGTAGCAGGTTAATCGAGACTTTAACACTGATATATGAGACTCATAAGATACAAGGAACATTCTCAGTCAGTGTGGTAAATGATGCTGGTGACAGTTACTTATGATGGATAGCTAACGTTAGCTTAAGTGGGAGGCTGCTAACAGTTATAGCATCAAACTAAATCTTGGCCTACAGATCAAACAGTTGGTTATTAATAACAGGTTGATAAATTAAAGACGACACTGCCTAACAATAGTAATTTAACCAGATATGTATTTCCACATAAGCAATATGCGGCCACCGTGTTGGGTCATCGATCCACTGATACTGGGGAAGACTGAGGGGAAGTGACAGCAGTCAACCTTAATTTATTAAGGTATTGTGAACGCTCAGGTTCAGGCAAGGTCAGAAAATAGACATTAGATGTGTATAAAACATTACTTTTTTTAACAAGAAATAAATCAATAACATTTGTCAAACTTATGATCTAAACACATGTCAAATTGAATTGACTTCTAAGGGATTGTCTGTTTTCTATCCCCCAAACGAGGCCGTGGCCATGACGATTAGTACCCGTATGTTCTGGCCCAACAACATGAGACGTGAATGCTTTTTTGGGGGAGACAGTCTCACTTATCATCAACTGTTAAATAAAATGTCAAAAGAGAGAAATGTTTTACCATTTAAACTCATTTAATCTCTGACTCTCACGTTTCATATTTCAAATAAAGCTGAAATAATTATTCAATAAGTTGATCAAGAGAAAATTCATCTAGACTAAACTATTCTGATAATTGTTCAGTGGTTTTCCCTTCTCATATTATGATGGTTAATTGAAGGCTGTTGGGTACTCGACTGCTGGAGAAAAGGCATTTTCACTATTTTTTACATTGTACAGACACAACTTATCCAATTCATTAAGAAAATAGTCAGAGCAGAATAACAGATAATGAAACTAATTCTTAGTTGCTAATTTTAAGATTTCAAGATGGACAACATTGACAACAGAAACGATTGCAGTTCAAACACATCAGGATGCAAGTTCAAACTAATTATTTAGTAATATTTATTTACAAACACATGTAAACTCATAAAGTTTATGGCTGGTAAAACTATGTAAGTATGTGGTGCATTCTGGCAGTGACTGCAGCTGTCTGAACACGCCAAAGTGAAAACCATTAACTGCTGAGATGCACATCGTTCCAAATGACAAGCTGTTCTGCATTGTTCTGCTCTCCGGCTGCACCCTAGGGCGCATTCAACTCCACAGAAAACAGCCAACTCTGAAACTGCTGGGGAAAGACAAGCTTTGAGGAGGAAAAGTATGACGTTGAGTGTGTGTCTATGTGTGTGCGTGTGTGTATAGAGAAAGAGAGAGAGGAAAATGAGAGACAACTAAAGAATTGCAGAAAAAATTGAACAAAATGGGAACAGAAGGCAGAGACAGAGGGAGGGATAGTGTTGCAACCATCTCCTAACCTCATTAAGAATGGATGTTTTCTTGGCCTGGTTGAGGAAAGGAGAAAGACAAGAAGGACATGGAGGAAAGGAAATAAATGAGGGGGAAAGGAAGAAGGATGAAAGAAAGGTGCATCAGGTTTAAGATGAAGGAAAAGATGAGAACAGCAAAGGATGAGAAACAAGAAAGAAGAGCGGGTCTAATGAGCAGAATGCTGCCTGCGGGCACACATACACACGCATGCATGCACGCACACGGCAGGTATCACACAATCCCTTTTGCGTGGACCTCTTCATCCTGATAATAACACGAGGGTCAATATTATTGGTAAATAGCAAAAACTATTAACATTTCAAAGTTCAAGACGATGCAGAAAGCGAACTGGAGAGAAAATGCCAGAAAGAGTTCACTGCTGATGTCGATAGGCGCGGCTTGCACTGTGTATCGACCAATCAGTGTGAGTATACTGTAGCAGGTCACTGTCATGCTGGGGCCATCAGGTGAAATGCAACAAAAAGGAAACGATCCCGTGGAAAACATGAAACTTTAATAAGTAAGTAATGAGTGGGGGTAAACAAAATAGGACTATTAACTGTTCCTGAAGTGGTAAAAGAAATGTTGAGCATGAAAATGTAGAAATTCTCTCTCTCTCTCACACACACACACACACACACACACACACACACTTTTACTAGGGTAGCATATATTGGCCCTCTGGTCTTGATCATAATTAGTTTTCTATGTAGGCCTACCCCTTCTTTATCTATTTGGATCGTGGTCACGGTCTGCAGAAACTGATCTACTTTTCTTTTTTGTTTTCTATCTATCAGCTGATCTCCAGGGGAAATATTTAGTGGGGCGATGATAAAATAGAACCCTAAAGCATTGATGAGCTGACCTAAATCGGCAGGGCGCTGCGTAATTGCCACTTCCTTACAGAAAGGCTGCACCTGTGTACAGGTTTATCCGCCGGCCTTTAAGTGAAATTAGATATTACTCCGGGATTATGTAACAGTAGGATGAATACAAATATTATAGTAAGCCATTTTCATTAATAATTAAAGTGTTTTGATAAAATTGACGTAAGCACCCTATGACACATCTGACTTAGGCTAGTGATGCTGCTTTTACTTTTTTATGGGTGTGCTCAAAGGTCGAAGTGCGGAGCTGCGCGTCGGACATTCTTTGAACTCACAGTAAACCATCACCAAAAGTAAAGCTGTAGGCAACTGCACTGACCTGGCTTTATGATGCCTTCCGTGTTGATAGAAACATGCACACAGTGAGCCTGGGAGACTACAGGCCAACAAACAAAATATAGGTTACAGTACAGTTTTGGACAAGGCAACGAGGAGAAAGCTATATGCTCATGATGAGACGTCATGGGGGGATCAAAGGCTTGACCGCCGACACACACGTGCCTTCCAGTAGTGTTAATTACCACCACAACATCACCTGCCGGCTTTGCTAAGCTCGAGCTATGAACTAAAACAGTAAATTGTGAGGATGGTTTCAGTGCGTAAGTGCGCACTGCACCGGTCCGTATGCCACTGGATGTATTCATCCCGTGCACCCTCCCACCCAACCTGTCAGGCTAACTATACTAGGCTCTCTATACTTACATCCAAAATAACGGAGATGCCTCTCCGTGGCTCCGGGGCGAAGAACTGCTCCTGAGCCACGGCCACCTCCTCCTTGCTGGAAGCGTACTCCCGGCTGGAGATGTTCTTGTTGTCGCTCATTTTGGTGACTATCCAGCGGACGAGCCCGTCGATTCCACCGGGCTGGGCGCCGCTGTTTCCGGACTGTGCTGCCGTCGCGGACTCGCTGTCCTGACTGGCTACGGGGTTCGGCTGCTCGCGGCTTTCTTGGGCTCGAAGTTTGGCTTGTTCTTTGTTAAGCAGTTTGTGGACTCCGTCCCTACAGTAGCGCGCTGCCTGCTCACACATCCTTTTGCTGCGGAGCGCTCATGCTGCGCTCTACGGGGGAGAGAGAAGCCCCCACCCCCCATCCTCCCCTCTTACATCACAGCACCCATCCCAAAACACACCCACCAATCCTGCATATCCTGTTATCTATCCGCATCTATCAAACGAAAAATTGTCATATTCTTACGGTGACTGATATTTTTAAGGTTTGGAGAGTTTACTTTGTTGCATTTACTAGTATTTACTGAATCTTATATTGTACTAAGACACTACAGTTGTTTTATATTCATGTTGGGGACAATGTACAGCCTAGCCTATAGTTTAAAAGGACTCATTGTCCTTCTAAAATGTGAAAATATAGGATTTGTTGGTTGTTTTTAATCTTCGGACTGGGTTATGAGCAGTCAACATCATGTGATTGACATCCACTCATGTTGTAATAACGCTAGACCACTTAGGACAACCTGGGATACAGTAACCCCTCCTCTTGGGCTCCTAAAGCAAGCAGAGAGGTGTAAACAATGGATTATATCCATTTAGTCTTTTGTTAAAAGTGAACAAAGACAACAAAACTGTATTTCCCTTCCATCATTCAAACAGTTACTGCAAGACACTTTGTCCCAATGGAAGGATCAGAGGATTTCCTCGGAGTGTCTCTTGAACTGTCAGTCCAGCCCTCATTAGAGTTTTAGTGTGTGTGTGTGTGTGTGTGTGTGTGTGTGTGTGTGTGTGGTGTTGTGACAAATCTAACCTTTGGTAATTAGCGTCTCCTCCAGCTCTGCCCTTTCAGCAGATTAGGTAGTCTTGCCTACAGTGTGCTGTGTGTTAGCAGCGTAGAGTGGTTTGGACAAATTAACTCCAGGTGGAAAGTTGACACTTTAACGTGTTATTTAACAGGTAATGGTAAATGTTGTATCTTCAATCGCTGAAGCAGTAGTGAACTCACTTGACATGATCGCCCCCATGTGGAAACAAGTGTGCAATGACAGGTGTGGGCAGGTTTTCTCTGCAGGTTTTATTCAGTTGACTATTCAAATATTTATGACAACTAATTAGTTAAACAACGTAAATATACACAGGACAATTATGGCTATTTTTTGCCCTTCACATTGGAGTTCAGGCATTGAATAAATAATTTGTAAACACATTCAATTAAAGCATCATAAACATGAGTTACACATTGACGGCTTGAGTCTAAAATGGTTTCCTGTGCGTTTATCTTGGCATCTGTTTGTGTATGTTTTTAGGCATGTGTTTGCACAGCCAATTGCATGTGTGTACATTAAGTGTGTGTGAACATATCTCTCTCTAAGATGACTCTGTGCGGTAGCCCTTTAGGTAATAGACCCAATAACAAGGTTTGCTGTGGGCCTCAGAGTGCAGACTGGAGATGGTCAGCTTGCCAACCCACGGCCCTGGAAGGCCTCCTGGTGGGGCGTCAAAGGACACCAGGATGGTATGGGTCTTTTTGGAGAGGATTGTGTCCACCTCTGTGACAGTAAAACAGGGGTTGTCCACCTAGGAGCAGAGTAAATAAGGCCCAGATTAAATCAATAACAGGGTCATGGAAATTAATAAAGTGTAAGCATTTTGTAGAAGTGAAGGTGTGAAGAGTCACAGTCTAAACATGAGAATATAAAAGCCAGACTGCACCACTCTTTTACTGCAACTGTTCCAGGCAGAATTTTAAGCTATAGTGTGTAGTTAGTCGCCCCAATGAGGGATTCAACAATGACAATTCAACAATGCAATGACAACAACACTGTCGGTAAATCCACATGACGCAAGCCTTCCGTGATTGCACACCACCTCCAACCCTCCTCCACAAGGTGATGGTAGCTCAAGGAGGACACAGAGGATTAAAAAAAAGAACTCTTTAGAAGAGGTAATTATCTTGTAGATTTTATGTCTTCTTTGTCTCCAATACTGAGAAATACAGAGAGAGTTTTGTGGAGTTGATAGGTTTAATTAGCTTTGTTTCAACTAATTTGGCAATGGCTTGAATGTAACAGATGTCCAAAGTTATAAAATAGTTGCGCAGTATAGCTTTAAAGCTGCCAGCAAATGAATTCCTTGGATTTCAACAAATGTATTGGCTTTTTCCACACCGGATGTATTGGACTGCAATAAATCGCTTCAGTTGTCAGTGACACCAATGCTCCTCCAAAGACACACTTTTACACATTTTTAACTTATCCCTCTCTTTAATCTGGTTTCCCAGGTTTCCCTAGCTCTCAGGCCATTTTTTCTTTACCTTAAAAGAGAAAGTGGTGGACTGCAGGAATACATTCTTGAAGGGGATAGAAACGCTGCGACCTGTCTTGATGCTAAATGGGCCCTGGGCTTTGGGAGGGAGGCAGATCCCATGCAAGGGAAAGATGTATTCGCCACCGCCTGCTGAGGACAGGCAGAGCTGGCCTCTCACTTGCCCCAGCTGATGAGGTTCAAAGCAAACCTCCACACTGGCATCTGGCCCCACCTGGGCTCTGGACTTGTCCACTATGAAGTCTGGGCAATCAGTCTGCAGGAGAGAGATAGCAAGAAGGAATTCATAGGACAGCAAATAAATCATTGAGACTACATTGGCATTTTTAGTAAATTTAAAAGATCATCACAACACTGGTGTCATAGGTTGGGTCTGAATGTAAAGTACTACAGTATGTGTTGTTTTAGCTCTACAGTGTAGTATCTACAGTACAGTTGGTGTGAACATCACTGTGTCACAAGATGACGGCCTTAAAGGACCAGGGCTATTTTCTCGGACTTGATGAAGTTCCTCAAGAATCACACAACACACTACAAAACAATTTTCACAGGCTGAGTAGTATTCTTAATAACTAGTAAACCGATGTGTGTGTGGGTGTGTGTTTGTGTGTGTGTGTGTGTGTGTCTGGTGAAGTGCCTGATGGAGATATTCAGTGTTTAGTTATTTAGTTATATTTAAATATTTACTTATTTATTTTGTTTTTGTTTTGTTTGAATCATACAGCTAAATGAGTCTGATTCTATTGTTATTAATATCTTTATTTTGGTTATTTTAAGTATCTATTAGGGCTTTTGTTTTGAAAGTACCATGCAGCCACCAGGTGACGTCTATATATACTGTATATGGATGGGTAAGGAGGGATGAAGCAGGTAGACACTGGGGACACCAGAGTCAAGAGATGCAATTGTTCCTTGTTAAAATGTTTGCTTACCAAAAAAACTGAAATATAAACATCACAAAACGCCATCTTTGCCTTGAAAATTTATGTATCTAACTTGCATAAGATTCACTCCTTAGGTGCCTTAATGGCTGTTTCATTTTCAGTTTTTAGTTTGTTTTAGTTGAGTCTGAGGACAAATTGCCACTACAGTTCCTGATTGAAAGACACCATCTAGTGCCCGCATCCATAATGAAGCAAAACTAGCAGAGAAAAGGGCAGAACATACACTCTCACAACAACTAGGTGTCACCTCCATTTCTGAATCATTCGGACATGTTTAATATTTTTCTACCTTGCATGAGTACTCAGTTTCGTAGCGGGAGTAGTTGATGAACTTAACAAGAACAGAGTGGCTGCTGCCCAGAGAAGTGCTGAAGTGGACGGGTTTCTCTTGCGGTGGAGGCAGAGCTTTGAGGAGCAGATCGTAGTGGAAGTAGCCCAGATCATTACTAAACAGAGTCAGCCGGGCTGTGGACTTGCCTGCACGCAGGGGAAAGTACTCCAAGCTCAGAGAGCCCTGAAGAGAGGAGACACGCACACACAAAAAGGGTCAATTAAAGTTTGTTTGTGAGCACATAGCTGAATATTTCCCAAAATACCGAAAACAGATGTACTCAGCATCAACCTTGGACTGTCCTGGCACAGTGTGCTGAGGTGGGGCACTGATTTCAGGGCATTTACAGTCAGTGGTGAGGCAGATAGCTGTGGTCAGGGGGTTCTCCACCTGTATGGTTGCCGAGGCCGTGCAGCGGACGGTGCTCACCAGCTCTATGGTGGACACCACTCCTGGAGATGTGGCCTTGAAGCTAACAAGGTAGAACAAGTACTCACCGGACACCTCATTACGAAATGTCACCTGAAGAGAAGAGATAAAGGGTGACAAGGCTAAAAAAAAAAATATATATATATATTTTCAGACATATTCACTTTGTTATTTCTCTCTGCATTTAATTCTGTTATGTTTGTACTATTGTTTCTGTGTAAGTGAGCTGTGTCCATAACGTACGGTGTCTGTGACAAAGAATTTCCCCTTGGGGACAATAAAGTCTAAAATGTGGTCACAGAAATGAGTGTGTGAGCCAGTGGTGGAATGGAACTATGTGCATTTACTCAAGTACTGTACTTAAGTACAAATTTGAGGTACTTTACTTTAGTCTTTTCTTTTCATGCCGCTTTCTACTTCTACTCCGCTACATTTCAGAGAGAAATATTGTACTTTTCCGTCCACTACATTCATCTGACAGCTTTAGTTACTTGTCACTTTACAAATTAAGAATTTTGCCCACAAAACACACGTAGTTTAGAAAATACGATGTCCAGCTGAAACTGAAGAACTGATTTGATTGTTTCCAGTTTAATAAATGTGAGGATTTTTCTGCATTGAGTACTTTTACTTTTAATACTTTGAGTACATTTACCTGCTGATACTTACATACATAAGTAACATTTTCAATGCAGGACTTTTACTTGTAACAATAACTAACTTCTTTTGTGTGGTATTAGTACTTTTACTTAAGTAAAAGATCTGAACACTTCTTCCACCACTGGTGTGATCAAACCTTGGTGTTGTACTGCCCCTCTTTGTATGTGAAGAAAGACATCTTGTAGTCTTGCTTGGCCAAAGCAGGGACATCAACGTATTCCAGACCCGTGAGTGACACCGTAGCATCTGGCTTGTCAGGTTTCAGGATCTCTATTAGCACGCGGAACCTGAGCACAGAGAAAACACTCGTGACTCTACTGTATAACTGTCCTAACAGGGCTTGTGCATTTCTCCTCATTACATCTCAGCGGTTTTTCACAATCAGCATTCACATATTACATTTTTGGTGATCTTTTTAAACATGCAGCAAGAGGTTTTGCTAAATTAAATAGGGGTATGTGTTTCACCACTTCACTTTTCACATGACTAATGGTACATTTCAAAACTATATTGGAAAAGCACTGGGTATTTATGTGAAGTGCTGCAAAATATGGAAATACTAAATACTAGGGATGCATTGATGCTTTTTGACAGAGTTTGGTTTCTGCCGAACCTTAGAATTTTCTTCCACCGAACCAAACCCCAAGCTTGCACTAGGCGTGCTACGCTGATCGATGTAAATGACGCCGCTGTTCATTACGGGAAGGTGTTTACGTAGGTGGACCTTTCAATGCAGTAGGCTTTGAGAAGGTGAAAACGGAACTTGTGAGCAGAAAAGGTTTTGTTTGGCGGTACTTTCAGTCAAAAGAAGGCGATTCAAGTCGAGTTACGTATTCAATTTGCAAAGTCGATTTGTCTCGTGGTGGCAAGGACCCTAAACAATACACAGCATCTTTGCTGTTGAAACATTTGCGTGTGAAACATCCAAAAGAATAAGTTGTGCATGAAGGACTCTACAGACAGCAGTCAAAATTAAGCAACTTCAGGTACGACAAAATAAGGATAGTCACAGCTAAAAACCAGACAGTGCCTCTCCTTGCTGTCAGCTGTTCTCTCAGTAAATGAGTCTCCCTACAGTGGGAGTGGGTTCTGCTCGTTAGCTAACGCTAGGTTTCTAATTTCACCCACCCTACATGCCTTTATTACACAGTGGTTAGCAAAAATCCAGACAAAATTGTCAGTCATCTGGCGACAGCGAGGTGCTTTCCTACGATGTGGAAAGAGCATTAACTTCTTACATTTAACTATTTTAGAGGCTGCGGCCGATGTTTACTTCATTAATGTGTTTACTGTGTTTATGGA
This sequence comes from Percina caprodes, assembly GCA_013375575.1. Taxonomy (NCBI): domain Eukaryota; kingdom Metazoa; phylum Chordata; class Actinopteri; order Perciformes; family Percidae; genus Percina; species Percina caprodes. The sequence goes on from JABXJD010000136.1 coordinate 1,428,105, forward strand.
CTGAGGATGGGAGTAGGATTCGGTATTCTGCCGAACCCCAAAAATCTGGATTTTTTGCCTTCCTACTAAATGCTGAAAGGCCTTTTAATGCATACAAAGATATACTAACAAAAGCTGGAGTGTCTGCACATGGTATTCTTATTATAGTCTATTCTTGACCTTCCACTTTCGGGATTCCCCCGCTGCCGTGGAAAATTCCTCCAAAAGTCCTTATTTTGGCCAAATTTCCATTACCTTACACTTTGCGTTACCTTGCGTTTTGCGAAGCTGTTTTAGAAAAATAAAGCTCTAAAAATCCCCTGTACACGACTTGCCCGGCATTAAACGTAAGACAGATGCAGTTGGTGACTAGCCGGTGAACATAGTTATCAGTTAAAGAGACAAATATTATCCCAGGGAGTTGGAAGAGACCAAAAACTAATCAAAGACAATATTGGACTTGCATATATCAAGTGGCCAGAAGATGGCCAGAGTTGCTCCGTAACTGCTAGCTGCGTAACTAAGCAACTGTTGGATAACAGGTTTGTCCTATCAATTCAATATGACAATATGACAACTAGTTTCCACTGCCCAAAAAATCATGTATTACATTATTATATATAGGGTTATATATATATATATATATATATATATATATATATATATATATATATATATATAGTCTCGTATTGCCAGACCTTCCTTAACAGTGCTGTGGATGAGGGTCTAGCTAGTCCAGACAGCATTTTTTCCCTTAGCTTTATTGCGTTACCTATCTTTTTTGTGCATGTAATAGGTTAACAAAGTGAAAAAGAAAGGTTCCACCCCAAAAGGACTTCCATCTCCAACAGAAAACACTGTTCACAAACAGCTCGATTGTAGTCCAGCCTTTACTTCCGTGACATTTGTGCTTCACTTTGTAACACACGTTATAATGCTCACCTAGCTGCTAACATGGCACGCTCTCATACTCAGATTCTGACTAGCTAGTAGTCGTTACCTAGGTACCGTGCATGTGCCACTCCCAACAAAGATAGAATAAAAGTAAGATGCCATACTCTGTAGCTAAAACAGAGAGCTCAAAACAGGGTGAAAAGAGGAGCTGCAGCAATGTGCAGTACAACAACAAGTTTTTTTTTCTCCAAAATTAAACCACGTAAAGTTATTCAAATATAACCTCTAAATACAATTATGAACCTGAAATGAGCATAATATGAGCACTTTAAACTAATCGCAATCAGGCGCAGTGACGGTGCCTCTGCAAAATAGCCTCAGGAAGGAACTTGTTTTCGTGTTTGTTCAAAAGTTATTTTAGTTGTACAACAGAAAACTTGACAGAAATCTAGCTAGCTGTCTGGATTTTCCCTGCAGAAATCTGAGGAGCAGTTAACTCAGTCCTCATAAATCAGCCGGAGTTTAGAATAAAGAGAAATTAATTATTTACATAAAGAAATTGTAAAGTGAGGGACATCTGGCAGATCATCCGGCGGCACCTGAACAATTCCGTAAATCAGGGATCAGTCATCACAAGGGGGCCTCCAAATTATTGTCAAATTTTAAAAGTTTTTTTTCATAAATTAATTCTCACATATTAGCAAATATAAATCCCCACTGATGATAGGCTTACTGGCCTATAGGGAAGGTAGTCTCTAAGATAGCCACCCACAGATACAGTTTATAGTAAAGATTCACTGTGCCACATGTACGTGTAATATTAAAAAAACGCAAACAATTATTTAAATAGCGTAGCATTCTTTGCTAAAAAGAATGTAAAAAGGCTTTAGGCCGCCCTACACGTTATTATAGGCCCAGTTTAATACACAACTTAATTTTATACAACATAGTATATGTAGTTGGGGGTCCCTGATTCGTCTCTCTTTCAGTTCAGAGGTCCTTGGTTTAAAAAACGTTGAAGACCCCTGCCGTAAATGAATCGGCGTCCATATAGACTAGGTTATATATATATATATATATATATATATATATATATTATATATGGTTTAAGATACTAGTGTGTGTGTTTGTTTTACTGCTGTTGCTTGGAGAGCCAGTTGTGCACAGGAAGAAACTCCGTGTAGTGAGTCTTGGCAGGCAGTTCGTGCACGATGGTGTCCTCTGCCTTGGGAGGTTCAGCAGTTCCTTGCAGGGAGTACAGCACGCCTGTCCCATCAGGGAAGGAAAAAAAGACTGATCCCTGAAGAAAGAAGGAGAGATATGACAAGTTAATGTCTGAGATTAAGTAATAATATCACACTTCAGAGCTTATTTGTTTTTGTTTAGCTTTATGGAATGCATTGCACTTCATGGATATGCACAAAAATGCTAAAAGCGGAGGTGGAATATATATTACATACATTTACGCAAGTACTATACTTAAGTTCAAATTTGAGATACTTGTACTTTACTTGAGTCTTTTTTTCCAAGAACATTTCAGAGAAAAATATTGTACTTTTTACTCCTACATTCATCTGACAGTCTTAGTTACTAGTTACTTTACAAATTAAGATTTTTGCACACAAAATACATACATAGATAATAAAATGATATTTTGTTATCAATTAAACTACACAACGCTCCAAGGTGGCCTTGACCAACTGCCACTTTGCATGTTTGAAATCCTCAAAGTGAAATTTTCATGCCATGGGACCTTCAAGTAAAATTTTCAATGCAGGATTTTTTACTTGAAATAGAGTATTTTTTCAGTGTAGTATTAATACTTTTACTCAAGTAAAGAATCTAAAACTGGCTACAAATAAATAACTGCTTGTGTTTAAATGTTAGCGCTCCTCTACCAGGTGTTTCTTTCCATCAGCAGTCATGGACAGTGGTCGGTAGGTGACCTCGTATGTCTTGTTTTGGAGGGGGTCAAGGATCACCAGGGGCGCAGCGCTCCACTGTTCGCCCTCCACAACAGGTCTGATGCTGCACTGCTGGTGTGTGGGGTTGAACACAGGCAGGGTCTGGGTCTGAGAGCCACGTACTGGGCAAACAAAATTCACCACCTGGAGACAGGCAGTCAGAAGGAGATAATAATGATGCAATAGGTAGTTCAAAAGGCAGTCAAGTTATAGGTAATACCTGTCACTGAAAGCTTAAACAAAAGGAACTACAGTGTAGTAGAAATATACAGTGGGATACATTTTCTAAAACCTTTTCTCAGGTATTAGTGACTTATCAGCCAATTGATACAAATGGAAAGTTTTTTCCAGATTTGTGATCTTTAAGTCCGTCAACATTGTCTTTTCTAAAAAGGAGTAAAATCAACATCTCACGTAATGTGATGCTGACTTTTAACAATCCCTGCCATGACAAGCTACGCTGTTAACAAGACAACTAAGCTTTTATGCCTACTGGAGAGCCATCTTCAAAATCATTATCCCAAATAGTGATTCGCTATTTATTTGATATGATGTTCATATATCAAATGGGATTATTATTATTACTTTTTATGATTCACTTTTTAATTTAGTTTTTAAAACAAAACACAACTCACAAAATTAACAAATCACCTCCCTTTCCTTATACAAAAATCAAGACAAAATAAAACTCAATACATCAAACAACAAAATAAACAACTATAAACCAGTCAAACATATGTATGTGCTAACACTGTAAAATGATATGATACTATATTGATCACTATGGAAAATTGTAGTTCAAGGTTGGATAAAGTATAGTCTTGCATTGCCAGACCTATCTCTACAATGTACAATACGAGCCTAATGGGTATATAACTCACATAAAGAAATAAAATAAACTAGAACTGCAAGCACTTATGATGGGGTCCAGGCCTCCCCGCGCAAGTTGACCCCAACGACCTGTGGAGTGCACAAAAGCGGAACCCAAAGCGAAACGGCTGGGGGCAAACGTCGGAAAATATGGAGAGGTGCATGTAACAGTGCGGATTAATAGCACAATGACCCCAAAAAACTCTGGGCTTCTAGACTGGATACAAAACCTTCTGTAAGAGATAGGATGACAACAAAGACATCAGCAGAATGGGGCGATTGTTAGCTTTATGTTATTAAGCTACAAAGTTATGAATCAGAAGTGCCGTTTGACGTCACGTACGACGCACTCCACCTCAGTAATGATAAAATGGCCCAAAATGGTTTACGTTGATTATAGCGCCCCCTAATGGCCTATCAAATTTGGTACAGAGCCTCCGAGCAGCATGCCAAACAATTATCACAGGTTTGGTGTTGATAGCATTTACTGTGGCAGAGATATTGCAAGTGCATTGACTTTGTCGACAAAACCAACAAACGTTGATTATAGCGCCCCCTAATGGCCAATCTTTACCAAATTCGGAACAGTGCATTGGGGAGGCATGATCAACACAAGTTATATGTTGATACCATTTAATTTGGCCGAGATATGATATGTGGTTGGTAGCTTACTACAGAAAATTAGTTTGGTCGTCAAATGCGTTAACGTAGCAAAATTCTTTATACAACTTTTTGTCAGGACCATCTGCAGATGCTACAAACCAGGTTTCATGCAGATCTGTCACATGGCCTAGGTAGAGTTCGAAAAGTAGGTTTTGTGCTTAGCGCAATATTGCAAAAAAAACAACGTGTATATCACGTGACCCGGCTTCATCTAGTGAACACGGGGATGTAAAGATTATTAATGTGTGATGTATATTGTGGGAGTTATAGGCAAAAACACGGTTGACATCATTATAGCGCCACCTAGTGATCCAATTCAATTCAATTCAATTTTATTTATAGTATCAACTCATAACAAACGTTATCTCGAGACACTTTACAGATATTGCAGGTCCAGACCACACTCCAGAACCCACAAGGACCCAACAGTTCTAGTAGTTTCCTCCAGAGCAAGCAACAATGCGACAGTGGCGAGGAAAAACTCCCTTTTAGGCAGAAACCTCGGACAGACCCAGGCTCTTGGTGGGCGGTGTCTGACGACCGGTTGGGGTTAGAATGAAGAGTGGTCACAGTCACAAAAAATAATAGTTTGTAGTAGTTCTTTGTAGTAGTTCATGGCATAGCAGGGCACTGTGCGGTATCCACATGTGTAATACTTTGTAAATCTCGTAAGCTACCCATCTACCCTTTTAATTTCAAGTAATTCACTTTAGTTTAACTGGTTAATCCAAATGTTGGCCCATAGGCCACACCTACTTGAACCAATCAGTACCCTACTATAAGGGACACCTCAGGAGTGGGCCTAGATGGTACTCATCAACTGGTAAAAATTGGATGAACCATTCATGAGATATAAACCTTTTGTATTTGTAGCGCCCCCTAGTGGTCAATTTCCATTAAATTTGTCAAACCCTCAGAGGGTCATCCCAAGGAATATTATAAAGTTTGGCTTCGACAGCATTTATTTTGGCTGAGATATGGCAAAGTTGGTGTTTTCATAGTTAGCTACACAAATTTGTGCGTAATATGCGCAATTTTTATTCTATAAAAAATCTTTAAACAAATTTTTGTTAGGTCGGTCTAGAGAGGCGATACGCCAAGTTTCGTGGAGATCCATTGCAAGGTCTAGGAGGAGTTTGAAAAAGTTGATTTTTGAAAAATAAAATTTTCATGCAGATGGGATTAATGCTAGATATATTGCAATGTGGGTAATTAATAAAAGAATTCTAACAGCCCCATGTAATGTCCGATTCACTCATGATTTCGCATGCATGCTCAAGCCGCTATGCGGAACAACTGTGTTATATTTGGTGGCAATCAGAATAAATCTTGGCCAGATACACAACTTCCACTTTCAACAGCCCCCAGACAGGAAGTTGGTTCTCTATAACTTGCGCATTGTGTTAGCTATCAAAATTCTTTTGATAGCTTTTTGTCACGAGGGTCAGCCGAGTCTATATCCAAGTTTCTGTGCAGATTGGACTCACAGCCCAGGAGGAGCTAGACAATGTATGGTTCCTATTTGTCAAAGAAAAAAAAAAAAAATTTAATAAAAAAATTTTTAAGTCAGGGTGCGCATTAGGGGGCGCGATGGATCCCATTGACAACGCCCGAGCCCAATCACTACAGAAATTTGTCATTTTTCATAGGTCTGACATGTGTTTGAAGTTTTTGTGAGTTTTCCCACATGCTAAAGCCCTAAAAATGACAGCGACGGTCCGGAATATTAATAATCCTTACAAAAACAATAGGTTCCTTGCACTTTGTGCTAAGACACCGTTGGTGCCCTTGCACTTCAATGCTCGGGCCCTAATTGTGCTAAATAATGCTCTCAGTAGGAAATAATATAATATAAGTCCCCTTGCTTTGACTTGGAGTTTCAGTGCTGCCAGAGCAGAAAGATTCATGTAATAAGTGTGATGCGTAATTTCCCCTAAATGAGCCAATGTCTCATGACTGAATGTTTACTGTAGATTTTATTTTAGATCCCTACACAAATTGTGTATCAAAGCGCAACAATCAAACCTCTTTGGTAGTGGAGGCGATGATGCAGGAGCCTGTTACAGTGAGGGTAACGGGTGAGGAGGAGCCCTCCACAAAGCAAGACAGGTTCTCATATCTTGTGTCATTCATCAGTTCTACAGGGGCAAACATCACTTCAAAAGGAACCTCCATGTCCGGACTGATGTAGCCTTTAGTTGGTGTGATGGACAACTCTGGAGGAAAACTCTCTGTTTTCCACTGGAACCTGGTTACAAGTTAGACAGATACATAAAAAGCAAACAGCATATACATACAACCTGAATTCTTGTGTGAAAAGTCATGAGTCCCAAAAGCAAACTACAAGAATATTGTCAAATATGTAGCATACATGAAATGATAAATGAATTGTTCATTATTTCTTTTTTGCCCTTAACAGCGGTGTCTTGTCTAATATTTGTACTCTATGCTCTGTTGACGTGCTTTGTTGCTAATCTTTTGAATTGATGTTCTCATAGCAGCGAAGAGAGCTGATAAAGTCAGTCTTCTAAATCTTTGTTATACTTACACAACAATCCGTAGAATCTCATAAAAAGGGGTAACTCTATAAAGTCCATCTTGATTAGTGCGTGCCTGAGTGTATATGAATGTGTATGTTTGTCTGTATTTCTACTACTATTTGTGTGTATGAGTTTTTTTTATCTTACTAAAATTGAACCATATATTGTATAATATCTAAACTTACCTCGCACCAATGTCCCCAGTGTTCATCATGAAAATCCTCTTCCTGGCTTGGCAGCGTTGGACAACAGCTCCAAAGGCTAGGTGGTCCTGGTCCAGCTGGACCTCCACACCCTGACAATTAAATGTTAACATGACTTTACATTCAATTACAATATAGAGTTAATACAGTGGTGGTGTGGGCGATCTGGGTTCAATTCCCACTGCAATACATCAACCAATGTGTCCCTGAGCAAGACACTTAATCCCTAGTTGCTCCGACATATATAGCAATTGTAAGTTGCTAAGCCAGCTAAATGACATGAAATGTAATACAACAAACCTTAACATTTGTATGTGAAGGTAATTAAAAAAACAATCACAACAATAGACTTACAGCACTTTAGAATGGAATGAAATAGCAAGCAAATACATCAAGCAAAGGCATCATTTGCAACAGCCTTGTGAAAGGGTTGGACATTTATGTTACAGCCTACCGGGCAGGAGCCTTGGATGGTCAACAGGGGGTGTAACAGGCCTGCAAACTCTGCCTGCAGCTCAGCGGAGAAGGGAGGTATGTGCTGATGAGGTGAGAACTGGATCTCAACATTACATGAACCAACATTGGCTTTCAGGTTCAGCTTCCCTACTGGACTCAATGACAGATCCTGGAGGTGGAGGTGAAGAAGATTGTTAAGTGCTGCTTGTGTAGTCCACTCTTTATCAGTGTGTGTGTGTGTGTGTGTGTGTGTGTGTGTGTGTGTGTGCACGCTCCTTACCCTTGGGTCCAGTGGTGTGTTTGTGTTAAGCAGCAGAGTGAAAGAAAGGTCTAAAGGGCTGCGGTTGACCAGAACCACTTGTTTTTTCACCGTCTGACCCAACGTCAGAGATCCCAGTATCACTTTCTTATGCCTGGGCTGCTCCACCTCCAGCTGGGACAGAACGATCCATTAAAAAGATAATTAGATTAAATTCATTAGATTTTGATAAATGGTTAAGTTGGTATAGTTTTATTGTCTTTAGTCAATTGCCATTACCTGTTAGCTAGCCAATTTCTTATTTGCCTTGTTGTATCAACAAAGCTACAGTAAGTTACATACTAGCAGTCATCAGACTATTTTCTGCAGTGTGTGGAGATGATTGCAATATTAGTGGCACATACTATATTCACATGTTGGGTAAATTCACTCATTGCCTGTTGCCGTGGCTTCAGCTGTCAAATCTGCCAAGGCGAGACCCTTGCCTGTTGCTAGGCTCTCAGTCAGTTGGCTCTTGGTGAGTAATGCTAGCTGTAAGCAACCTTATTATGGCACACACCTGCTGTGGGTACCAACGCTTACGTTCACAACGATCTGATCAGTTATATGCATGGCAAGGGATGGCACAACAGCAAAAAGAAAACTAAAGTATTTTCACATCACTTAAAGATACAGTATGTTTCATCTCTGACCCTGTCTCTGTTGAAGTCTGTTATTCTTGAAATAGTGTATTCTTCCTATTAGAATAGTGCAGTACCCTTCACTGCTCATAAGAGAATAAGATTTGTCTGCATGCTGTTGCTGCTGCTTAGCAATTGGCTCACTTTAACATGGTTATTTGTGTTTTAGATCCACACACTCATTTTTCTTACCTTCATCTCAATGCCTTGCCCGAGTATGTCCACGTGTTTGGTGACACAGCTGTTTAAGATGAAGGTGAGCTTTTCATGGTAACGGCATTCCTCACGAGGATAGAATTTGACTGGTGCTTCTATCACAGCGCCGGGGGACAAAATCTCCGCTTTGAAGTCAATCTCTAGGTAAGAGGTGTTTCTGAACTGACACTGGACACTGAGGAGAGGGAGGTAGAGCACAGAAGGCTTTGAAATGAGACTTACTTTCTAATGTGAATGAAAAAAAAAATCTTTATGCAGTAAACACCCTTAGCTGACACATGTAGAAAAACAGACAGACACACATAACTACCTGATGTCTCTATCTCCTTTGTTGCTGATGACTAGAGTCTGGGAGGCCGGCACCATGCCCGGACTGTACAGGAAGCACCTGCCAAAGTTGTACTTGCTAAAGGAGAATTCAAGGCTAGGTGCTACAGCCCTGCCCTCAATGACAAATGTAAATGTTGGCCCATGCGTTACCTGTCAAAATGAAACAAGAGAGAGAAATACAGGAGAGAGAGAGAGGAGTGGAGTAGACCCAGGATAAATAAATCAAGAACGAATATGTGTGTAAGCACTAGATTAAACACAGGTTCCACCAAATTAAATAAATTAAAGGCTTGGCATGAAAAGAAGTTTTTAAGTGTTACTATCTTATTTTCCTTTAAATGGTGTAGCTGTTGAATTGCTTTTAAAGTATATAAACAATATAGATGAAGAGAAAATACAAGTAGATTTAGTTTATAAGTTTGACTAGACTTATAACTAGGAATAAGGTACAATTATTACTCTGCTCGCAGACACTGCCTGACCAGGGCTCAGTCAATCACAAAGGACCCCTCCCACCCCAACCATGGACTGTTCTCCCTGCCGCCCTCTGGCAAGAGGTTCAGCAGCTTCAAATGCAAAATGACCAGGTTCCACAACAGCTTCATCCCCCACGTCAAAAGACTGCTGAACTCCCAATAATACCCTCCTCCCATACATACCACACTAGTCACTTTACATGGACACTGTGAACCCTATTTGCACTTTAAAATTACTACTTTAAATTTATATTGTTCAGCTCACTGTTTTCACTCCAATACATCCTGCTGCTACTGATATTTGCACTAGTCATAATCATCTTATAATAATTTTTAATATTATATTGCACACACTTTATATTGCACATACTTATTATATTATTACTGTTTCTCTTTTTATTTTTCTTCTGTTTCTTTTCTTTGTTCAGAGCCTTCCAATGTAATCTCGCTCAACAGTATATTGTATGAATGTGCAGTTGAATGACAATAAAGTCTTACAACATTTATTCCATTTTCATCACACTTAACAGAATGTGGATAGTATAGCATGGATTACATATTTATCAATGTTTAGATTAGATTATTTAATTTATAGCTAAACATTTTTTTCCTTGTTGTTGCAGCCTGCTACTCCCTCATACATGATAGGAGATCAGCATCTCACCTTGATACTCAGTCTGACGTCCTGGAGGTTACAAACGCCACGTGGACAAAAGAAGAGTGAAGATCGCAGCTGCTTCCCAACCTCTATCGTGTCATTGTGTGGCTTTGCTTGTAAGTGTTGCAGCAGTTTACTGGGACATGTAAGGTCAAAGTTCACTTCCTGGCGGAATCTTGACAGATTGGAGACCAGGAAATTAAGTGTAGATTGCTCTGAAATCCACACCTACAAATAGTGGATATACAGACACATACATGAAGGTTAGTCTCATGTTTGTTTTTATCCATAAAGAAATGCGATCGTGCATCTGTGTATTTGTGTGTGCAATGTAAAGGGTGGCTGACCTTTCCAAAGTCCAGAGTATCTTTGTGGTTGATCTCTCTGAGGCCTCCTTCTGGCTTCTCAATTTGAACAGAAGTGCTCATGCTGAAACAATCAGCCTTAACTGTGAGTGCAAGGGGCTCTGACTTCTTCTTCACCCTCACAACTAATTTGAAGCTCACAAAGCCCTCCCGGCAAGGAGTGAAGGACACTGACAGTGGCAACCTGCACCAAAGTCACATATTTATAATATTCATATATTTTATATTTTTACACAATTTGAAGTGCACCAAATTACAAAGATTACAAATAATATGCAGTGTATCACAGCAAAGCAGTGAATCAAAACAAAGCAGTGAATCAGAGGAATAAAATGTGATCTTCTGATTCTTTTACAGCGGGTACGGTTAAGCATTAATAACTAGAGTCACAATTCTGTGGCGATAAGGTGCCACACTGCCGGATTTTGTGTGAATGCAGAGTGTGTGTGTGTGTGTGTGTGTGTGTGTGTGTGTGTGTGTGTGTGTGTGTGTGTGTGTATAAACTTGTGCATTAGAAGGGATTTTGAGGGGCGTGATGAAGCATTGGGACCTGGGAATGAGAATGGGCTACACATCCTGGCTCTGTCATTGGCTGGGTGTTACAGACCTACATGGGGCCCAAAGGCTCTTTTTATTGGCGTCACAAACACAGCAAAATAAGAAGAAAAGATAAAATACAAGCAGAGTCTCTACAGATACAGACCCCACTAGTGGGTTATGATGAGTGGGTTTTTTTTTTCTGTTAGTGTAAGAATTTTTTTTTTGTGAAATATCGCATAGTATACCTTTAATTTTTGCCATTTTATTCACTTCATGCCAGATGCAGAAGTCAGTGATTATGTGTTTAAAATATGGCACAAAAAGATACATTTTAAACCTCAAAATTAATATACACTCACCTATTGGATTATTAGGAACACCATACTAATCTGGTGTTTGACCCCCTTTCGCCTTCAGAACTGCCTAAATTCTATGTGGCGTTGATTCAATAAGGTGCTGAAAGCATTCTTTAGAAATGTTGGCCCATATTGATAGAATAGCATATTGCAATTGATGGAGATTTGTGGGATGCACATCCAGGGCACGAAGCTCCCTTTTAGTACAGTGAACTCATTGTCATGTTTAAGAAACCAATTTGAAATGATTTGAGCTTTGTGACATGGTGCATTATCCTGCTGGAAGTAGCCATCAGAGGATGGGTACATGGTGGCCATAAAGGGATGGACATGGTCAGAAACAATGCTCAGGTAGGCCGTGGCATTTAAACCATGCCCAATTGGCACTAAGGGGCCTAAAGTGTGCCAAGAAAACATCCCCCACACCATTACACCACCACCACCAGCCTGCACAGTGGTAACAAGGCATGATGGATCCATGTTCTCATTCTGTTTACGCCAAATTCTGACTCCACCATCTGAATGTCTCAACAGAAATGGATATGAGTGGTACCCTGTGGGGTCTTCTGCTGTTGTAGCCCATCCGCCTCAAGGTTGTGCGTGTTGTGGCTTCACAAATGCTTTGCTGCATACCTCAGTTGTAACAAGTGGTTATTTCAGTCAAAGTTGCTCTTCTATCAGCTTGAATCAGTCGTCCCATTCTCCTCTGACCTCTAGCATCAACAAGGCATTTTCACCCACAGGACCATTCTTTGTAAACCCTAGAAATGGTTGTGCGTGAAAATCCCAGTAACTGAGCAGATTGGGAAATACTCGGACCGGCCCGTCTGGCACCAACAACCTTTTAGGTGAGTGTATAGTATTTTTCGGAAAAAAGTCATTACATTTAGTTGTATTTAGTTGTATGTTATCATGTCATTGACCTATCTTTGGGTGCCACTGTGCCAGTCATGGGCTGTAAAATGAGGCTGGACTGCTGGTCGTCACAGAGAAGAGACGACTGCAGAACCGAGAAGTGGAAGAGCTCCTCCTCTCCATTCACCAGATCCACTTTCTGTTCCACTTTTCGACCTGTGCACGCACGCACGCATGCACGCACGCACGCACACACACACACACACACACACACACACACACACACATATTTTTGTTGTACTGCACATTGCTGCAGATCCTGTTTTCACCCGGTGTGTATAGCAGTAAGGGGGCAGATCTTGTATCTGAAATTAGTGTTCATATTTCTATTAGTTAGCCATGACCGTAATCTCTTCCTAACCCTAACCAAGCAGTTCAGTTACTTAAACTTAACCTTAGTCATGCTTAATCGTGTGCAGATAATGTTAAAATAAAGTCACCCAATATATGCACTTGAACACTAACATGCATGTACTGTCACCACATCACAGGGGAAAAAGAGAAAAATCCTTGAAGAAACCATTCCTTTGTGTTTAGTAATATGTGGTGTGACTTCACTGTTTAAATGCATGTACGAGTGTGTCTATATATGTTACATACCAACAAGCAGTTCTCCAAAGTCAAGGTGAGGTCTATTAAGATAGACAAGTGGTTCTTTAGTAGTGCCCACACACAGGATGGGAACAGACAAGGACAGAGTCTCAATCACAAAGCTCCAGAATGACTCCACCGTACCCAGGTGCTCAGCTACATAGTCAAAACACACCTGTATACACACAGAGACAGACCAGAGGATTATAAATGGCTAAGGATTTTTAAAGAATAGAGAACATGAAAACGTGTAAAAAAAAGGGGTGAGAAGAATACAGATGAGGAAGGGGGAAGGGAAGAGTCATGAAATATTCAAACAGATTAGATCAGATGAGTTATAATAGAAATTGATCAAATTAAAATGGTATTAGATTAAACGGAAGGAATGAGATTGGATTAGATTTGTTATGAAGTGGGACATGGGGAGACAGGGACACTGAAACAATAATAAAATGGAGATAAACAATTTAAAATGAGGAGGGAGATTGAGACTGAAAGATGTGCAATGGAATGAGATGACATACTGTAGTTGAAGGAAACAGAATAACAAGTGTAGTATGGGGTGGGAAAGGACGATACACTTTTGTCCCGATTCGATTCGTTCACAATACATGGGTGCCGATTTGTATTGTAGTAGTATTGCGAGTAAGTATTGCGACTCGATGGTATTGAGGTTTGTGATTTTCTTTTCCTTCTTTAACAAAAACAAAAGTTGAATAATACACTTCTAGAGACAATGTATCATGAGATATTTCTAAAAACTAATTATTTTTGAAAGAACAATGTACATCACATGTCACTCTCAGTCTGACATTTATTTAATTTGTAAATAAGCACATAATATATTTTTTTCTGTATTTTCTGCTTTCGGTCTATAGGAAGACAGACGTGATGTAGTCGCCGTTGGCAGTACCATATAAACAGAAAATATTTAGGTGAATCATTGGGACAAAAAAGATGTTTCATCACTCCATGTAGAGATTAAGGCTCTTTCACTGTGTGTGTGTGTGTGTGTGTGTGTGTGTGTGTGTGTGTGTGTGTGTGTGTGTGTTCTACTCTTACTTCCACTTTCTTTCCAGGCAAGATGGTACCACATGGGTTGAGGCAGCAGAATGGGCTGCCACCTGAGTCTTCACACGTCCACTTAAATGAGTAAGGTTTACTGGTTGGGTTCAACAGACTAAAACATCTGTGATGTAAAGGCAGAAGACACACGCATGTAAAAGGGCTTACAGTTATGGAGATAAGAAAAGCTTCTCATATATATCTTTCAACAAGGTAACAGACCTTGTTGATGGCACAAATAAGCCAAGAGAGTTGAACTCTATGACCCTGGTGTTAGGGTCCACAGGGCGCCTGAATTCAGGTTCACGACGGTTCCCGCTGATGTAGTCTGAGTCCTCAAGGTCAAAGTGGCAGTGGGGCAACAGGCTACGGCCACACACAGAGACACAGGGAGCCTGATCCCCATCCTGCAAGTTAGGGATACTGAAAGAAAAGTATACACATACAGACAATCAAAGTCTGTGTCATAATAATTCTTGTGAAGAGACCCATTGACTTCCTTACACTCATCCTGTCCTTCCACGATTCCAAGTCCCCTCATCCCTTTTTAACTGTGGCAATTGTTAGTATGGCTGAGATGGAGGAGCTCTGTCATTGAATATTTACTTCTTCACTGTCAAAACTGCCTACACATCCATTGTTTTCACATAGGGAAAATTTTTCCGCACACCGCTTAGAATTGCCGCTCAGTGCTGAGCTCAAGGTATAAATTATTTTAAACTTTGACCTCGTTGCCTCTGACCTGTCAAGGCACAACCAATTCCAGTACTGGTACCGTACCTTGTGGTTTTGTCGTGGATGTTTAGGTGGCTTAATATAACTTGTCTACTCCGGGTTATCATTGTAAACGAAAATAAGCAGTAAAATATATAAATATATAATAATATAATATATAAACTAAATAAAAACTTTCAAAACATTAAAGAAAATCTAAAGTTAAACTGAAAATATATATTGCCTGGTTAAAAAGAAAAGAAAAACTAAACTTTTTTAGCTACAATATTTTACTACCAAAAAAAAGGAGACAGCATGAATTTTCGTCAACTGTCATTTGTGACATTTAACCACAGAACTTGAACGGACTTGATATTCAGACACTAAAGTCATTTCTATACAGTTCTCCATCCTTGTATTGTGTCTATGTAGCTACATTCTTCTGAGACATTATACATGGCCCTCTCAAAACTAACTTACTGACTAAACTTACTACTGTAAAACTAAAACTTAAAACTTTTCTGAAAAACTAAACTAATACTAAAATAAAATCAAATGGAAAAGTCAAAACTAAAAGAAAATACTGAAAACTGAAAAAACACTACTGTACTATATAACAACCTTGGTCTACTCTTGAACATTTTACTGTACCTGCTGAACAGCCTGCCCTGAAACTGGGCCACTTCCAGAGGTGAAAAGTAAATACTGAAATTCTGAACGGCGCCAGGCTCTAAGACTCCTATGCTGGGCTCAATGCTGATGGGCGGGAGCTCAGGATTTTCCATCAGAAGAGACGACCTGCTGGCCACAGCGCTGGCAGGACAGGCTCCAGTTAACACTTCTGTTGACCTGCTGTCTGGTCTAGGTAAGGTAAGGGTCCCATCTGTTCACATTTACACACAGTTTACTCCTCCAATTTAGAAAATGATTCAAATGTAAAATGTCAAAAGTCAATCTTGGAACAAAATGGTACAGCAGTACCAGTTAATGCTAATATTCAAGCATAATATACAATAATATTACTGTAGTACCTCTTTGGTCATCGTTTACTACACTGTTCTTTGGATCCATGAGTACTTGCCAGGAGAATTCCAGTTTGACAGTGCCATGATTCACTATCTGCAGTCTGCACACACACACACACACACACACACACACGTTTTAATTATCAGTATTTTTATCATCTTTAGAATCTGATCCCTCAGGATGCCTTAACAATTTAATTGTATAGTTGAAACAGCATATAATGCATATACAGTATACCCAGAGCCTAGCTTACCCTTGGAGCCTGGTTTGGTAAAGCAGAGTGTCTTTGAAGTGGATGGTGTTGGTGTTGCAACTGAACTTTACATAGTCACAAACTGCGCTGATACGCAGTTCCAACTCCCTCTGGGATCCCTCAACCACGGAGCAGCACGGCTCAGGATCTGTCTTTATCACCTGCAGGCAAACGTATACATGCTTGCTTAACTTTAAATGTGAACTTGTAACTATCTCATCAGTTGACATCTCTTTCACAGTCAACATGTTTACCTTATTCTTCCCAGGCTGCTGTGGTGCTACTGAAGCCTGCTTGACAGAACTCAGCCCCTGCAGCGTCCTCTGGCGGTCGTCCCAGTCAGCCACCTGCTCTAGCGGCTGCAGGAACTCCACCTTACTAACCTTACATCTCATTGGCTGTCTGTCCAGAGTCACTGGCTGATTGGAGCAAAAGGTGACAGTCACTTCCTTAGAACAACCAGCATGAAGGTGTCCCACCTGAAAGAAAAAGCATTGTTTGTGTTCACATGCAGCCAAGTATTATCCTAAGTAAAAAAATAAAAGAATAGTTTAAGATTCATTTAACTTAATTAAAAAGTTGTTTAAACCCACTCCTCTTCTACAGCCATGTACCTTTACCTGGGGTGAAAAGAAGACATGGGGTCCGACAGGAGGCCACTCAAACCTCACTGCCTGGCTGCTGCTGTGGTTGGTCATGGTGAAACTCTCTTGGTAGGGACAATCAACATGGCAGTCACCAAAATTCAGCAGCTCATAATTACCTGCAAGAGAGAATTAGGCTTTGTAAAAAAAATACTGGATGAGAAGTTTCCATATTAATAAATGATGACAGAGCATTTATATGTGCACAATTCAGTGGTGGAATGAAACTAAGTACTGTACATTTACTCAAGTACTGTACTTGTACTTTACTTGTCTTTTCTTTTCATGTCACTTTCTACTTCTTCACTTTAGTTCAGAGGGAAATATTGTACTTTTTACTCCACTAAATTAATTTGACAGCTTTAGTTACTAGTTACTTTCCAAATTAAGATTTTTTTCACACAAAACACATGTAGTTTCTATGATGTGTTATTATAAATTAAACTACCCAACAACAACAAGTACAACTGAAATGACTGGCTGATTAAACACTTTTGTATCAAACACAGTTGATTGACAGAACTGTTTTGACTGTTTACAGCTTCTAAAATGTGAGGAATTTTCTGGATTGAGTACATTTTCCTGATACTTACATACCTTTGTAAGGTATTTTTTTTACAGTGTATTAGGTATTAGTACTTGTACTTAGGTAAAGGATTTGAATACTTCTTCCACCACTGGCACAATCAGGGAGTGACTGCTATTCTGGCTGATGAATAAACCTACTTTACACCTAGAGCTGGGCGATATGGAGAAAATCAAAATCACAATATTTTTGACTAAACTACAGTATATTGCGGCAATATTGTAGGGCGTACTATGGGTGCTTTCACAAAATATTTGAGAGTTGTGATAAATAATCATCAGTGATGTGGATATAATGACTACGTGGGTAAATAATAGCTAGAACAGTCTGGTAAGTTCAGGAAATGACATCACTTTACTGGTATGCAGCCTGTAAAACTAGGAAAAGACAATACTTACATATTGCAATATCAAAAATGTAATAAGACATCTAGCCTGATGTATCGATGTTGATATAATATACAGAGATATATTGCTCAGCCATATTTACACCTTGCCAAATCATTTCCATCATGTGATTTGTCTCCTGCCCGCCTTTCTTCTCTTACCTCCCTCATCATCTTCCTGATCTATTTTCTGCGATAGTCTGCCGATGTTGTCAAGAGAGACAATTCCTTGGTAAGCTTCTCCGGTCACTTGTATTACGGTGTTGCTGTACTGGTTGTCCTCCACCTGCAGTGACATCTTGGCCTTGACACTCAGGGGTTTGTTAGAGCAGAAGCTGACCTCAAACTCCACCTGCTGGTTAACGTTTAGCCTCAGGGTGGCTCTGTGAACCAACTGACGCTCTGTGGAAGAAGGAAAAGTGTCACCAACGAGAAACATGGCATCCAGTTCACAGTATCCCAGTATACTGTATATACACTGTATTTTCAGAGAAATCGGAAAAATGTTCCTGGAGTAATTTGTAAATGTTACTAGTTATTTTACAAATTAATATTTTTGAACACAAAACACACGTAGTACATTTTCCTAATGATACTTACATACTTTTACTTAAGTAACATTTTCAATGCAGGACTTTCACGTGTAACAGAGTACTCTACAGTGTGGTATTTGTACTTTTACTTAAGTAAAGGGTCTGAATACTTATTTGCACTGGATCTGCTGGAGGTTGTACCTGTGTCAGCGGTGCCCTCAATCTGTGTGGAGTTGATCGAGCTGCAAGTGTTGCCAGGAGCAGCTTTGAGGGAGAACACTCCATGTTTATCCAGCATGTCAATCTGGACCTACAAAACACACAGAGGCGCAAAGCAACCTTTATTGACAAAATCCCCTATTATCTACTGTATTTACCCTAACGTTACTCTTTAACGTTTATGTGTTTTACATACAGTTCAAGCTGTTGAATAGCTGAAGTAAGAAAATATGGAATGCCGCTAAAAGAAATGTGTTAAATCTATAATAAAATAAGAGGACAAAAGAATATGTCTCCTCCTACCTGAGCTGGAACATTTCCATCATTTAGCAGCACCAGGAGCCGGGTATGCCTGCGCCCTGCCATTACTTGTTTGAACTGCAGCATTGGGCTTCCTCTGTTGTTCCTCAGAGCTGGACGCACCACACACACACTGGGTAGAGTGCCCTCTCCTACTATGTCAAACTCTAGCACATTGCTCTTGAATGTGGGTGTCATTCTGGATCGGACAGAGAAAAAAGAATGTTGGCAGTGGCCAGCAAGGCAGATTAAGAGGTGATAATACTATCTTACTACACTCACAGTAGTTGTAGAAATAAATGGACAAACAAACAAACAGCAGAGAGAACACCGAAGTAGCATACACACACAGTCACAAAATCATTTACCTGCTGGTAACATCCATTGTGACCTCAAATACAGCACTGTATTGCTGCATTGTCTGGGGTGTAAAGGTGACCACAGCAAACATGTGTGACTGGCTGGGAATGCTCAGAGTTGTAGCAGACAAATCAAAAACTCCCACACTGCCTACACTACGGGACATCTGTAAGGAAATGCAGTATATGTTTGACATGCTAACAACCATCTGTCACAATCAGTTATACTCCTCTATGCATGTATAAATGCCTTACCTTACTGGCAAAAGATTTGATGGCCAAGTTGAGCACACAGGGCACCTTGCTGTTGTTGGAGAGTTTGAAGCGTGCCTGGGCAGTTCGCCTGACCAGGACTTTGTTGAAAATAAACTTGTTCTCATCCCGGACGTAAATGCTCTCAGCATTGCAAAACTGCTCAGAAGACAGCTGACTACTATTGTGGCACAGATGGTGTTCCTCGAAGACAGAAGCCATGTCTAATGCTATACCTGGGAAGCAAAACAGAGAAAAAAAGAGAGAATATAGTCGGATACAGTATTAGTCAAAGGAAAAGTGATTACCACTTTTGGCCTTGATTGACTGTTGACCCTCTAAATGTTTACAATGTCAATCCTTTTGTGATCTTTAAGGTGAAACCTTCTGATGAAAGATAAGATAACCTAGATGACATTGGTTTTAGATTCTGATATAGCACAGAATAAGAAACAGCAGTAAGCATTATTTTCTTCTGAATGGTAATAGTTTGTGCCCATCTTAGTGATCTCAGGAGTATTGAGCCATTTGGAAGCAAGTTTCCTCAGATGTATTATTCGAAGTAGACAAGACAGCAATGCACAGCTCTCACCTGGCTTGCAGACTTCAGCCAGCAACCTGTAAGGTATGCCATCAGGCTGGTCTGAGGGGTCACGGTCACTGATGTCAATGAGCAAACCCTGGTTCCAGATGCCCAGCTGTTCAGCGACACAGTCCACTGTCACCACCTGGTGAGACCCTGGCTGTAAGCACCCTGTGCAGGGAGACACTGAGAACATCCCCATGGTGAGGCGATTCTGGAGAGAAAAGATCGGAGAGGTACAGATGGGAAAACTGGGGAAAACTACTTTCTACAGTTACTGAAGTGTATTCCTGATCTGAGCAGCTGTTAAACTAATCAACATCTCACAGTACATCTGAATTTATTCTCATTTTGTGGGGTTTTGTTTCCTCTTGTTTGTTTCCATACCATCTCCTCTCTCCTGTGCTGCAGTTCCGCCCCCGCATAAATTGTTACTGATGCGTTGCCAGGGGTGCTGTTTTACCAAAACACAAATATCAACAAAACCATTGAGAAAAAAATCGAAAAAATTAAAAATCATATTTTTTATGGCCTTTGCTGAGGTCTGCAATCTCAGATTTCCCTTCTAGTTTATTTATCATTTTGAAATGTATCATAGAACTTTTCAGAGCAGACATTTTGACTTGTCATGTCAGGAAAAGTCCAGCAGGAACTAACTTAAAATAACTGCTTAGTTCCTGCAATTAACAATTAGCTACATCTGTGTTTGACAAGTTACAATACTGCTGCGAAAAAACATCTGTTCTGTGTTAGCAAATGTGTAAAAATCAGAAAAGCTAACATTAAGATTGATCAATTAATACAAAACATTAACTGATGATGGTTTTGGTTTGCTTGACTAATTTTAAAATACACAACTAGGCTAGATAGGAGAGACAAGTGAAAAATAAATGCTTTTTTGTAATTTGGGTGAATTGACCTAAAATCTCTCTTGCTGTGCTATGTATGCATTGTGTTTAACACAATGACACCAAAACATAAAAATGTAAAAGAACACACATGATGAAAGCTAACAAGGATTTTCTAGTCTTGTATTGCCAGACCTTCCTCCACAGTGCCGCAAAGGAGTTTCTGGCTAGTCCACACAGCATTGTGAGATTGGAGAAAAACATGCTGTGTTTCAACATGGGCATTTCTTTCAACCTATCACAATTGTCTTGCGCGGTGCTAAGTGCTGCAAGGAGCATTGGTGACACTGAAAAATAGGTTTGGGAAGGAACTTGTTTTGGTGGAACAACGTTGTTTTAGTCATTCAACAGAAATCTCAGATTCAACAAATAGTCTAGTTAGCTGTCTAGGTTTACCCTGCAGAGATCTGAGGAGCAGTTAACCATAGTCCTCATAAATCCACCAGAGTTTAGAATTCCAACACAAAGAAGGCGAAAGGCAGCAGCCAAAAAGAACACATACGGCAGAATTTCCGGCGGCAACAGAGCAATCCTTGAAGTGGAAGGGCTTTTCTAATGAGCTCTCCTACATTCTTAGAAAACATGGAGAAACATGGAAAGGATTGTCCAAACAATACAAAACCTGCATTAATGAATAGGCACTGTCATTGTTGTCATGTGCACTAGCAGTCTCTCACCAGTGTGTTATTCATGTCTTTTAATAAGGACTCGCGTCTTGATTTGCTACTGGCTGCAGTGGGTCTCTCTGAATGGCTCTCTTGAAGAATCTTACTCCCTGGACACCTGAGACCAGTACAAAGGGACACAAACAACAATTAATTTTGGATCTCTTTAAGCAAACTGATATTAGAGAAGGACTATGACACTTTTAAGACCTTCGACTCTTCATCATTTCAGGCAGCAATGTCCACCTCTGACAGTTCACAGGTGGACAATAAGTTGCATTTACCAAAGATTTGTACCTTTCTGGAGTCATAGCTGATCAGATAAGTAAATGTTGAAATCCATTCTTCAGTCATACATTTTTAATGCAATACATTGTACATCACGTGTTAAAACAGTCTAAGCACTCCAACCTAACCTTGAAACATAACTCCTAAGATCAAAACCTAATACATTTTTTAGTTCTTCATTGTAATTTATGCACACAATATTATTTGTTAAATTACAATACTGCATGTAATGAGCAATTTAAAGGAGAGTACCAGAGAGATGTTTTATTATCTTTAAAACGATATTGGACCCTTTAAGAGCCCACACAATCCACATTAGGTTTTATTACTCCTTCCTTTTCAGTAAGGTACTGCAAGTCGTTTGTGCCTGCCGATACTGTTTACAGTAAAGCCAACATCATCACACAAGTGGCTCTAGTCTTGCTCACAACTTTACAGGAATTATATATAATGAATTGATGTACATTGGCAATTTTAGATTATATTGTTTCCGAATGGTATTGGTTTTACAGGGCTCATTCCCTCTAGTCAAGGCAATAAAACATTTCCAGGGATGGCAGTACCAGGATGCTCCAATGGAACTTCATTTTTAAGGTTTATTACATTTTACAGTAATATGGGATTTGTCACATATGGCAGCAGAAATGGTTCCACATGTACACTATTTCATCACCAAGCCAACAACAACTGCCTTAAGCTGCTAATTTTAAATCTCTTTAACTTTGAAATTTTAAAGCCTGTTTTTTAATGATTGTTCCATTTCAACTTAGGTGTTGGAAAAGTGTTAGCCTTTGTGTGTGTGTGTGTGTGTGTGTGTGTGTGTGTGTGTGTGTGTGTGTGTTTGTGTCTCCTACCCTGGCTTCCCTGGTGGCGCAGGGTCAGTGATCATGCGGCATATACTAAACCGGCTGTCAAAGACTCCATTGTTCACTATAGTGAAGCTCTGGCTTTTCTTGGAGCCATAGACCAGTGGGCCGAAGTCGATGTCGCATGCAGGTGTGATTTTGTACCTAAAGGACCAAGCAATTCACAATTTGGGTTTTTTGCTTACACTCAGAACAGCCTCCTTACAAGTACACTCTGAAAAATTCTGTAAAGCAAAACATATACTGACTATAATGTGAAATGGTACAAACACAAAGAAAGATAAACAACAGAAGCTAAAAAACAAAGTTTAGTGAGGGGTATAACACAATCTAAATCAGAATTAATTGAATGATCCTTCTTAATTACTGATCAAAAAAATTACAGAACAGAGACAAAACGAACGAAGCCTTAACCTGGAGAAGACAGCCTTGACTGAAACCTTGATGGCTAGGATGGCTATGGGTTCTCCTCCATTCCTAATGTTGGGTTCAATCACCTGCAGAAGAGAAAAACAAAATCTTAACTGGAGTGCATTCTAAACCGTTTCCTTTAGCCAGAGACTGGTTGCTTCTTCATTCCATTTAACTTAAATATATATTTGAACCTCCAACTCTGTAGTAATTAGGAACATTGTATGGCTCTGACCTGGCAAGGAAGGACAGGTTCCTCTCTAATTAGGACTTCTGTATTTGGCCTGCAGAGGATTTGCACTGTTGTGACTTTATCATGGGGCAATAAAGTACCACTCTGGGGGGACACCGTGAAAATGGAGTCTAGGTTTGGCTGGGTTGGGTCAGTCCGCTGACATGTAAACCTTGTGGAAAAAAATGCAAGTAAACAACTTTATTAGTTTCATGGTGAGTCAAAATGTACTTACGGTAATGTACAAAGTACAACTCAAACTGATACTTTAATATTAAGGCACACTCTTTAGTCAAAAAGTAGCAGCTCCAGGTGTCTGGGTTGTCTCAGTGGTTGAGCAGGCACACATGTACTGAGAGGTTTATGCCTTGACGCAGAGGTCCAGGATTCAAATCTGACCTGTGACGATTTCCTGCATGCCTGCCCCTATTGTCACCTAGCTGTCCTGTCAAATTAAAGGCAGAAAAGCCCCCAAAAAAAGTAGCAGTTCCAACTTACTTGTAAGCTATTTCATATTTCCCTTGGTTTTTCAGCCTGAGAGACTGTTTGGCCTCTTCATTGACTTTAATGGTTCCAAAGTCCAGACAGCCATCTGCCACAGAAACAAGCGCATAGTACATCATTTTAATAATTTTGACATCAGGGCTGTAACTCAGACTACATGTGCTTCAATAGAATTAAATGCCTTGCAAATTAGAGGAGTAGACGCAAATGTGTCCTTTACATAAAATAATTGTAATCTCTACCAGTTTGTACCTGGTGTGATGTCCAGACTTATGTCATACGCTTCAGCTGTGACCTGTATGTTTTCTGTGTGTACAATGCCTAGAATCTTCTCCAAATCGGATACCTGAAACAAAACACACAGCACATACTGTAAACATAGTGCACTACTGTAGCAAGAACTACCACAGAGACAGTTGTAAGTACTTTGTCAGATACAATGTAGAGTAAAAAACACAGTATGCCAGTACCAGTGCAGGGTTTCTCCCAGTAAAGTTGTTGAACCCGGTGGCAAGTGTCATTTTTTTTTGACGAGGGCCTGGCTGGGGCCAGTCACAGACTGATGGTAGCATTAATGTAGAGCCAAATAGCTTTGTGATCACAGAATCATGGACTGAATTGTAAAATTGCTAATTTAAAAAAGCTGTAAGACAGATTCCATACATTAATCTACGTTAAGTCAGTGCTAAAACCTAACTGGGGATTGGAAAATATGATTACGTCTAAGTTTTCAACTGAGCCTTAAAAGAATTGTAGTATCAAAAAACTGTTGTATTAAAAAACGTCTTAAAATACATTAAAACAATAATTCCCAGTGGCTTAGGCTTGGTGGGGGGCAATTTAGGCCTAGTGGGCCACCAGACTTGTAATACACTAGGGGAAACACTAATATTACTAGTGACATTCCAGTAATTTTACATCTGCTGTATTAGTGTATTATGTAGCCGTTGTGCTTGCAGCCATTGATCAATCATTCATGAGTGTTTATACTCAAATCATTATTGTTATAATTATGGTTTAGATGTGTGGATAACCCTAACATTAGGCCTACATGGTCAGCTGATGGAGGGGGGGGGTGATTTTAAGTAGGTCTACTGTGATTATGGCTACATAGCAAATATACATGGAAAGTACATTACATAAGTATTACGAACTGTGGCCAGATGAGACTGAGGGGCAGACAAACAGGCATTAATTGGCCTTTATAGGGCGCCATGAGGTCAACAATAGATTATGGTTGTAAAATACATTCAGCAGCAGCAAAGACATCACTGCAAAAAAAGAGGATTGACTACAGCAGTGTTTCTCAAACTTTTCACACCATGTACCACAAAACATTAGGCTTTGAAGTACCACCATTATGGCCCACATCAAAAACAAACAGAGCAGCATAGGCCTGCCCTATTCAGTTATGGACATTTCATGCAGGAGGTAGGTTTATTCCTAAAAACAATATTTATTATTGACAGCCACAACCACTCTGCACTTCCTCCGTCCCACTCCAACAAAAGCCAAATTTGAGGTAACTCGGGTCATATCTTCTTACTGTTTTTGCATCGTATGCTGCTAGCAGGTGCTGTGGAGACTTCACTGCCACTGCTTAAGTAGCAACTAGCACTTAGCACTTTTGATGTTGTTTTGAACTTGTGATTGTGTGTGTGTGTGAGTCTGTGTCATCATAGCAAAATGTGGTCCTGGAGACACCAATTGTAATGGGAATTTCACCAAGGAGCCAGTTTTGAGTGCTTTGCCAGGTGGTAATATGTTAATACAGTATGTCTCTGGTCACATTTTGTCAATGAGATAGTATCGCAACAGTGCAAAATAAATACACAACTTTACAGGTGTGTAGTTAACATCAACATGATGGTGAAATCATAAATGGGTGTGGGCAACGGTAGAAGTAGAAGCAAACACACACACAGAGACACACGGACACACACACACACACACACACACACACACACAAACACTTAACCCAACTGGCTCGATATTGCGTCACTGGTGTGATCCCTTCTTTGTTATGGCTCATGAACGAGCTAGGCATAACACATCACAAGATGGTTTCTAGTTACATCAACATTGGAATAGCACTTCCATAATGCATATTGAGCTTAGTTCAAGTTCACACTAGTGTACTTCTATAGTTTCACTCCACCTCCAGACGTAAGATCTTCTTAATGTTGAGTGGCCTCCTGGACCTGAAGTGCAAGCTCAAGGGAACAGAGGAGTTTGCTGAGATAATGCCCTCATCCTGTAGCAAACTGAACTCATCACCCAACTCCTCCACACCCTGCAGCCTCCAAGATACCGGCAGAGCTGTCCTATTATGCATCGTCACACTACGACTCTCCTGCCTAAAAAGAAGGATGGAAGAAAATAGATTGACCAGGAAAAGGACAGAGGGATAGACAGTTTAGTTTATACAAGAATTAGAAGGTAATTGCTGGTTTCGCTGTAATTAATGCATAATATTTTGACTTTATTATGCTGCTTCTCTCTTTGGAAAGAGTTTACTGTGTTTTGTGGAAATCACTTCTCAAGCTATTATGGAAAAATACTCTTTGTCTTTTCTGAGTTAGTAAATTATACATATATATTTTGGGTACCTGTGCAGCAAAGTCCGGTTAAAGTGCAAATGCTTGCTTTCCAGCTCCAGCTCTGGCCGAACGCCCCAGCAGGAGATGTTGATGATGGCAAGCTCAGGATTGTTCTTGATAGAGCACACAATGCTGTCCTTCATCTGTCCCAGTTTGGTTGGGTAGGCCCACACTGCCAACTCCTGGCAGCAGGGCGGAACAATATTAATATGTACTGTACCAATTCTATTATATTGTAATAGTTATCTGTATTACTTTAATGGAAACCAACATATTCTCAGTGTGGTATTTCCTGTTCTTTTTTTATCAAGCATTATAAGTTATCTGAATGAGAGGTAAGACCTGTACGGTACCTGTTTCTGGTCAGGTTTGAGAGTCATGGTTGGGGGTTCCAGCAGATATGTGGTGGCTTGGCTATCATGCTGGAAACTGAACTGGACCTCAGCCTCCAGTTCAGAATTGTTATGAATTACTAGTCTCTCCATGTTCTCGGGGTACCTATTTTCCTTGTATCTACACAAACACAGAAACACATGCAAATGAGGGCTGGGCAATATATTCATATTATATCAACGATATACTTTATACTAGATATTGTCTTAGATTTCTGATATCGTAATAATGTAATATGGCATTTCTGGTTTTTAAAGGCTGCATTACCGTAAAGCAATGTTAATTTATAAACTTACCAAACTGTTCTCGCATTTATATTATTTGCCTTTACCCACTTAGTCATTATATCCACATTATTGGTAAATATTTATCTAAAATCTCATTGTGTAAATATTTTGTGAAAGCACCAATTGTCAAACTTACAATATCGTCAAAATATCAACATCAAGGTATTTGGTCAAGAATATTGTGATATTAGATTTTCTCTATATGGCCCACCCCTATGTGAATCTGTAAATATGAAATTAAACTAAACTATTCACGGCAATCCCTCTGCCTCTCACCTGTCTCTGGTCTTGCCACAGAGTAATGGTCCAAACTCAAAGTACCCAGGTTTGATTGTGTAAACCTTATGGAGCCCTTCTTCCATTTGTGGTACCTTCTTACTGAGGGCAAAAAGAGTCCTGGGGAAAGCATATATGGTAACTTTAGGTCCAATCGAAACCACATTTAGTAATCCATTCTTGCAATAAAAAATTATATCAATATTTTTAAATGTATTTAAATGTATTATTAACATATTTCTATTTTTAAAAGGCAGAAAAAGAGGACAACTAGATAGTAGTGGAGAGAGGTAAATGGAAGGTAGATTTTTTTAAGAACTGGCGAGCTACTTGGACATAGTCTATGTGAAAATGAGATGGTGCTGTTTGGTAGGGGGGCATGAACAAATCCAGTGAGAAAAAAGCTCACACATTTTGGCGGCCAGCCTTTTTCAGGAAGAACGTAGCTGTCGTTGCCAGCAACTTTCTGAAGAAGGCTAAACTATGAAATGCATTGAAGTGATGTTTTTTATATTATTCTCGTTAGAATGTGGCAAATGTCAAGGCATTTTACCAGTGCCTTGGATTTGTGTCGTAATGCTCATTTAATGGGTACTGTCCAAGACAGTAGCAGGCTTAGACACATTGATGCATTGACCATTTTTTAGAGTGACTCATGCATGCCACTGGATTTGTACTATATAAAGTTCAAAGCAACTCTGTTCTCTGTACTATTCAGACTTCAGAGACAACGTGTCTCTGTGATATTGACCCTAAAGCTGGATAAATAACTCTCACAGCTGTCCTCACTCATTTGAGTAAAAGACACCTACATAAAGACAAGTGCTGCCTAAAGTCTTGTATTTCTTAAATTGTTATCTGGGATTATCCCTCTTTTCCTCTGTCTTCCCCTTTCTTTACCATTTATATAACCACATTACGTTATTACACAATGTTGACTGACATATAGTCTTTGCAGATGGAGGGATAGGTGCAAATTCCTTTGCAGAAGAGCTGATAGTGTCTCTGGGTCCCCAGTATCTCAAAATTGAAGGTCTGTTCAAACTTCCCTGGGGAGGCGGAGTAGAACCAAATCTTCAGAATCACCTCACCATTGGCTGGTACAATCCAGCGAAATGTTGTCAGGCTACACACACACACACACACACACACACACACACACACACATTTAGTAAAAACAACAAAGATTTAAAAAAACAAACACAATGTGTCCTTATAGTGTGTCTGTGTGTGTGTTGTTCCTTGCCTCTGGTTGCGTTTCAGCTCTGAGTTTCCTTGATGTTGGTCTGGTTCAGGGCGGCCAGATGTGGAGGAGATATGTAGAGGAGGGGAGGAAGGCCGGTCAGAAACCTTTGCTTTCGTCTTGTCTGAAGTTTGTCTCTTGCTCCTCTGACTCTCTCTGCCCTTTTTCTCCTTGTCCTTTGTTGCTGCACTCTCCCTAATGTTCTCCTTGGCGTGGCTTTTGGAAAGTGTTGCTGCTGCCTCATCCTGTAGTGTGCACACAAACGCCGTTCTGAATCTTTAATGTGACATCTTGTACATTCATTTGTAATTTTGATTTATTGATTATTGTAATTTGGCATCATAAACGGGTGTGACCATGATAGAAATGAGTGGTAGCTCGTATTTCATAGCAGGGGAATTCTTAGCACAAATTATTTTTCAAATTAAGTTAATATTTCCTATATACAAAAAAGTATGGGTTCTTTAACAAGATTAAAAAAAGTCAATGCTGTGCACATCCATGTAGTTGCTGGTGCAGGACAAAAAAGTGAATGTTCAAAGAAGGTGAAGTCCGAACAGCTTAATGGTCTGGAAAAGTACTTTAATACGGAAAATAAGGCACACAATTTGGCCTTCCTCAGGTGTATTTGATTGCAGTGACATATAACCCTTATCTATTTTCATCACAGCACATGATCAGAGATCATGTGATATGTGAAAAATAAACATACATTGAAGTATTATGCAAACAAATAGATTAAGATGACAACATGATGACCTTGCTGTTTCACTTTACAATCGTGCCTTATTTGCACTATTTAAGTATTATTCCAGAGCAATAAGCTGTTGTTCGGACTTCTTTGCACATTCTTAGACAAGATTGCCACTTCCACATTGGTCATTTTGCACTTGTGTGTTTTAGTGTATATTATTGTGGTGGTAAATTACCATTACCTTTGCAACTGATGCTTGCACATATTTCCTTGCATCTTTCTTTTTCACACCCTGTTCACACAGCAATGAGGGGACCAGGAAGGTGAAACAGTTACAGGTGAGTTGACTGTTAGATTGCTCCCTGTTTTTGGGGAAAGGAACCATAGAAAAGATGGTGGGAGGAGGAATGGGTGGGCCGCTGGGTCCCAACCCCAAATCTTCCAACACCTAACAAGATCCAAAGGAAGCAAGGAAACAAATTATTCAATGGTGATAAACTATAGAAAAACCAGGCTACATTTTGTGAAGATATAGACAGTAAACAGAAAAATCCACCAAACCTCGACCAGTGAAGGCAGGGTGCTTCCTTTGAGCAGCTCTTTGGCATTCGGATAGTCTTTCCCTGTTACATTCAGGACGATGTGAGGGATGAAGTCTTGTGGATTGTTCACTGGAGACACATTGCCTCCACCCTTGTCTGATTCATCTGGTGCTGCAATCTGGCTGGGCATGGGAGACATGATCTTGCTGTTGGTTTTCTTGGTCTTCCTGCCAACGGGGGACTGTGCAGATGGGGTAATTATATTTTAAGTTGTTGTGTTCCAAATGTTAGCTGTAGTAACACGGAGGCGTTCTGAGGTGTCTATGTTGGTCTTTCATGCAAGTGTAATGAGGGCAGTTTAATCCTAAAGGTTTTCAAATTTCTTCTTGCTGAGTACAATTAGCAAGTATGGTGTAAGATGATACATGTGCACTATAATGTGCACATTAGGAAAAGTATACCTTTTACCCATTTAAACTTCTCTCTGGGTGTACAAACATGCAACAATACCACTAAAATAGCTTAGCATGACATT
Source organism: Percina caprodes (assembly GCA_013375575.1). Classification (NCBI taxonomy): domain Eukaryota; kingdom Metazoa; phylum Chordata; class Actinopteri; order Perciformes; family Percidae; genus Percina; species Percina caprodes. The sequence continues at coordinate 1,458,423 of JABXJD010000136.1, forward strand.
TTCTCTCCAATATCTGGGTCGCCTGGTTTCCTTGTTCAATAACCTCATCCCTGTAATGCAGAATCAAGTTTTAGACACCGATGTGTGCGAACTGTAGAATGTATTAAGGAGCACATTTGCAAATAACCTAACATTTAAGAAGCTTTCATGAACTTCTTTTTTCACTAGGCACATAACGGCGTGTCAGATGAAGTGCTGCCCTTGGCATCACACACCACAGAATTGCTGCAGAGCGCTGCGTTTAAAGCTCATATTATTTCAACTTTGACCATGTAGTTACTGCTACTGTATATTCAGTGTACTAATCAGTAGAAATGTATTTTAAAATAGAAAAAATTCCACTTCATAGCGTGTTAGATACCTTATCTAAGTCACTCTATTAGCTGACTGGAGTGAATTCTCCAAAGGTCTGTCTGGATTTAGTGGGAAATTTGTGACCATAAATTAACTTTGAATCATGTACAGTGTAAATTTATGATTTATAATAATTATAACTTAATTCATAAATTATTACATATATATAAATATTAAATAAATACAGTTTGAAGCAGAAATAATCAAAAACCTAGTTTAGGCTGCTTGTTCTATTCAAATAAATGAAATCCCTTTGCTTGTAAATGTTCCTCGTGTTCGTTTTCTGAAAGAAAAACACATTATCTGATACATTTTCATTGCACCCCTAAAATTTTTTATGCCCTCAAAAATGTTTCTACTCAGGAGCACATTCCTTGGGAAAAACGTTAGCGTTGCGCCCAAGACTTTTGTCTTTTCAAAATAGTGTTTGGTAATCAGGGGAAACAATAATAAACACTGTAGTGTCATATACTTTATTGTTGAGAAACCGGTACCGAGGTCACAGAATTGGCATCAGTATTGAATGTTTTTGAACATTAAACAATACCCAGACCTATTGTTCCATGTTGGTTATTTAGTATTTTTAATCCTGTTAAAACTTTTTCCCACTGTGTATATTCATGTATTTTCCCTTAAAAACATATTACCGCATGTGAAGTCATGTGACTCCACCCCGTCCTATCTGCAGCCTGGAAGCAACAAGGAGAACTCAAACCTGACTGAGCAACAGGAGCATCAGCTTGTTCAAAAGAAAAACGCTTGTGCTGTCTCTAGGGACAAAGATTTCTCCATCTAATAAAAAAAAAAAAAGAAACCTCCCCCACAACATTGCTGTAATGTAAACAGTAATTATAGAGAAAAACATAAGTGAAAGTCAGCAGACCACACCTTCTCTGTTGTGGCATCCTCTGACCCGGCTGGGGCTTCTTCAGTGGGAAGCGGGACAAGCAACAAGCCCTGGGCTCTGTCCCAGTTTTGCAGGATGTGCTCCACCTGGTCCTGGCTCTGCTCATACACAGTGAATTGGGACCGCAGCTCATCGTCAATGGACTGCATATGGTGGATAGGTGAAACAGCAAGGGTATTACACATAGGCCATCAGCATTTAACAGTTTATTTTTTTGCATGGCAGATGATCAGTGTTGGTGTAGCCTGGCATTGCTTGACTAATTTGCATTATTATGCAGAGCAAATGAAACATTAGCTCGCAGATTAGTCTGGTTTCCAGGCTAGTAGTGACACTAAATGCTCATTTGATAATATGATAGAGTGCATTCCTCTGTGGTGTTGACTTTGCCACTATTTTACATAAGATAAGAGTGCCATTGCATGCTGAACTAAATATTCTCTATAACTAAAGGTAGCTCTTACACACTTTGAAAATGGAATTTGTAACGTTATTATTATAAATGTATCCTTAATGGGCGTGGATTTTTTTGAAAGTGTAGTGAATTCCGTGAGGATGGAGGGAAATTAATATTTTCCACAGCTTATATTTTTAGCCATATTTAGCATTACAAAAATTAGTTTTGTCAGGGCGTTTGTAGTCTCGCTTTGCCAGACCTTCCTCCACAACGCTGAGCTGCGTAGGAGGTTCTGGCTCGTCCACAAAGTATTCTGGGAGCCACTGGAAAATACATTACATTTAAAAGTTGTTTCAGTCTTAAACAGAAAAAAATGCCATTTGCAGGATAATTGCCTGACATCTCAAAATCCCTTTGCTTTGGGGAACAACAACAAACTTAGAAGCAATAAGTAAAAATGGAAAATTTGGATCATGCAAATAAGGCAGACCTTGGTTCTTTTCGGGGAATGATTGTAAAGATTTATTTACTATTGGGGGGGAGACGGCATGCAGCAAATGGGCGTGGGTCAGATTTGAACCCGGGGCGCTTCCAAGAAATCAGCCTACATGGGGTTGCACACTCTATCGGGTGAGCTAGAGCCGCCCCTTTAGTTTACATTTTTCTTTTGAGGGGTGCAAAAGTGTTCCACCAAAACACGTTTCTGAGACTATTTTCTAGAGCCACTGTCGCTGCGTCCAGAGCTTAGCGAGACAATTGTGATTTGTTTAAACATATGTAAACAACCCAGACCATTTTTTTCTCTTATCCCAGAATGTTTGTGTGGAGAACCCACACCGATCTCCACAGTGCTGTCCAGTCTGGCTAGTCCACTCAACATTCCTGGATGGGAGAAAAACGGCTCTGGTTTATTGGCATTTCTTTAAACCAATTACAACCGTCTTGGGCGGCGCTTAACGCTGGTCACAGCAACGGTGCCTCTGCAAAATAGCCTTGGGAAGGAACTTGTTTAGAATGCCAACACAAAGAAAGTGAAGGGTGAGGGTCATCTGGCAGAACCCCAGCAGAACCAGGACTAATCCATAATTTTTTAAAAAAACAACGTAATTACCTTATTCTCTTTTTGTTATGTCAGTGCATCCAGTAGTATGTGGTAATTTTGAAATAATTCACAGGAGATTCATAAAGTGCTACAGAACTCATTACACCCCCAAATTTTCCAGTCGTGCTGCTCAGTAGGTCATACTCTACCCAGCAATATAAAAACAGGTACCTGGTAGTTAAACATACTTACAGTATTATCTTTAAGTTCAACCTATTTGGCTGATATTTTCTCAGTATGGCATACCCCATAATAATACACAAGGAACCAGTTAGTTAAAAAATACCTACAATATAAATTATTCCCTCATTCTTACCTCGTAATTCCTTAATTTCTTCTTTTGTATCTAAATGTATCTGTACATATGGTACACTGTGCATTCCATTAAATAATCTAAAGTACCATAATATTTTATAATTTAATTTAATTTGTAGTGTTGGGTGTCATTGCCTTTGCTTAGCAGTAAACTTACCTTTTCTTTCTTTAGATCGTCCATGGATTGAGGAGACTCTGCATGTATTGCATTGGTTTCTTCTGTCTGTGTCTGTGAATTTTCAGCCTCTTTGATATAAGGCACTGTCGTAGCAAAAGGAACATATGTCAGCAACTAAACCAATGAGATTACAGTTTATATGCTATTATTCACTGCATATCTTTCAAAAATAATTTGTGTAAAAGTGTCCAGCATTCATTGCAGTCACATGCACCTTTATTTAAAAGATTCTGCTCTTTTGCATCCACTAGAGTCTTTTTAGAGTTGTTAGATGAAGAAATCTTACGCCCATTCAATGCATCTGTTGACTGGAGAGAAAAGGAAACAAATTAGTTTTATGATCACCGAACGGGAGACGAAATAAATGTGCTTATGGGAGCTTGCATGTATTTTGGTACACATATGATTTTGTTCATAGAGGAGTGTTATTATGGAATACCTGCTTTCCCACCAGCAAGTTCTTCTTCTTCGACATGTCATTAGTATCCTTCTTTCCTTCTTCTCTCAACCTTTTCATCTCCTCCTCCTTCCTCTTTTCCTTTTGCTCTTTTGCTGTACGCTCAAGCTCCCTTACAAAAAACCATGCACACACAGCCATACGTTATTAGTTTTTAAAAGTTTGAAAATATTTCCACTATCTGGTAGCCTGGAAATCCAGACCCAAATCTGAAAGATTAAGGGTCTGGCATTGAGAAATGACAATGGCCGGACTTAAGGGGCGGGCCTAAGCATACATTTAAAAATGTTATTGCACGCATCTGGATAACACTATAACCGATGACAACAACACACGGGGTGACGTATCCAGAGCCCTGTACGCTTAGCTATACATCAGATACACCGATGTGATTAGTGCAGCTCGGCTACAAGGATATAGTTAATGAGCAGCATTACTTCATGCCAGAGTAACTCGCTGAGCAAATTCAAATTATGCTCTCACAAAAACTCTGGATTTTCGGGGAAACTATCTGGTGGATGCTACATATATTATTGTTAGGGCCTGAACAGTTCAATTATCATTTGTGAACAAAACTTCAAAACAAGGCTCCAGACAGCACTTAAAATAAGGGATGTACACAAAATCTAAGACTGGAGGGTAAAATGACAATTTGATCCAGATATATAGACATTCAGTCCAATCTGATATTTATTCTATCATGTCCTTACATATAGAGTCCTATATAGATTATGCCTCCATAACAATTTAGCTGTCTCTTTGCTTGAATTAGACAGAGGGCCTCGTGCAAGAACTAGACAGTTGTAAAAAAGACAATTGTGTTTTGAATTTTTCTATTAGGTACAAACGAAATGCACAGTTGGTAACAGCCATGCATAGATAGAAATACTTGTTTTACTTAAGAATAATAATGTCTGAATAAATTTGATCTTTAAAGAGAGTGAGGTGAATCCGTCTTGGAACACTCATACTAGCAATCTTCATAAAACAGTAACAGAGTATTAGCTTAAGAATACTAAAAATTGTTCTTGCATGAGGTCCAAAGTGTCCGGCCATCTTCCAGTCAGTACCTGAGTTTCTGCTGTCTGTGCTTCTCTCTGTCTCTATGGACTATATGCTCTATCGCCTCCTCTGGGAGAGCGTCATACTCGTCATCATCCAGCTCCTCGAGCCACTGCTCCTCTCTGTCAGCTCTCTCTTTCTGCAGAGCCTCTGAAGGACACACATAGACAGTTTTCACATACTGTACAATGCCATAAACCTTACTGAATAGAAATAATTGTAATGTAATAATAATAAATGTCCTCTGTTTAAGAATGTCTGTATGTGTGTGTTTACCCTCAGTTTCTCTCTGTGTTCTCGCCCGTGCCTTCATGGCAGCGTAGGAGTCAGACAAGTTGACTACATAGATGTGTTTGCGGTTATTAAGGGCCTTGAGAACAACTTGCAGTGTGCTGGCTTCTGACTTAGTGTACACAGACTCCAGGCCATCAATCACTATGCCGCGGTGACAATCGCTCCGCTGTTAGGACGACGGCATCACCAACAGCAATGACGAGACAAAGAGAACAAACATGAGAAGACACAGAAGTTGAACTTAAGAAACTCTGCCTCTTTTAAGTATTAAAAACCATTATTAAACATAATACATAGTTGATATTTACCAGTTTATAAGTACAAATAGCAGGGAGCCAGGGATCAGAATCATCGAACAGCCAAATGCTCGTAAAAATTGCAAGTGGGTGGTAGATTTGCTTCACTCACCAGCCAAAAAACAATGGTAATATATTGAGTGGCTTGTAAAATTTGACCATTCACTAGATATTTGGTTGGTATACAAAAAGCTAATTTTGAGCCCTGCTGGCATGTACAGGTACAGGCCGAAAGTTAGGAACCACCTTCTCATTCAATGCGTTTTCTTTATTTTCATGACTATTTACATTGTAAATTATCAATGAAGGCATCAAAACTATTAATGAACACATATGGAATTATGTACTTAACAAAAAAGTTTAAAATAACTGAAAACATGTCTTATGTTCTAGTTTGCCTTCACTCTGCAGTCCAGCTAATCCCCAAACCATCTTGATTGGTTTCAGGTCCGGTGACTATGGAGGCGCAGCACTCCATCACTCTCCTTCTTGGTCAAATAGCCCTTACACAGCCTGGAGGTGTGTTTAGGGTCATTGTCCTGTTGCAAAATTAATGATGGTCCAACTTAACACAAACTGGATGGGATGGCATGCTGCTGCTATTTGACCATGAAGGCCTAATTCGCGCATTCTCCTCTTAACAGTTGTTCTAGAGATGTGTCTGCTGCTGGAACTCTGTGTGGTATTCATCTGGTCTCTAATCTGAGCTGCTGTTAACTTGCGATTTCCAAGGCTGGTGACTCAGATTAACTTATCCTCAGCAGAACAGGTGACTCTTGGTCTTCCTTTCCTGGGGCGGTCCTCATGTGAGCTAGTTTCGCTGTAGCGCTCGATGGCTTTTGCGACTGCACTTGGGGACAAATTCATAGTTTTTGCAATTTTTAAAGTAATGATGGACACTTGTTTCTCTTTACTTAGCTGATTGGTTCTTGCCATAAAATGAATTCTTACAGTTGTCCAATAGGTTGTTGGCTGTGTATCAACCTAACTTCTGCACATCACAACTGATGGTCCCAACCCCATTAATAAGGCAAGAAATTCCACTAATTAACCCTGACAAGGCACACCTGTGAAGTGATAACCATTTCAGATGACTACCTCATGAACTCATTGAGAGAACACCAAGGGTTTGCAGCGCTATCAAAAAAAAGCAAAGGGTGGCTACTTTGAAGAAACTAGAATATAAGACATGTTTTAAGTTATTTCACACTTTTTTGTTAAGTAAATCATTCCATATGTGTTCATTTATAGTTTTGATGCCTTCAGTGATAATCAACAATGTAAATAGTCATGAAAATAAAGGAATGTATTGAATGAGAAGGTGGTTCCAAACTTTTGGCCTGTAGCATTTTAATCTAGTTGTCTTACAGTAGGTCTTGTCTGCACTATATGTAAGATCCTGTGACATTGTGGCCTAGCAGTTTATTGTTTTTTTTGAAACCATGTAATAAACACAATTTACTACTACAATAAACTGCATAAATATAGGAAAAACAGTGTGTTAACTTACCTGAAATCTTTCTGCCAGGATATCAACCAGTAGCTGTTCAGGCAAGAGATTGCTGAGTGTGTTCACACCTCCTCCCTGAAGGATTTAGTTTATCATTTTCAATTATCACATGGTATTTACAATTTTAGATAATCAGAGAGATAAGAGATATATTTAAGAGATATGGTGCTTGCAAAGATAAAGATGTATCCAGTAGGTCCATACCCTCAATGTATAGAACATAAACAGGTATACAAATATTATTTTCTAATTCCCAAACCTGGACTAAAATGATTAACCATTCCAACACAACATTAAAACACACTGGATGGCCAGAGGATTTGAGGAAACGTACTAGGCAAAAGGCAAAGGGTGTGTTTTCAGTCACCTCAATAGCCTTGGAGTCATTTCTACTGCCGTTGTCCTCACTGGGTTTGGCAAGAACTTCCACAGTACCATGTGAAGCTCGAGCTGAATGTGCAGCTGGATCGGAGGCTTCAAGATGTGTTGCAGGTCTTGGTTCTGGGGTCTGAGCTGAACATACATACATATTTTAAATTGTACCTTCATTTATCATCTAAACTAAACACTACACTGTTCTTCGGTAGTGTCCAGCTGACTATAGAAGATAAAACGCCTCAATACAAGCACAAGGCTGGTTAGGACAATCACAGTGTGAAGTGCCTTGTCAACCGGCACATTGACAGTATGGAAAAGCATTTCTTGTCTGTCCATCACAAGCCACTTCTCCACTTTACAGGCTACTGCAACTCTTTAAACAGATACACAAAACCGAGAAAAAAACACAGAATATTATTCTTACCAGCCTCCTCAGTAGCAGCAGCAGCAGAGGCAACAGCAGCAGCACAGTCACAGAGTTGTCTTGCAGTCAAGCTAACAGGTGAAGTGCCATTTATCAGCACCTCTGTAACCTCAGCATCGACACTCAGGTACGTCACTCCGTAGTGATGTGCCAGAGCAGCCACTGTGCTGCTCCTATCTAAAGTGGCAGAACAGGACACACACACACACACACACACACACACACACAATAGGTCACTGGGTATATCCTGTATATCTACTGTATAGTGAGTATGGTGTAGTTATTTATTATTTCTAATACTCTTAGTTTTTAAATATATTTTTAAATTTTTTAATCTATATTATTTGGGGCATTTTTAGGAGAGCTAGAGATACGGTAAGGACTGATTCATGGCCGTGATATACGGGGCACACGTTCAACCAGGTGAGCTAACCAGGTGCTCCAGTCTTCAAATATGTGATTGAAATATGAAGATTCTGCAAATAAACTAATTACTTGCTTCACCTGTCAGTGGGGCTCCATATACAATAATAGCAATGCCTCTGCGGTTGCGTGCAGCCAGGCCTTCAGGTGATAGATCAACACACATGTGGCGGGCAATTGCTCTGGAGACGGGGGTCATCTCTAGCTGCCCCAGTGTCCCACTGCTTCCCTCATTGGTCATCTCCGAAAGAACTAAAAGCACAAGCATTATTACCATAACACACCGTACATGCAGAAATGAATACACTTGAAATACACTTACCTAATGTCAGGCTTCTTTCAACTTCTACTTTTATAATGGTTGTACTCACGCAATTCAACTGGTTTCACAGCTTCAGTTTGTATTTCTTCCACTTTGCTAACTGGTGTGTGCCTGTTGCTTTGTCTTGACCTCTTTTCTTCCTCTTGTTTGCCATCCATCTCTTCTTTTTCATCCAAGGCTTCCTTCAGCTCTGCAACACAGGTACAGTAGATTCAGTTAAAACAAGTATGCACATACAGGTAAAAGCCAGTAAATTAGAATATTTTGAAAAACTTTATTTATTTCAGTAATTGCATTCAAAAGGTGTAACTTGTACATTATATTTATTCATTGCACACAGACTGATGCATTCAAATGTTTATTTCATTTAATTTTGATGATTTGAAGTGGCAACAAATGAAAATCCAAAATTCACAAAATTAGAATATTGTGTAAGGGTTACATTTTGAAGACACCTGGTGCCACAAAGTAATCAGCTGATTAACTCAAAACACCTGCAAAGGGCTTTAAATGGTCTCTCAGTCCAGTTCTGAAGCCTACACAAACATGGGGAAGACTTCAGATTTGACAGCTGTCCAAAAGGCGACCATCGACACATTGCACAAGGAGGGAAAGACACAAAAGGTTATTGCTGAAGAGGCTGGCTGTTCTCAGAGCTCTGTGTCCAAACACATTAATAGAGAGGCAAAGGGAAGGAAAACTGTGGTCAGAAAAGTGTACAAGCAATAGGGATCACCGCGCCTAGTCAAGATTGTGAAAAAGGGTGTGGACAGCTGCTGGAGTCAGTGCTTCAAGATCCACCACCAAGAGACGCTTGAAAGACATGGGTTTCAACTGCCGCATACCTCGTGTCAAGCCACTGTTGACTCTCACCTGGGCTACTGGACTGCTGCTGAGTGGTCCAAAGTCATGTTTTCTGACGAAAGCAAATTTTGCATTTCCTTTGGAAATCGAGGTCCCAGAGTCTGGAGGAAGACAGGAGAGGCACAGGATCCACGTTGCCTGAAGTTTAGTGTAAAGTTTCCACCATCAGTGATGGTTTGGGGTGCCATGTCATCTGCTGGTGTCGGTCCACTCTGTTTCCTGAGATCCAGGGTCAACGCAGCCGTCTACCAGCAAGTTTTAGAGCACTTCATGCTTCCTGCTGCTGACCTGCTCTATGGAGATGGAGATTTCAGGTTCCAACAGGACTTGGCGCCTGCACACAGCGCAAAATCTACCCGTGCCTGGTTTCCACTATCAGAGCAACCTGGGCTCTCATAACACCTGAGCAGTGCCAGAAACTCATCGACTCCATGCCACATTAATGCAGTAATTGAGGCAAAAGGAGCTCCAACCAAGTATTGAGTATTGTACATGCTCATAGTTGGCCAACATGTATTAGCCTTAAGTAATATTCTAATACACACGGAATTTTGGATTTTCATTTGTTGCCACTTCAAATCATCACATTTGAATGCATCAGTCTGTGTGCAATGAATAAATATAATGTACAAGTTACACCTTTTGAATGCAATTACTGAAATAAATCAAGTTTTTCAAAATATTCTAATTTACTGGCTTTTACCTGTATACCTGTAGGTGTATGATTGCAGAGCATGATGAACATGTGTGCCTGAAGCTACCATCATCTTTCATTTGGGAGCAGTACTCCTTGTAGTAATCGAGAAGTTCTGTGGGAAGATTTTCTCCAGGGGCTCTGGGAGGCAACAGTAAAATGTTGTTCTCATCATAACCCTGCATCAGACGCAGCATCTAGTACATGGGAGGAAGTAAAGAGGAAGAAGGGGGATGGAGAAGGGAAGCAGGACAGGAAAAGACACAAAAAGGATCAGACAGAAGAAACTCAAATATTGTGAGGGGTCAAGTGAGGAGATTAGAGGTAATCATTCAACATCATAAAAAATGCTTCTACTATCAACATTAAGACAGAGGAAATAATCTTTGCCTTTTTGCCAGAATGTCAGGTGCTCCCAGTGACAATTCAAAATGCTCAAATTAAACAGGTGTCTTCATACAAATACCTGGGAGTTCATAATCTGTCATGGACTTCTCACATCAGCATACTGTATTTGTAAAAAGATACAGCAGTGCTTTTACTTTCTCTGTAGGCTTAGTTCCTTTGGAACCAGCTGCCAGATTATTTCTTTGTCTTTTCTAATTCAGTGATTCAGAGTATCAGCCTGTCTGCTAAACCTAAAACCAAATTATATAATCAACTCAAAGTTTTTGCTAAGATTATTGGTGAAACTGGTTTCAAACAACCCACAAAAATAGCATGCTTACGCTTGCTAACAGCATCTCCTCTGACTCCATGCATGTTTTAAACTCTAAATACCAACTTTGGCCTTCTAACAGGCAATTTAGATACTTAAGAACTTAAGAACTCTTTTATCGGTCAATTCTGTTGCTAAACCAAAAACTAGAGGATATCATGAAACAAGTTTCGTTGTCATGGCTGTTGATGTGTTTTTATCTTTGTACTATATGTGTAATTGTCCAACTGAGTGTGTTATTTTCTTTCTTTTTTAGCGCAGCTGTTCAGGAATGCAAAATGAATTTCAGTGTAAACTGACAGTAAAGTTGTATCGTATCTCCAAGCGGGAAAGGTTTGTTAAAAACATGTGTCTATTAGATAAGCTAAAACTTCCTGTTGTATATGTTTTATACATAAGAATCTGTAATGACATGGGGCACATTTTTCAAATGTTTTTTTCTTGATTTCTTGTGATGTTGCCCCCTTGTGGATGAATAGTTTGTATATGGATGTATGGTACTGGTAAATGGTAATGTATATGCTCACAATATCATTATTTAACAACCTTGCATGTACCCCCTGATTCCAACTCTCTCTCTCTCATTCTTATCCCTTGCAATCATACAGTCTTCTGTATGGGCTACCTTTTCTTCCTCAAGATATTGTGTGTCAAATTCCAGGGAGTAGAACTCAATGGGGAAAGAGCAGGGGTTTTTGACGATGACTTCAGCTTCAACCTCAGTGGTGAAGGGCAGGCAAGGCCCCAGCTCCAGCACCGGCGGGAAGAACTGGAGCTGTGGCTCCTCGCCCTGCCCATGGGCGGTAATCAACACCTGCTCGGTGCTTTCAGCCACTCGCACCACTAGCTGCACGTTGTAAGCATTCTGCAAAGACACAGACAGTAGGTCACAACCTATGGAATGCTATGATTCTCTGCTATGTATTGTGCCAATCTCTAAAGTCAATTAAGCTCCATACCCCCTCAACAGGACTGAACCTTATCTGGACATTGACTCGTTCACCAGGGGACAGCATGCCAGAACTGGGAATAATCCTGAATACCGCTGGAGGTGGGCGCTGCTTCTGCGAAACCTTTTAATGCCGGTAGAGAGCAAGAACAGAGGCAGGTGTCATCCTAAAGCAGTTAGGTCTGTATTTGTCTCTTAAATAGTATTCTGATCACTTAGCTTTCCGAAGACTAATGAAGCCATGCCATGCAGAACTAGTTTTTGTTACCTGGAGAGCAAATTATTGTACCTTTTTCAAATGCTTCCCCTTCTCAGCTATGCTCCAGTAGCAGGGCACAGACTCATGATTAAACAGCTGTATTGTCTTGATCTGATGAGGAACAACAACAACAACAACCTGAGCGCATTCTCATGTTAGTTTTGCTACAACAGAATGAATTGACATCAGCAGTGTTAAGCTGTTAACAGCATTTGCCCTTCCTATTGTCGTACTTTTATACGCTGATAACACAAAGTTAAACAAAACGGGCGTTAAAATGTATTGAAATTTGTGTCCTATTTTAATCAAATCAGTGTAAGAGATTGTATAATTATACAAACTTTCAACACAGCATTTTATTCCATCATCAACAACTATCAACCTTTGCAGGGCCACACAACAGTATCTTTTCATTCCAGCTTATTATACATATTACCTGACACATGTTACACTGCACAGTGTCAAACAGCAGTGTATCTGTGGAAACAGTGATGGCCGGCACAGTTACAACCGCACACAGGCGCACCTGGACCATTGGGCCACCTGTGACCTGTAAAACACAATCACTGTTACAGTGTTACTGATCAACAAGGGAGACAATGACCCAATTACTGTATGTAGACATTTTACACTAAATCATAAATAATGACAATATTTATCATATTGTGTATGCACATGTGTACCTGTATTGGCATAACAACACTTATGTCCCCTGTCTTCAGGTTGGCTCTTTGGGGGTCAAATTTAACTATGAAAGTATGTGTCTCGCCGCAGGGCAGGTTCTTCACTTTTTCAAACACTGCACTGAATCCTATGAAGAAGCAACAAAACACTCAAAGTGTTTTATTTCATAAAGACAAAATGAAGAACATTAAGAAGACAAAACAGAAAGAAAAGAAAACAACCCATTGAAAACACAAGGATTAATATCAGAAGACAAGCAGAATATTACCCCATTAATGATGTGGCAAACCCTTTGAGAAATTAATAAATAATCCATTATCCATTTCCTTTTCCTCACTTCACTTTAAAGGTGCTCTAAGCGATGTTGGGTGACGTTACTTCTTGTTGACGTTCAAAGTATTTTGCCCCACCCTCCTCCTCATCCCTTCCCCTAGCTCCCTTTCTGTGCTTCAGCACAGTAACCCCCCACCCCCAAATCCTTCTTGTCAGTTATTGGCTGGAACGCTGGAACACTGATTGTGTATGCTTCGTGGTGCAGGTGGGCACATTTTGTTTTTGTTGCCGTTGGTAGACCCTGGGCTGTCCACAGAGACCGTGGTTTTTTACAGTGTGTTCTGGGGGCAGGTAGCTCGCGAGGAGAGGAGATGTTTGCTGTATGTGACAACAAATTATGTAGCCTAAAACATGCGTGGCATGGCTTAGAGCACCTTTAATATAGGATATTATTCACTCACGTGACCTAAACCTAAACTGTAATAAATAGGTTGACATTTTGAGAAATAACATTTTGTTCGCTTTCTTGCAGAAAGTTAGAAGAGAAGATAAATACCACTGGCATATCTGTTTGCCCAATCTGAAGCTAGATCCACGAGATGGCACACTAATACTGAGAAATCACATGGAAATAAGACGCACGGATGAAGTACTAAAAAAGCCAAGGGATTTTAAAATGTATCGTACCTGTGCCAGCTAGAAGTTTGCCATTGGGATGAAAGGACACAGCCACTGACCCAGTATTTTTCACATTTACAGTGTGACTGAAGATTTTGCCTGGAATGACATAACCAAAATCCAAAACATAGTCTGGAAGCAGGAACCTGGGGGAGGGGAAAAAGGTAAGGGTGAAGACATAAATAAGACCATAAAAAGCAACATCCCAGCATCCGTGAAGTCACCCATTGGTTTGAGAACTGCTGTTTTGATGCCTCGCAATGCATCAACTAGCAATTGAGACCATCAATCCTAAATAATTAAACGAGTAAATGAAGTCGACATCTTACTAGGCATCCAAGGCCACAGATAAAAGGTGAGTTTTAAGACGTGATTTAAAAACAGACAAAGAAGAGAGCTTGTTTAACATGCAGAGGCAGATCATTTCAAAATTTTGGAGCCGACACCGCAAAGGCACGGTCCCCTCTGAGCTTCCGCTTAGTTTTAGGCACAGTGGGGCAAGACCATTCAAGGCTTCAAAAGCAAATAAAAGAATTTTAAAATGGATCCTCAATTGAATATGCAGCCAGTGGAGTGAGGCTAAATAGGCTAAAGTAAGAAGTAGGGTCATTTTCCCCCGTACTTCTATAGAAATTTCTGCAACCAGTAGAGTCGCCCCCTACTGGAAATGAGATAGAATGCAGGTTTAACCCTCTGAGGACGAAAAGACCCACCGGCGCGTGCAAACAATGTTTGACTCAAAAAGTAATATTACTAAGGGTGCTCCGATTGATCGGTCACTGATTGTTATCGGCCGATAAAGGCTTTAAATAGTTTGATTAGTAGTCTCTGATTAATAGTCTTCATAAAGGCCGATCAGATGGGCCAATGAGACGCACTACTCGTGAGAAAAACAATTCTACGCGCAGCTAAAATGGTCCCTTCATTCACCGGTCTGGCAGTTGTACAAGGTATCTGAAAAAGACAATACATTAGTGATTTGCAACGTGTGTGCCAAGGAAATTCCAAAGTTAGTTAGCGCTACGACAGAGAAGAGAGAGAGAGAGAGAGAGAGAGAGAGAGAGAGAGAGAGAGACCGTGTTTGCACTAGTTGACACCCTAATGAAGGACATCACATCAATCAGCTTCACAAGTGACATTTGGAGTCCAGATGTACGTCCCATGTCCATGTTGAGCCTATCTGCGCAGTTTATTAATCAAAACTTTGAATTAAAAAGAGTTGTGCTTCATTCTCAAGAATTATTCTAACGGATAATGCCAAGAACCTGGTAAAGGCCATGAGGGATGCAGTTGTACTCAGCCTGCCGTGCATGGCTCATACACACAGCAGCCTGCCGTGCATGGCTCATACACTGCAGCTTGCCGTTGCCGACGGAGTTTTATCACAACGCAGCATCGCTGATATAACAGCCTGTGAAAGACGCATCGTTGGTCATTTCAAACATTCACAGCTTGCCTACTCTCGACTTCAAAATATTCTGCAGCAACCTGGCCAGCCTATTAAGAGGCTACAACAGGATGTAACTACCAGGTGGAACAGTACCGTTAATATAAAAACTTCGAAAGCCACGTTGTTGGAAGCGGTCCAGAACAGATTCAGTGACATTCAGATACCATAGCAACAGTGCTCGATCCGATTTGCACATTCAGTTGTGTTGCTGTCAGAGAATGAAACTATATTTAAATAATGTCAATGTTAATTGAATATATTGAATTATCTAAGCTCTAAGCTGTTGAAGATGTTTCTAACAGGATGTAGAATGTTGAAAGTTTCCTGTCAATAAAAGTAAACAGTTGACAATTCACAGTACATTATCTTCTGTTAATTTTAATACATATAAATTGTTGTTAAGACTATTAAAATTGTATATATTACAGGATAAATAGAAGGCTTCAAATAGACCCAGTGATTGGTGACCGGTGATCAGTATCAATCAATACTGTTACCATCTGTACTAGATTCTCGATGTTTGCTGATTGTCAGGAACTGATATTGGTGATCTAAATATTACAGTTAAATAATAATAAATTGATTCTTAATGAATTAATATTAGTTTAGTAGTATCATTGTTCCAATTATTAGTATTGACTAATATGATTGACCATAGACTGCTGTTCAGAAGAACTAAAATGTTGTCAGTTAAAAGGTGTGCATGTTAAATTAGTCCTTCAAGCTTTGTTGGATTACTGCTCAGTAGTGTGGTCCACTGTCAAGTGATTCAGAAGTGCAAGATCAAATGTTGATAATATGCATGAACAACTCTCATGGCTTAAAGTTAAAAATAGATTTGTGTATTCGTTCTGTTATATTTTTTATTTACAAAATTATCTGTACTTCTACACATTATTGCAGTAGTTTTATTTTAGTACTAAATTTCAACGTTGTTAGGTACAGAGCAATGTGTGAATGGAACTAAAGACCATTCTCACAGGAATAACATAATATGAAGGCTTCAAATAGACCCAGTGATTGGTGACCGGTGATCAGTATCAATCAATACTGCTTTCAGCAATCGGTGATTGGCCCCAAAAATCTTGATCGGAGCACCATTAGATATTACTAAATTTCATTTCAGACATTTAGTTACTACATACACTCACCTATAAGATTATTAGGAACACCATACTAATACTGTGTTTGACCCCCTTTCACCTTCAGAACAGCCTTAATTCTACATGGCACTGATTCAACAAGGTGCTGAAAGCATTCTTTAGAAATGTTGGCCCATATTGATAGGATAGCATCTTGCAATTGATGGAGATTTGTGGGATGCACATCCAGGGCACGAAGCTCCCGTTCCACCACATCCCAAAGATGCTCTATTGGGTTGAGATCTGGTGACTGTGGGGGCCATTTTAGTACAGTGAACTCATTGTCATGTTCAAGAAACCAATTTGAAATGATTCGAGCTTTGTGACATGGTGCATTATCCTGCTGGAAGTAGCCATCAGAGGAGGGTACATGGTGGCCATAAAGGGATGGACATGGTCAGAAACAATGCTCAGGTAGGCCGTGGCATTTAAACGATGCCCAATTGGCACTAAGGGGCCTAAAGTGTGCCAAGAAAACATCCCCACACCATTACACCACCACCACCAGCCTGCACAGTGGTAACAAGGCATGATGGATCCATGTTCTCATTCTGTTTACGCCAAATTCTGACTCTACCATCTGAATGTCTCAACAGAAATCGAGACTCATCAGACCAGGCAACATTTTTCCAGTCTTCAACTGTCCAATTTTGGTGAGCTCTTGCAAATTGTAGCCTCTTTTTCCTATTTGTAGTGGAGATGAGTGGTACCCGGTGGGGTCTTCTGCTGTTGTAGCCCATCCGCCTCAAGGTTGTGCATGTTGTGGCTTCACAAATGCTTTGCTGCATACCTCAGTTGTAACGAGTGGTTATTTCAGTCAAAGTTGCTCTTCTATCAGCTTGAATCAGTCGGCCCATTCTCCTCTGACCTCTAGCATCAACAAGGCATTTTCGCCCACAGGACTGCCGCATACTGGATGTTTTTCCCTTTTCACACCATTCTTTGTAAACCCTAGAAATGGTTGTGCGTGAAAATCCCAGTAACTGAGCAGATTGTGAAATACTCAGACCGGCCCGTCTGGCACCAACAACCATGCCACGCTCAAAATTGCTTAAATCACCTTTCTTTCCCATTCTGACATTCAGTTTGGAGTTCAGGAGATTGTCTTGACCAGGACCACACCCCTAAATGCATTGAAGCAACTGCCATGTGATTGGTTGATTAGATAATTGCATTAATGTTTAAATTGAACAGGTGTTCCTAATAATCCTTTAGGTGAGTGTATATAACATTAGACGTTGGTAAACTTACGTCAAGCACTGATACAATTTGTACAACACATCATAGGTTAAGATTTGTTTTCAAAAGAGATTTGAAGACTTTCAAAAATCCAACATCAACGTTTTAGCTTTAGCACCAAATTATCTTTTTACACATTCCTCTAAAAAAAAAAAATGGGCGTCACGATACGGACAGCTGAGTTTGTTTCAAAATGGTGATCAGTAATACAGAGTCAATTTAAGAAGATGTGAAAATCCCCTTAGACCTCAGAGGGTTAAGGCACTTCCGCACTGGCTTCCCTTATTAGACCCAGAAGCTTTGTCCATTGTTTTTACAGACTACAGTACGTTGTGGACACATGCAGTCACTTTTTTGAAATCGTTGGCCCGTCCATGAGACCGACACAAGTCTGCAAGTCCGACACAAGTCTGTCCGAGCCTGTCTTCAATTCATTCACAGTTGTCAGCTGTGTGTCTGCCTTGCATACTCTGTAAAAGACGGCCAATTTAACCCGCCAGTCCTCATCAATATAGTGGCATGTGTCACGCAGCTCTCCATTGTAAGCACGGTCCAGCACAAAGCCACAAACTTACCAAAAAGAAACCTTCAAACACAACTTGCAAATGCAAAGTTTGTACCAGCAAGTTAACTAGCAGTTAAGAACATTTTTCTTTTACAATGAAAAAAAAGAAAAAAAGAAAAGAAAAGTGTTTTATTACTTTTGTTAATTTTTAGTTTTAACTGTTTACTGTAACTGATAGTATTAATTTAGAACACAGTTATTTGCCTTGAATAACAACGTGATAATTTTGTATTTTGTAGTTTGCAGCGTATATTTGTGGAAGTCAAACAAGGGATCACAATATGGTATGAGTGAAAAAAGCCAATGCACACCATGACTTCCAACTATTTGCACAAATACCACAGAACAAAACCTACCCAGCCAGATATTATTCATCAACCCAAACTTTTGAATTCCACCATCTGTTCAGCCAAAAGTGTGTGTGTGTGTGTGTGTGTGTGTGTGTGTGTGTGTGTGTGTGTGTGTGTGTGTGTACATACTGGCTAAGTTTGTGCCACTTTCTGGAGGAACCTTGCGAGTTGCTGAGCTCCAGCAGGCTACTGGTCACAGCGAGAGCATTCTGTTTGACCAATGTTTTCTCAATCTCCATGTGAAGCAGCTCTTCATACTAGAGCCAGCAGGGAAAAGAGAGAAAAGAAAAGGAGAGAGGGAGACAGAAAGATGAGTGCAGTATGTAAACACATTAAGTTACAAACAAAATTGAAGAGCTACATAAACAAACAGCACAGTCTAAATGGTAAAAGCAATAATTCAAGGTTTCTCCAAATCTATTTTCTCTAGTCAAAGCTCGTTTTAAGAACTTGTCTCATCAAACATACAGTACAGAATGACAGCTGGATGTGATTTAGTTTGGACTGGTAAAAATTATATTTTTGGATAGCTTGTAAAGCACAGCCAGCTGGCTTTAAATCAGCTCATTATCATGGAATTTGTGGTGATTTTGAGATGTGCTGATTATATTACCAATTGAAGCTCTAAAGGTTTTTTTTATGTTTTTTTTTCTTATTTGGATTATAGGTCTATTGAGGGTGTTATGTACATATTGTAAAGCACTTTGAGGCAAATTTGTGATTTTGGGCTATATAAATAAAATGAATTTGACTCACTTGACAGAATATAATTAGAAATATATATCTAAATATAATATTGAATAAACTGTAATCCTTTTATAAATCGGTTTGCCATGCTCTTCTACAAGATAACAACAGATAGAAAGTCCCCGAGTTCACAGGTTTTTGTAAATAAAGTGGTAATGTTGACAATTTGTCAGTTTATGTACAGGTATTGCAGTCCTTATCTCTTACTGTACTTTGAAAATGTTTGTATTTTCATTTCAGTTAGGGGGAATGTGACGGATGTGGGGGCAACACAAAACCACACTAATACCAATCCAGAGGGGATAAGCAGAAAATAGCAATTTCCATTGTAATCAATGGTTCTCTGGTCTACTCCCTGGAAAATCATTACACAGATAAAGCCCTGTAGAATAGGCTGCTTACTAACAGCAGGGATTTAGCTCTGCCATACCCATATAGAAAGAGCATGTGCACCATATAGGTTGACCACAAAGGCACAGATCTTTTCTTAATATAAAAAACATTCTAAACATTAAACAAGATTCACTCTGTGGATTAGAACAAATAAATTGGTTTTGGTGTACTCAAACAATGTATTGTACAGTTTTCCCTACACTAAATATAACATGCTTAGTACTGTAGTAACCTACATGACCAATTTTGGAAAATAATACGGATGAATATGTTTTTTAACAGTAACATCAATGTTGTTTGTATTAGTCACTGACTGTGAGGGTGCAGTTGGCCTCGGTTGTTGCTCCTCCACCAGCGGTAATTCCATTCATGAACTCCTCTCTGACTCTATCCCCCTCCACAGCTCTTCTGGCCTGCTGCACCACATCACTGTAGCACTCTTCTGCTGCAAGGAAAAAGAGAGTTATACTTATGATAATTGTTAGCATGGAGACATGTGTAGTAGGGAGACCTACTGAAGGATTTGGGCTCAATGCTTTTTAATACAAAAAGTGTCAAAGAGCAAAACAGCAAAACTACATGTTAAGCACTTTATGTTTACTGCTGTTTACTGAGTTTGACTAAGTTCCAAATTGACCGTTCCAGTGCACAGAGAGCAATTCCTTCCAGTGGAATTACTGACACCATTATTGCATTTGGGCAAATATAATCAATATACAGTAGAAAATAGTTTGTAGTCTACTGCAGATACAGTTTTTTTTTCCCCGCTTAAATGATAAGCAAAGTAATAGATAAAAAAGGAAAAGGTAAAAATATGATCATCATACACAGGTTTTGTGGCAAGTTCAAGCGGATCCTTGGGAACACTCCCTCTCCAGTCAGCAGGATGTCCTGCGGTGGCAGGAAAGCCACCTGCAGTTGAAGCCGCTTCTCAAATACTTCGGGGATGCCCGGGAGATAGCGCACATGCAGAAGTTGCTCTGCACCAGCATCAATGTGACCCTGACACACAAAAAAAATGGTTTAAAAAAATCCCTTATACATAATAAATGACCCTCTCACAGCTGATATAGTCCCGAGATGTACTTACCACGGTGGGGATGACTATGGGCCGGCCCGGTTTGATCTCCTGTCCTTTCTCATTTGTCTCCTCATCTGCCTCCTCATCCGCCCTTTGAGGGTGTATGATGCTAAATTTGAAGCCCACCTTACCAGTATTCGTCAGGGTCAAGGCTGCTTCTGCTTCATGATCAAACAGCTGATAGAAAAAGAGGAGAGGTAACACTGCATTTTAAACTGTCACTTGCACTTCCATTGAAAATAGTGTTGTTGTTTTTTTTAGCTTTATGGTAAACAGAAGGTTTTGGTAAAACCACTCCACCCAGTGTCTTTTAGCTGGACTAGCAGCTCTATAAAGGTGATACACTACAGCAAGCAAACCAGTTTTCTAGAAAAGCATGCACAATGTTGGCCTCCATTTGAACCTCATATTCTGTGAAACGAGCACAAGGGAATTTGTTTTTGAGTCTTAAAAGTGAGAAAGAGTAAAGAGTAAGAGACAGAGTAAAAGTTATTCAAAAGTGTTGTTCCCAATCTGAAATCATCTATCTGAGTGTCTGCATGCACAAAGGGAGTTGTTTCAGGACTTGTTTACTAATATGGACAAATATAACTGATCACAAGAAAAAAACACAGGGAGTGAGACAGAAAGAGAGAGAGAGACAGAAACAGCAAGAGAAAAAATAGTGCTGAATAGACAGGAAGGTCAGAGAAATGTTCTGCTGAATCACTCATTTCAACTAAATCAAAAATCAATATGTCCTTGACTTGAATATCAATGATAACTGGTCCGGATGGCTTGCATACTTAAAGAGTTAGTGGAAGTGCAAAAGGCCAAACTGTGAAGACACTATGCAGTGACATTCAAAGTTAACATGATTCCTCTCACCAGTCTCTTTACATTTGATGCCAATCTCAACAGCAGATTTTATGTCTTTATATAATGTGTATCCCAATGACATATGAACATTTATCTCACTACCTGTCTCTCAGATTAAGATGCTGTGATAATAAAAAGAAATGGATGAAGTGCAGCAAACACATATTCATCCACAATAACAAACAAATCTGTCACCCTCCCCCCTGGCCTGTCAGTGTCCTTTTGAAAATGGTAGAATGCATTACTACCCCATGTTTTGTTTAAGAAAATAAAAAAGATGACAAAGGAAAAAACAAGAACAATAAAAGCAGGATAACAGGAAAGCAAAGAGGCAAATGAACACAAGATAATGGAGCTCAAGCAGTGGTAAACCCTCCCCCCTTGGCTAATGTCAGCAGTGTCTAACGCCAGTCATGGCCTAATCCTAGCCTTAAAGATCTGCACACACTAAGCTGAAACATAACTATTTGATTGGTAGAGCTTGTTGGGATAAAGAACTAAGAAGATGAAGTCTGGGTAAAGGAGCCCTGTATACATACCTGCAGACCAAAGTCAATATGGGTTGAGTCAAGGCTGTAGCTGGTTACCGAAGCTTCTCCTCTTAGTTTGATTTCATACATGGGCCCCTCCTCTACATGGCACTGTGCCACCGCCTCTTTGCTGACATTTTCGTGGCCATAGAAAGACAAAATGACCTGCTGCTGTTCCCCGGGTTGCAGATCACCATATATCGGCAAGATATCAAACAGCTACAGACACAAAAAGAAAACAAGTGGAACTTACAAGATTCATTTCATTTTAATACAATTTCACAAAGTAGCTCTCAAACATATTCATAAAAGTGATCCATCAGATTTTCATTTTACTTTATGTCTCACTTGTAGGCAAACACCTAACATTAGCATACCAAATGTTAAATACAAACATGACTACTATTAGCAATGAGACAATGATGCCAACCCTGCCTTTAAATGAGTTAGTCTTATCATATGATGCTTTTGAGTTATTGGAAACGTTTGGACCACATCAGCTCTGCCAGTGAGTCTGTGACACGCTCTATGTATGGCCTAAATGTGGAGTTATTTATTTTGTTGTAAGCGAATTGCCTCACAATATGAATACAGTTTAGTTACATCTTTTATTTTGTTGGTAACCATTGTAAGTTTCAACCCCCACATAAAACCAAAACTAGATTGTTTTTTGTACAAAATAAACAAAGAAGATATTACATGTTTATTAGTGAAATTCAGAGGTGCTGGTATGCTGAGTGTTCTACTTTAGACAGAGCCAGGCTCTTTGTTTTCCTCTGGGTCCAGTCTTTATGCTAAGTTAACTAACTATCTATCTCCTGGATCGATATGACAGTGGTATTCATCTTCTTATCTTACTCTTAGCAAGAAAGCAAATATATGTTCTAGTATTTCAGAACATTTTTCATTTAGAGTTTGCACTAGCGGTATGTACTTTTAATTTTTAGTGCAGACACAACAAGCCAATGAACCAATGACTTAAAAAATATATACTAAAAGATTTTGTTTTTTTAGATTGTTGGTGGGACAATATTGCTGATATTTGCTACAATGTAAGGACTAGAAGCAAATTTGATGTGATATATTAAAGACAAATCAATAGATTTATCAATTTTGAAAATAAAAATAGTTGTGGCCCCAAATGACAAATATATGTACAGATGTGATCAAAGTATTATCTCATCACTTTAGTATTTCAAACGCTGACAAAGTAAAGCTATTGATTAGTCAACAGAGACACGATTTTCTCATTTATTTCGTGGTGATCACCCCGAAACGGGAACGTGACCATTTCATGAGGTGCTATGACACTAGGCTGCAGCAGCCTGCTCTGGGGGACAACAACAGTTGTGGTTAGGAAAAGAACAATGGGGAAAAGGAGCCGTCAGAAACACAGACAACAGGATGGTTGTTGTTAGGTGAAGAAGAATGCAGAAAGGAACTGCTACACGCAGGATGCGATCCCCGGTCTCCGGGGTGAAAGTCCTATGCTGTTTTGACCCATCCACCACACCAACCTATTAACTTATGCAGATTTTTGGCTTTTCTATACTACGTGCTACCATATTTGTGGTGTTATTCCAAAAGATGCTTCCCATTAGTTTAAAATTCATGCTCACCATCACGAAAAAAAACAAAAAAAGTTGTGTCCCTGTACACAAATCAATAGATTAAATAACCTCACCATTTCACAAACTGCCATGAGACTGGGCGGAAATGTTATAAATCAGGGAACGATCTTGACGACTCCTCTGAGTCGTAAAAGACTCTTATCAGTCTATTATATCAATGCATTCAAAAGTAGAAAGCTGTTATGCACGCTACTAAAAAAGGGCAGAATCTCCACACTGAGGTTTATAATACAAAAAGTGCATGGGTGCCCATGTGGCAGCATAGAGACAAAGAAGGACTTTCCCAGGCTCTCACCATGCCTTGATAGAAATCTCACAAAAACCCTGATTTGTTTACAAGGGAGCATTTGCCTACCTCTTTTACACCCAGACTGCACTGTGTGCTGCTCTGCTCATCTGCACCAGGTCTGGGGCTCAGAGGAACTGAAAAGGCAGGAGAAAGTGTTCTGGAGGAACTGGAGGAATAAGAAGAGAAAAAAATATGAGACCATCTTTCAGCTCCATGAAAATAGACAATTGAAAGCCTCAAGATGTCTATGAGGTAACACATGCCCACAGAAACCAACAGCAAATTATGCAAGCATCTACTGTATATCCAATAGATCATTAACATATATTGTAATACCCAAGTGGAGAAGAACATCTTTAGCACCCACAACCTAAAGAACTCTGCCTCTCATTTTCTCTCTCTGTTCTGCTCTCTCCTTCCCTATGGGATCAGACTGGGTGCATCCATCAAGTTAATTAAACAGAGTGTTCTATAATTAAGAGGAATTTTAATAGGCAAGCAGCAGGAAACAGGTCAGGATAGATTGCAGTGAAGTACTGAATAAACATGGAAGAGAATGAGAGAGATTTAGTGAGTGAAGCCATATCAAAGCTGGGCTGGACAAACTCTATATTAAATCACCAAACACTGGGTACATTATTGCCATAGTTTGTGTGTGTGTGTGTGTGTGTGTGTGTGTGTGTGTGTGTGTGTGTGTGTGTGTGTGTGTGTGTGTGTGTGTGTGTGTGTGTGTGTGTGTGTGTGTGTGTGTGTGTGTGTGTGTGTAACCAGCAGGGGGCACTGTTGTATGGTCAGTCTGTGATGAATGCTGTTTTAAAGGAATGAGCTGGCCTGATGTCTGGTCTTGGGGAGATCACAAATTAGTACGTCAGCAATGTAAGATATAGGGGCGAACAAATACTTTAGGTCAATGTCTTCAAAAAAAGGTGCATTTTTGGTAGATAAGAGTAAGAGCCCACAAAAAACATTCTCTCCCCAAAAAAAGAAGCTTTTTAGAAAGAGTTTGAAACCCACTGGTGCGGTCATAAGAACAGATGGTGAGCCAGCAGATGAGCACTCTGCGAGAGCACAACTCAAAACAGAGATAGCCCACTAACCCATATCTCTCTTCTCTCTCTCTCTCTCTCTCTCTCTCTCTCTCTCTCCTTCTGTTCTTTTCCTATGTTCAGTCTTGCTAAAAATCAACACATCAAAGACTACCAAACCACAAACATCTCACTTCCAGCAGACTGGTAGAATAAGTGATAGGAGCAAGAGTGTGTGTGTGTGTGTGTGTGTGTGTGTGTGTGTGTGTGTGTGTGTGTGTGTGTGTGTGTGTGTGTGTGTGTGTGTGTGTGTGTGTGTGTGTGTGTGTGAGAGAGAGAGAGTGAGAGAGACTCGCACCTTAAATCACCTTTCTTTCCCATTCTGACATTCAGTTTGGAGTTCAGGAGATTGTCTTGACCAGGACCACACCCCTAAATGCATTAATGAGAAATTGAACAGGTGTTCCTAATAATCCTTTAGGTGAGTGTATTTAAGTTTTTTGAACCATTTTATACTACTTTATAAATTCTAACTTCAGATGTTGCATGTTTAAATAATGTCACAGTGGCAGTGTGTAGATAATACTTTATAATAACAATCAATAATCTATCATTAATAAATGGTTAATTCTACTTCGATTCCTACTTATTTTACTGTTAAACAATTAACGTATTTCATATTTACTTATTATTAG
The DNA here is from genome assembly GCA_013375575.1 of Percina caprodes. NCBI lineage: Eukaryota > Metazoa > Chordata > Actinopteri > Perciformes > Percidae > Percina > Percina caprodes. Next base: position 1,483,956 of record JABXJD010000136.1, read on the forward strand.
TAATATAATAACTTATTTTATTAGTTAAGTGTAAAATAAAATTACAGATAACAGTTAAGGGATAGTCAAGGGTTGATAATTATTTTGTAAACCATTTATAAACATTATTATAAAGTTGCAACTAATACTTATAATAATTAGCTAATGATTAGTAATTTAAAAGGCATCAAGAAACTTTCATTTTGCTAAATGAAACCTTTTTTTGGTGATCTATAAATAAGAGATGATTACTTGATTATTTGCTGGTTTATAGATGCTTTACAAAGTATGTATTAACCATTAACAAGGTAATCATACTAGCCATCTTATGTTTACTAGCCAAGTTATGTTTATTAACGGTTAACAAAAAATTTGGTAATCATTTACAAATACTTAATACAATGGATTAAATCTTGTGATTTGTTTGCAACAATAAACCAAATTATAGCATTAATAATGATATGTAAACATTATAAATTATTATTTCATTGTTTGTTAAAAGTTAAATAACTATTAACTTAAGTTTAATTAACTATCAATTTACCATTTATTAGTGATGTTTATTATATATCCGTGTTCATCTACACTTTTGCTGTTGTTTGCATTTGTCCAGGTACATACTGTGTGCAATGACAATAATGTGGAATTTTATCTAATCTAATATGGTAAGCCTCTGTGAACTAACAAAAACAGGTACAAGCACTATAACGTGTCACTCTCTCTGTTGTGTAAATTATACGCTTCAATCTTATTCTACAGCTTATAGGATTCATTTTGCAAGAAGTCCGTAACAACGTAAACATATTTCCAGGATAATTGCATGACATCCGGCGTAAAGAAAACTGGGATCATGCAATAAGGCAGGCCTGCTTAGTCTTTTCGGGAAATGATGGTAAAGATTTACAAAGAATATGTTTCTCTAAATGGGACGTTTTGGAATTGATTGGAAAGGATTTGTATGGATGAACACACAGCGATACACTGGTAAGAGCAAATTACATTTAACCATGTACCAGGCTAATTTAAATAGCTCACATTACTGTATTACGTGAACAGTTAACTTTGTTTAATATTGCTTTTTACAAGGTGCAAATGTTTTGTCCTACGTGTGGTGCACCAGGCCCGGATTGGCTAATCAGAACCACCGGTGGGCCGCTCTGTTTGTTGCAAGGGCGGTTCAGTCATGATACTAGGTTGAATTTGTAGCCGAAACATATCATGGATGCTGTCCCTAGGCTGCCTGCACTCTCAGACCCCTCTTTTTATGTATAGTATTTATTTTTTCTTGCAGCCCAACATTCTCTACATAGTTGCAGTCTGATTATAATGACAATTATGTTTTGACGGTGGCAGAACGCTAAAAGCTAAACAAAACGTCACCTCGTAATGTTACACCAGTGGTGTTTGTTAGAGGAACTGCTATATCTGATTCCCAGAAACAATCGATGATGCCAGATAATTCTGCACTACATTATTAAAATGGACTTGATCTAAAAGCTTTGTAAAAACAGGAGATTTAAAAGTGCGGAGAATCATGACAATTTAAAAAAAGTTGATTTAGTTTCAGAGGCAGAGCCAGTAGTGTGCACGGAATAGCTGCTGTCAGTGTGGAAGGCACATCTGCTGTAAGCTGTTGTACCACAGTGTGTGAACAGGCAAAAATGATCAGTTTAGTTGTAATATAATCACTTTCTACCCATATGTTACTAGTGACCCATTATGCCTTTTATCCTCGAAAGTAGGAAGGTTATATACAGTACAAAGCCCACAATTGTAAGGGAATAGGATAAAAGCAATATTTAATATTATACAAAGGAAAAACGATTTGATGGAAATATATGATGGTGTCATTAGAAAGTGCAATACATGTTCTTTTATTCTTCATGTTTATTTATTTTGTATTTGTATTCATTCTTTTATTTAATTTTAGGGTTTAGATGTCTGTGAACACTTATTTGCACAGAAAATAGATTTGAAATTGTTGAACATAATTGTGTTGTAAAGATGTTAACTGTGTAACATTGTGAAGCAACACAGTAAAGTGGGCCAGTCTAAGGCATGAAACTCCAGGGCTGGATATGAGTCTCACTTCAGCTCTGTGGTGTACCCAGACCTTATTTCACAGCACTGTGGAGATATTGTCTGGCACTGCAAGATTATTTTCCAAGGGACAACACAAATGCAAGAACAGAACCTCAAGGGAGAATTTTGCTGTTTAAAAAAATAACATTCCAGGTTTAATAAAGAGACAGAAGAATTGAGACAGTTGCTGAAGAATCTTCATCTCACAATTGCAAAAATTATTGCATACCTTGGCTTAAACTCAACTGTCTCTAAAGCACCTGGCATTATTAGTTGTGAGTGATCAGTCCGTCATTCAGTTGTCCATTGAGCCAGCTCAATACGCTTCTCAGTCTAAGAGGTTACAGTATTTAAATGGATGATAATGCCTCTATCTATCAGTGGGCTAGATGGATAGATAGATAGATAGATAGATAAGAGTTAGCTCTATTGAAATTCCCCTCTCCAAGGGCTGCTGTGTAATTACTAATAGGGATGCAATTAGCCGAACATGGTGCAGGTTTTTGTGAGGGGAGAGGTGAAAGAGAGACCTTAAAGAGAGAATGTGACCGCAGAGTGAGGTCTACATTTAATTAGCAAGATAGCAAATGAGACAGATTGTTAAGAGGGGACACAATCTAAGAGGGAAAGAGTAAAGACAAAGAAGAAAAGAAAAGGCTGATAAGAATTTGGTAGCGAGCAGAAGCACTGGCAGAAGAGGCAGGGGAGCAGGAGGAGATATACTAGGAGAAAAAAGAACAAGAAAGATAAATAGGCAATGTAAAACCCTAAGATGAGGACAAGGAGGGGAGCAAACAGAAGGAATACCAATAGATGAAAATGGGGCGGAAGAAAGAAAGAAGAAAAAGACGGTAGATGGTGATAAATCTTGTAGAGCTATAGCAGTTAGTTGGTTCAAGGCCATGAACAGACTACTATAGTAATCACAGTCCATTTCAAGGGGGGGGCGGAGGTACACAATCAGTAGATGTGTTTTCTCCAGAGAATGTATAATGGATTTGGCTTTCAATTCAGAGGGTTAAATGAATAGCCACTGTACTAACTCATCCCAATAGAAAGTTTAAATATATGGCTGAGATCCATTCTGTTCCTATCCCTGAATCTAGCCTATTTAGGATACTACAGTTCTAAACATAGTTTAGTTCTGAAGCAAGAAATAGAGTAACATTACAGCAGGTTTATTAAGTTTATTAAAACAAAGTATCACTACTTACTTTACTTCCTTAGTCACCCTTGCTATATTCTATAACATCCAGTCAAAAGCCTGGGGAAACACACAGCTACCATCCACCAAACCAGCAGTACCCTTGAAGCATGGGTTGCCAAAGTGGCCAGGTCTGGGTTACCTTGTCACTTCAAATCTTGAGTTTACCAGCACATCATTCTACCCAAGGTTTTGTGGCCTTTGCTACTTAATGACGTTCCAATGTTAACTGTGGTAGCTCTGGAGAAGAAGATCAGTAGCTATCTGCAAAAGTGGTTAGGATTTCGAAGGAGCCAAAGCAGTGCTGCTCTATATGGGTCCACTAACACGGTTCAGCTGCCCTTTAGTGGCCTCTCAGAACAATTTGTGGTAACACAAGCAAGAGAAGCCATGAAGTATCAGGATTCTAGGGACCCAAAGTAGCTGCAGCTGGCATTGAAATTTGCACAGGCAGAAAGTAGAGCACTGACAGTGAGTTGTAGATGGCAGAGGTCCATTGTTGGAATGCTAGGCAACAGGGTGATCAAGTCTGGGCTACTTCCAGAGCTGCCAGATCAGTAAAGTAAAAAGAAAAGAGCGAAAATATCTCCTCCAGGAAGTGGTGCGCACAGACGTAGAGGAGGTGGGGCTCAGCCAGCAAGGAGCCTGGACAGGGTGGGAAAACATCCTGAAGCGAAAGATCACTTAGATTTCTGCCGCATCAGAGATGTTATCTAAGCTGTACCATATATTACACTCTACCAAGACTGGCAAACCTGCTCATATAGGGCAAGAGTGAAACACCCGCCTGTCCAGTGCACTGGGAGAGGATCACTACAACATCTCTTCGGCAGCCAACCCAAAGCCTTGGCCAATGGACGCTATTGCTTGCGCCATGACCAGGTCCTAAAGGCAGTTGCAGTTGCACCACAGCCAGAGTCCAGTAAACACCACCCCAGGAAAAAAAACATCCCATTTCTCAAAGCTGGAGAGAAGCCTTGCTCCCTTTCACAGACAACACTGTGCCAACTGTCTGCAGCCCCAGACTGGCAGTTGAGGGTGGATCTTGAGAAACAACTAAGGTTCTCTGATCACATCACACACAACACTCCAGACTTCTCAGACTCAACCAAGCAGGTGATCTTGTGGGATTTGCCAAAGTTGCCAAATACCAAGAGCTGGTGAAGCAGTGTAGGAGCCGAGGCTGGCAGGCCCTCTGTGAGCCAAGGTAGGATGCTGGGGAGTCAATGCTGGGTGCTCAATTTGCAAAGCTCTGACCGGGCTGGGAGCTGGAGCTGCAAAGAGGGGGGGCCATCCGCACCATAACTGAAGCCGTAGAGAAAGCTACCAGGTGGCGTTGGATAAAGAGGGCAAGCCTGTGAATCGGTGCTACTGTGATGCAAGCCAGGACCTGATCAACCCGGGCTGGGTTACCTGGGGGGGGGGGATATTAATTTGAAGGAAACAAAACCCCCAATGACCCTCGGATCATTACTGATGATGCATCCCAGCGCATCCTAGAGATATTTCTTGTAACTTGTCCATATGGTGAGCATATAGCATCTTTTCAGGTGAAAATGTAGAGCAGGGTTTTCCCAGGGTCCACTATGTACTGTGAGCCCAGGGGGGTGTATTAGTATGCTATACTAAAACTGTATGTAGTTATACTGATTGTCACTGACCACTACTTAATATCCTTTACAGTGTAATCAGGTATGCAGTGTCTATAAACATAAATACAAATGTTATAAACTGATATGACTGTGTGGTTATTTCTCAGTGTAAATATACCTGATGGTACAGTGTTTCTGGTCATCCAGGAAAACCCAGTGGTAGGACACGGGAAGGGGGGAGCAGTTGGTGATGGAGATTGTTCTACGAGTCCTTGTGCAGTTGAGCACACATCCAAAGTCCACTAAGGTGGAGGAGAAGTGGAGGTTAGGGAAGTGGACCTCAGCGTGCAGCTCCACCGTCTCATGCTGCGGGTGTCCTGGGTAGTGTACCTTAAGTAACTAAAGAAAAAAAATTGTCAAGGTAGGAAATGTATTTCTCCAAAATAGTTGATATTACAGGTAAAACAATTTAATGGTGGACATATGTAAATAGATTGTTTTCACTTAATGCCAGTGGTGTTGTTGTTTCAGTTTTTCTGATCTTGTGTGTGGTTTCTGTCTTGTGTTCTCCTTGAGTGTCTGTACTGTATGTTCTGTTTCCTGTCTTATTTTGAAGTCTGGTCTTTGTCTGTCTTGTCTTTAGTTTTACTTCCTGTAATTTCCCGCTCCTGTGATTACCTGATGTTTTCCACCTGTTTCCCAGCCCTCTTGTCACCTGCCTCTCAATATCTCGTTACCCTGTGTATTTATTTATTTTGGTCCCTTTGTCTCTTGTCGGATGGAGTAGTGTGTTCGGTTAGTTTATTCCAGTTAGCTTTAGATTTCCCTGTGACTTATTCCCTGTCTCTGTGCTCCTGTTTTTGTATTTTTGGTTTTCTTGGACTGTTTGGAATATTTGGATATAGTTTTTTGCATTTTTAGATCCCTTTTTGTTTTCCCTTGTTTTTTGTGAATAAATTCTCATATGAACTCTCCCTGCCTGCCTAATCTCTGCTTTTAGGTCCTCATTTCCTTGGAGTGTAACAAGTGGTCCCCAATTGTTTTGGCTTGTACGGAGGTGGAAGAAGTATTCCGATCCTTTACTTCAGTATATTTAGTACAAGTAGTAGAAACGTTAAGGAACACTGCATCCTTCAGTTTATCAGAAACATTCAAATTCCAAATCACCCAGGTACAATAAAAGGTACAATATTTAATGTAATGGAGAAGAAGTATAAACATGCATAAAACAGAAATACTAAAGTACTACAGAAATAGTAAAGTACAAGTACCTTAAATTTGTCCATAAAATACATTTGTTCAATTTTATTTTAGCCTATTACAATATTACAAATCACATATTTGCCTCAGAGGGATTTACAACCTGTACAGCATAGGACACGGTCTGTTGTTTGACCCTTGGAAAAAAAACTTCAGCAGAGGAAAAAAAAAATGGTAGAAAACTCAAGGAGAGTAAGTGAGGAGGTTATGATCTCTTTCTTAATTTCTAAATTTGACAGGTGATATTAACATAATTTTGTATAACATGTCTTTCTCTTTAATTATCCCTTTAATTATCTTACAAACCCTATGCGTGTCCTAAAACTCATGTTAGGAACCACTGCCATATTGGCTAAGCCATAGTATACGAAAAAGGTCACGATATTACGATGAAAAAGCAAAGCATAATTTAAGACATTTTAACTAACAAAATGTATTAGTTACCTCATCCATGACTCGTGACACCCGATCTTGACAGTAAGATGGATTAAAGCATACCCACAACTTCGCCTGCCTCCCCTCACCTACAACCATGGACTGGAAAAGAGATACAATAATTAATATAAATATAGGTATTGAAGGAATCCCTCTGACTTCTACAACTTTTTTCATTTTTTGTGAATTTGGTCTTGCCTGCTTGAAGGAAAATTTAAATAATGTCCACTTTCTCTGGATATAATTTAGCACACTCATTAGCACTACATCCCACAACACTCAACACAGTGATAACGCTGGATTGTAGTAGCAATCGTTGCTGGTTGGAGCACAGCTTTCCTCAAGGTTCTGGGTGTTCTTGTTGTGCCTGCCTTTGAGCAAGGCATTGGCAAATTAATCATTTAAGTTAAAATGTACAGAAAAGTTCACATGTTCACTATACATTTAGGTTTGTTTCAATGCACAATCTATATTAAAATCAGTACTTGCCTGACTTTAGTATGTGGTTATGTTTTTATACACTGATTCTTACACTTACTTTTCCCTTTGCCTAATTTTTGGCATGAAGTCAGTGTTTTTATTTTTAAAGTCATAATCTGTGATCTAAATATTAACAAACCCCAACTACCACAGATCAAACACTACATGGGAAACTGATATCACTCTTAAATTGATTGGCATGTAAGAAGAAGAAGAAGAAGACCAAAATCAGCAGGATTATTGTGCCTAGAACTTGACATTTTAAACAAATAGATAAATAACAATGAGATGTTGACTAAAAGGGAGAGATGTGTACCATAGTGGTAGCTGGACTATGGGCTCCCGAGGCCTCACACAGAGAGAACGGCTCTACAAGCGAGAGCTCCATGGATAGAGGGAGAGATGACAAATTCTCCAAGATTAGCTTCTCATATAGGGGCTTTAGACTCTCTCCTGGGACCTGTAAGACATATACATAATTTATTCAACAATATAAAGACATGTTTGAGGAACAGCAATCTTAAATGAATTTGTTGTTCTGATTCGATTAAACTTTACAATGTTGCTCAAATTCTCAGACATTCCTTTAAAGCTACAGTGCGTAGTTTCTGTCTCCCCCAGGAGGAATTCTAATTAATGACAACAAAACTGTCCACACCTCCATATGATACAAGCCTCACGCGACACAGTTGCTAGTAGCCAAGGAGGACACGGAAGATTGAAAAAAGATGATGGACTTATCTTCACTCGACACCATTTCTTAACATAGCCATTCTGAGAAATACAGAGAAAGTTCTGTGGAGCTGATAGTCTTAATTGTAATGCCGCACAATTCCCTGCTAAGCCATGAACTACTACAAAGAACTACTACAAACTGTTATCTTTTCTGTGGCTGTATCCACTCTTCATTCTAACCCCAACCGGCCCGTCAGACACCACCAAGAGCCTGGGTCTGTCCGAGGTTTCTTCCTAAAAGGAAGTACTGTCGCACTGTTGCTTGCTCTGGAGGGAACTACTAGAACTGTTGGGTCCTTGTAAATTCTGGAGTGTAGTCTAGACCTACTCTATCTGGTCTAGACCTACTCTATCTGTAAAGTGTCTTGAGATAACTCTTGTTATGAATTGATACTATAAATAAAATTGGTAATGGCTTGAATGTAACATTGTAATGTTACGTTAACGTGCAGAGGTATTACATTGTAATAAAATGGTTATTCACCAACGCTTTAAATTATGTTATCCCCAAAAGGCAACGGACTTATGATATGCCTACAAAACAAATAGATAACATTGTTTGGGCGAGTTTCTGCAAGATATACACTATTACAAAATTAAATACTAATATAATGTAGCGTAACGACCTGCAGGATGTTGCTGTGCTGACTGCACTGCTGTTCAAAGGATCATGGGACTATGTTCTTAACCGTTTCTGTCCTAGTTTAAGTATGTTAATGATGTTATGTTAGTGTTATTGGTGTGCATTTTGTTATCTGGGTTTTAGTTTTGTTTGGGGGATTTAGTGTTCATGTTTATTTACATTTGTTGTGTTACCATGACTGAGACACAGGGATAGATTGATGGCCTCTGTGCATCGTGTCTGTGTGGAAGTCAATAAACTACCTTGAAAATCAGTAGCTGTGGCTCTTGAGTAAATCTAATTTGAGTCAACTTTTAAATAGAAAATATACTTTTGCCTAACCTTTCTGTGTAGAATTTCAGCTGCTTGGGGGAAATGCTGAGCATAGGAGTCACAAAGCGACAGGTAACATCTACAGACATGATGAGCTCATTACAACCCTGGCGACCCACAATGCCACGGCACACCAGACGCTCTCGTACAACCTGGGGAAGAAGAGAACATATGAACTGTACATGTACATCTACATGCATCTAATACAATGGACACACACATTGACTCAGTGATGTAGTACCTTTTGAAGGTCTCGGTCTTGTCTTGGTCTCAGATAAAAAGGACTCAGGATTTTATTTCAAGACCGGTCAAGACCACAACTGCAGAGGTATCACTGCATTGCCTGTGCATTGTCTGATTTATGTTTAATTACTGTGATTAGATGTAAAACATCCTGCTTCAAATGCAACCAATAACTTGAATCATTTCTAGTCTGAAACGTGTTACTGAAACGTGTTACTGTTTACCCCCTCTCCCCCTTAACACTCACTCCCAAGAAAGTGAATGTGGGAGACAGGAGAAGAAGCTCTGGCTGTCTGGGGGATGTCAGCCAAATGTGAAATGAAGAAGAATCTTAATTTGTTTACTGTGGTTGTTTTTTTATTGGAAATGGTGGATCTTTCAGATCAATTTGAGGAGTGCCTATGGTTAGCATTTTCCACATTTTATCACGCAATGCAGTGTAGGACTTGCACTGGTCTGGTGTTGGTCTTGACTTGGTCTCAACCTCTCAAAGTCTTGGTCTTGTCTCGTTCTCACTGCACTCTGGTCTTAATGATGACTTGGTCTTGGTTTAATTGGTCTTGACTACAACACTGCATTGACAGTGCATCTAAAATTCAGAGTTTGAGGTTATTACCTTTTGGGCCTGCAACAAAACTGTCTCACCTTGGGGCAGTCTGAAGATCCCATCAGCACCATGTCAACGGAGCGGCCTGGCAAAAGCTCCACACGAGAAGGTGTGAGGCTGAACACCGGCTTCTCTCTGCTGGAGGAGAGCAAAGACCCACGGCCCGGAATATCCTTCTTCTTGGGAGCAGAAATGGACGGCAAGACGGTTCGGCCAGATAAGTTTCCTCCCTTTCGAGTTTTTAATGAGTCTGAAGATCCCGTCAGCACCATGTCACCATGGCCCGGAATATCCTTATTCCTTTGAGCTGAGATGGAGGGCAGTTTGGTTTGGCTGGACAAATTTCCCCCCTTTTGAGTCTTTGTGGAGAGCAGGAAGTCATCAGTCCGCCAGTGAAGCAGCTGCATTCGCTTCCCACGGTTGGTCAGCTTGAAGTGGTACTGGCATGACCCAGGGCTAATAGGACATACCGAGGACAGTGAGGAATTAAGGCATGTTGTCTATTAACTACTACATTTTCAGTTCTAAATCCCCATATAAATAGTGAGTCAAATTTGACTAATGAGTGTGACATCTTTTATTCTACCTGAAGTATGTGCCTAGGTCAAGGTTGGGAGCAAAAGGCTTGTCACTGACAATTGTGGTGCCAGTGCCTGTGGCAGACAGAGGGACAGTGTGTGTTTGACTGTCCTGGATGGATATTTCCAGCATGGGTTGGAAGTGAAGTGTGTCTTCCAAGTGTGCCACTACTCTCAGCTCAAGCTGACTCTCTGGTGGCACTTCCCCCTCACTGGGCTCAACTCGCCCAAAGGACTTTCCATAGCGCTGAGGAAACAGAAAGACAAGGAAAAGAGTTCTTTTACCGTCTAAATCCGATGAGCTAAAGTGTTTGCTACGACAGGATACCTCCATAGAGTTGCACAGTAATAGTTACAGCAGCTAGTTACATGACGGAAATGTGATTGAAACTATCTCCCTTCACTCAATTGAGACATATGCAACAGATGGACCTGTAAAGACAGATGTGTATGTCATATAGCCGCAAAATCACATCAATATTCCTTGCCTGACATAAGAAGAAATATCTCCCTTCTATGATTATAATGGGTAGAGTATGATATACATAACAAGTTGAGATGAGTGTATCCTATGAAAACATGTGTTTTAAAATACACAAAAGCCTTCACACATGGATTGTTTGAAAATGTTATTTTTGTCACATCTACACTCTTTGAAGTGAGCATAAAAAAGAGATTGCCACAAGACAAACTCAATATTCATTCTATTTCCCAGCTCTGTGGATGGTTTGATTGCATTGATTTCAATAAAGTCCAATGCAATGAGAAAACAGACGCGCTGCAAATCTAATGTTCATTTCAAATCCTTCAACAAAGCCCTTCAATGTGCTCACTTTACTGTACAGTTTATCTATATAATCTCTCTCTCTCTCTCTCTCTCTCTCTCTCTCTCTCTATTTATATATATATATATATATATATATATATATATATATATACACTACCGTTCAAAAGTTTGGGGTCACATTGAAATGTCCTTATTTTTGAAGGAAAAGCACTGTACTTTTCAATGAAGATAACTTTAAACTAGTCTTAACTTTGAAGAAATACACTCTATACATTGCTAATGTGGTAAATGACTATTCTAGCTGCAAATGTCTGGTTTTTGGTGCAATATGTACATAGGTGTATAGAGGCCCATTTCCAGCAACTATCACTCCAGTGTTCTAATGGTACAATGTGTTTGCTCATTGGCTCAGAAGGCTAATTGATGATTAGAAAACCCTTGTGCAATCATGTTCACACATCTGAAAACAGTTTAGGTCGTTACAGAAGCTACAAAACTGACCTTCCTTTGAGCAGATTGAGTTTCTGGAGCATCACATTTGTGGGGTCAATTAAACGCTCAAAATGGCCAGAAAAAGAGAACTTTCATCTGAAACTCGACAGTCTATTCTTGTCCTTAGAAATGAAGGCTATTCCATGCGAGACATTGCTAAGAAATTGAAGATTTCCTACAACGGTGTGTACTACTCCCTTCAGAGGACAGCACAAACAGGCTCTAACCAGAGTAGAAAAAGAAGTGGGAGGCCGCGTTGCACAACTGAGCAAGAAGATAAGTACATTAGAGTCTCTAGTTTGAGAAACAGACGCCTCACAGGTCCCCAACTGGCATCTTCATTAAATAGTACCCGCAAAACACCAGTGTCAACATGTACAGTGAAGAGGCGGCTGCGGGATTCTGGGCTTCAGGGCAGAGTGGCAAAGAAAAAGCCATATCTGAGACTGGCCAATAAAAGAAAAAGATTAAGATGGGCAAAAGAACACAGACATTGGACAGAGGAAGACTGGAAAAAAGTGTTGTGGACGGATGAATCCAAGTTTGAGGTGTTTGGATCACAAAGAAGAACGTTTGTGAGACGCAGAACAAATGAAAAGATGCTGGAAGAATGCCTGACGCCATCTGTTAAGCATGGTGGAGGTAATATGATGGTCTGGGGTTGCTTTGGTGCTGGTAAGGTGGGAGATTTGTACAGGGTAAAAGGGATTCTGAATAAGGAAGGCTATCACTCCATTTTGCAACGCCATGCCATACCCAGTGGACAGCGCTTGATTGGAGCCAATTTCATCCTACAACAGGACAATGACCCTAAACACACCTCCAAATTTAATTGACCCCACAAATGTGATGCTCCAGAAACTCAATCTGCTCAAAGGAAGGTCAGTTTTGTAGCTTCTGTAACGACCTAAACTGTTTTCAGATGTGTTAACATGATTGCACAAGGGTTTTCTAATCATCAATTAGCCTTCTGAGCCAATAAGCAAACACATTGTACCATTATAACACTGGAGTGATAGTGCTGGAAATGGGCCTCTATACACCTATGTACATATTGCACCAAAAACCAGACATTTGCAGCTAGAATAGTCATTTACCACATTAGCAATGTATAGTGTATTTCTTCAAAGTTAAGACTAGTTTAAAGTTATCTTCATTGAAAAGTACAGTGCTTTTCCTTCAAAAATAAGGACATTTCAATGTGACCCCAAACTTTTGAACGGTAGTGTATATCTCACCAAGCAGTCGTAGGGATCACAATCAATGTTCTGTGAAGCAACTCTGTTGATGAATGGCTGGAACATAAACTTTTAATTGGGCTTTTGAGAATGGGCTTCCTAAAGATGCAGTGAAGCTTAGGACAACACATTAGATTGATCATCAATTGAGAAGAATTTATGTTCTATGTCAAGTACGGCAATTGACATTTGTGTTATAACAGAAGCAGAAACTCTACTAACAATAATCCTGGACAAATGATAGGCTATATGAAGATTTAGTTTGATGTCTCTGTTGACAGCTACTTCCTTACAGAAAAGTCCTGCAGAAAAAGAGACATTTGAAGAAAGATGCCTCACACAAGCAGGCAACACTTGACCAGAGAGTGACACTGTAGGAGTCATAGATCACTTTCTCAGCATTTGTATGATCGGGTAAATGAGCCGCTGGAAGCTGACTTGGTGTGGGTCGATACAAGGGTGATCAGAGTAAACGGGGTGGGTAGAGTCAGAAAGAGAAAGAGCAAGGGGTTGACTCTCACGAGGAAGGAGCAAGACGACTGGAATCTCAATAATCACATCAAACCTGCTGCATCCCACAACTTAATTTGCATGGATTGCTTTTGAATGCAGCACAAGTCAGAAGGGCGTTGAATCCAAATCAGTGCTGTATGCTTTACAGCTATCAAGAGCACATGAACCCGCATAAATCCAGCACTAAACTTAAAAGTTCTTAAGTTGGGAACGGAATTTAGAGCAGTGGTATCCCATTTGCCAGGCTAAAACAGTCAACCTAGGGGAAACACTGGACACAATTTTTCACATTACACAGTCTGGTTGTCTAGATATCTTTGACACTGTATAAAATAATCAATAAAATCCTTGTTTTATTAGGGATGGAGTTGTGGTTCATTTCTCTCAGATGGTCACTTAGACGACAAGCAAGTGTGGATACCTTCCACAACATCCCCACAATCATCCTTTATCGGGTCTACTTGTGCCAGCCTATTGAGCGAGATGCAATGTAATTCAAGGAGAATCTGCATCGATTGATGCTTGAGAGTGCAGGGGGAAACTCCTATCCTCAACACTGCCTTAGAGGAGAGGACAGGGTCACACAACTGCAGTTACACCAGGGTTGCCTGTGTGTGTTTGAATTATTGTGCAAGAAGGGTTGTTTCTATACCTGCTTAGGAAGTGTTGAGTTATAGCTCCTGTGATAAGAGAGGGGCTTTCAGAAAGATTGTAGATCTCAAGATACGGTAAAGTTACATTTATACAAAGTAATAAGTATGATAAATAAAACTGAGTGGAAGACTATTATTCAATCTTAAGAGTCTTTGTGATGGGTCCATGCTCCCTCTATGTATATCTACACTGTTCAACATTGTAGACATCATATTGTTTGGTAGATTAAATAATTATTTTGTGTATAAAATTCTATTAACACCAGAAACAGCAAGAGATTCCAATTTGAGCACTGTTCGATCAGCATCCCAGATCCAGCCCACCTATTCCAGTCAAGTCATCCTGAATTGGCAAAATGTCAGACTCCGACTGGTTCATATAGGAGAGCACACTCTAAAGGAAAATCACTTATTCTTCTGGGGTAGGACTACAATTGAGCTGGCAACTAATTATTGCAAGAGATAACAAAGCATTAGAACTATTTACTCATTCATTACATATAGAATTATGTTAATTGTTCACAACAGCAGGGGAAGACAGACAGAAGGTTTGCTCAAGAAATCTAGCCACTTAATGGGCAGATGGCTTGACAGGTATGTATTAAATCCACTACAAAAAGCATTTCATTTTTGTATGCTTTTTGTAACATCTTACCACTAGATCTCAGGGCTTGTAAATTTAAATGTATCAAACGAGTTTTATTCATTTATCTATAATTAGCATGTGCGTTCCTATCTAATAGCATTAATACAGTATATAGACTCAGGGTTGTGTCTGTGTATTGGTGTGTTTGTACCATGCAAGCAGTAAAGTGGGCTGGAATAGGTGACTGGTTTGACAGGTGCAGCGTTCTAGTTATGTCCGTCAGAACTGGGATTGTGCCAAAGTCCAGCTGTGGGCTCTGAACATGAACTATTGGTCCCTGCCCAATACATGACAAGACCACCTCCTGGAACAGAAAAAGGCAGATTAGAGAACACATTTTACTGAGTAATTTAGAGAAAGACACCTGTGTATGTATTCAGATAAAATACTCAAAATGACTCCCTTATGCAGAGTATTTAACCAGTAACAGCACCGATATTAACACTCACAGAAGCACACACACACACACACACACACACACACACACACACACACACACACACACACACACACACACAGACTTTCACTGACCAGGGGTGGCTGGAAGCTGCCAAACACAGCAATGCGTAGAGTGCGCTGTTGCCTTCCAACTGCCTTAGCCAGCAGAAACACAGGAAGCTCTTCTGAACTGTGAGGTAGAATCAATCCTCTGGGTTTGAAACTGCCAAAAAGCAGTGGCAGACTCTCCTCATATTCCTGAAAAAAGGTGACTTACAGAAATGACTTTTTTTAAGCAAACATTAAGACCAAAAAGTATTACCTATTGTACGAAAAGATAGATGGTTTTGAAAGTAATTTATATGTGAGTGGACAGCTGACAGACAGTGATTTGAATGTTAGCCATTTGTACCAGTACAGTTTCATGGAGCTATTACTGTGAGTCAGGGCATGATTTTGATTCTAAAAACAATATTTATTATATTTTGTCTTAACAATGGTCAGTCTTAATACAGTAATAATGACATTCTATTGGATTCATTAAAGCAATAGTTCAACATTTTGGGAAATACTTTTATTGGCTTCCTTGTGGAGAGCTGGATGAGAAGCTTGATACCACTCTAATGTCTGTACGGTAAATATGAGGCTGGAGCAAAGAGATGGTTAGCTTAGCTTAACACTTCAGAAAGTCCTTGCTCCGGGGGGTCAAAACACAGTCTTAGTTCCAAGCTAAAAATCCATTTCATAGTTACTGTGCCTTTAGTACAATAATCACATGAACCCCGAATTGCTCCCGATGCTGCGCAATTGGTGTGTACAATTGGTATGTCTGCTGAGCAGCTGGCAGGCATGGAAGCCTCGGCCACCTATGTATGAATGCGTGTGTGAATGGGGCTGCAGTGTGTAAAGCACTTTGAGTAATCGTTAAGACTAGAAAAGCGCAATATAACGTGCAGCTACAGTCATTCCACGGCTGCAACGACGGTGCAGAGATGACAAGAGCTGGACGTGGAAGACCCAGAAGCGCTGACCAATCAAAGCAGACAGTGCTTTTTTGGGAGACGTTGTTAAGAAGACAGGCACTAAAACCATGGATTTATAATAAGAACTGGATACAGCGTTGGAGGTGACGCCTGTTCATTCCAATTAGAGTTGCTCAGTAGTGAAGACTTTATTGAGCCAGAAATTACACCGGTTGACCTACACTGCATCAGCACTGTGCGGCCCATAGAGCAGGGCAACTACAAACCTCTGCTGGCCTAGCCAGCTACTTCCGGTTTAGCACTCTGCTAACTTGAATGGGGATGAAATGATTTAACTGTGCGGCTCTTCTAGACTTTCCAAATGTTATCGGATCAAATGGATTCATTTCTGTCATTTCACGGGGGTTGTGACGTTATAAGTCAATGGGACTAAGTATTTTTGGACCAGTCCGCATCACGTGCTGTGCTAGGAGTTGCAATTCCACTGTTAGGCCAACGTGTTCAATTGGCTTCAAAGAAGGCACACTTTCTGAGGGCCTGGCTAAAACGGAGCGTTTCAGACAGACGGTGAATTTTTTGAACATTGAAGGATATAGACATATTCTAGTAAAAACTCAAATACAAGAATGAGTCTGAAAAATCAGGGGGACCTTTAAAAAATCAGGGGGACCTTTAAAAATGGATGCAATCCTTGACAGTTTTGTGCTTGTTTATTTCACTATTCTATAAGTACTCTTCCATCACTGCCATATACATATATAATATATAATACCTGGTCCAGCATGCCGTAACAGGCAGGCAGAGTGCTGGTGTTGGTCAGCCGCACTTGCTGTTCATAGCGGTGATTTAGGAAACACCTTTGAAAGTCCAACACTGGAGTCTCCACCACAATATCAGGAACAACACACCTATTAACAAAGATAAATAGACAGAGACAAGAGGAGAAGAAAAGATTTGAGGCTTGTGTATCAATCACAACAGTAATTGGCATCAAATCATGCCCGCCTGCAATGTATTAATTAGAACTTATTCATGACTTCACAATGACGGTGATTGCAGCAAGGAATTCAGATTGCCACTGCCCTATTCTGAGTGATGGTGCAGATGACATTCAAATGTATTATTATGCAAATTCGGCTCTGAATATTTAACATTTACTCCACCAATTTGTCGACATCTGTATTGAAGTTCAATGGACTGCATTTTCAGCTTGTCAAAGCATCAGTGCCAGCCAGAAGACAGCCAGAAGCACAGAAGAGGTTAACGCCAGAAAAAAAGGCTTTACTTTACTTTAAGAGAAAGTGTGGTAGGACAGTTTGTAAAAAGCAACATCTACTGTTTTATGGCATCTTGTGCGTATGTTTGCATATGTGTGCACATCAAAGAGCGTGTGTGTATGTTCACATCTGTAAATGTGTCTGACCTGGCTATGATAGGCAGAGTTACGATTTTCTTCCCGACACCCTGAACATCTACTACCAGCGCCAGACTGTAGCTTTTGACTGTGTTGGAGCACAGCTTCACCTGTGTACATAATACACACATACAATAGTATTGAGACGACAAAAGGTTCAAAACATACAGAAAAACATTACTCACATCTATATGGAATGCCGTTTTTTTCAATATGAAATAAATGGAAAATACATACAAAAATAAATATGCCTTTGAAATAAATTCAGAATAAATGAGGCAATAATATAAATATAAATATATAAATGATGCAATAGTTTAATACATAAATAAATAGGTTTTACTTTTATTTATTTCAGAGAACTTTTATTTCATAATAATATATTCATTTCCCTCTTGATACATTCAGATGAAAGTGCTTAGATTTTTTTTTAATAGAAAATGTATGATATCTTAATTGAGAGGATGCACTGAGTATCATGACTGGCTGAATCACCGTCTGGTATGTCAGTTGCACCTCAACCATCAACCATGTAGAGGGGGGTATAAACAGCTCAGCACATCACTAGGATGGGTCTGCCATCCAAGGAGAACCTTTACACCCAGCGGTGCAGGAAGAAGACCATCAGGATTAGCAGCCCAATCACACCAGCTGTTTTGCCAGATATATATATATATATACACTACCGTTCAAAAGTTTGGGGTCACATTGAAATGTCCTTATTTTTGAAGGAAAAGCACTGTACTTTTCAATGAAGATAACTTTAAACTAGTCTTAACTTTGAAGAAATACACTCTATACATTGCTAATGTGGTAAATGACTATTCTAGCTGCAAATGTCTGGTTTTTGGTGCAATATGTACATAGGTGTATAGAGGCCCATTTCCAGCAACTATCACTCCAGTGTTCTAATGGTACAATGTGTTTGCTCATTGGCTCAGAAGGCTAATTGATGATTAGAAAACCCTTGTGCAATCATGTTCACACTGAAAACAGTTTAGGTCGTTACAGAAGCTACAAAACAGACCTTCCTTTGAGCAGATTGAGTTTCTGGAGCATCACATTTGTGGGGTCAATTAAACGCTCAAAATGGCCAGAAAAAGAGAACTTTCATCTGAAACTCAACAGTCTATTCTTGTCCTTAGAAATGAAGGCTGTTCCATGTGAGACACTGCTAAGAAATTGAAGATTTCCTACAACGGTGTGTACTACTCCCTTCAGAGGACAGCACAAACAGGCTCTAACCAGAGTAGAAAAAGAAGTGGGAGGCCGCGTTGCACAACTGAGCAAGAAGATAAGTACATTAGAGTCTCTAGTTTGAGAAACAGACGCCTCACAGGTCCCCAACTGGCATCTTCATTAAATAGTACCCGCAAAACACCAGTGTCAACATGTACAGTGAAGAGGCGGCTGCGGGATTCTGGGCTTCAGGGCAGAGTGGCAAAGAAAAACCATATCTGAGACTGGCCAATAAAAGAAAAAGATTAAGATGGGCAAAAGAACACAGACATTGGACAGAGGAAGACTGGAAAAAGTGTTGTGGACGGATGAATCCAAGTTTGAGGTGTTTGGATCACAAAGAAGAACGTTTGTGAGACGCAGAACAAATGAAAAGATGCTGGAAGAATGCCTGACGCCATCTGTTAAGCATGGTGGAGGTAATATGATGGTCTGGGGTTGCTTTGGTGCTGGTAAGGTGGGAGATTTGTACAGGGTAAAAGGGATTCTGAATAAGGAAGGCTATCACTCCATTTTGCAACGCCATGCCATACCCAGTGGACAGCGCTTGATTGGAGCCAATTTCATCCTACAACAGGACAATGACCCTAAACACACCTCCAAATTGTGCAAGAACTATTTAGAGCAGAAGCAGGCAGCTGGTATTCTATCGGTAATGGAGTGGCCAGCGCAGTCACCAGATCTGAACCCCGTTGAGCTGTTGTGGGAGCAGCTTGACCGTATGGTACCAAGAAGTGCCCATCCAACCAATCCAACTTGTGGGAGCTGCTTCTGGAAGCGTGGGGTGCAATTTCTCCAGATTACCTCAACAAATTAACAGCAAGAATGCCAAAGGTCTGCAATGCTGTAATTGCTGCAAATGGAGGATTCTTTGACGAAAGCAAAGTTTGATGTAAAAAAAATCTTATTTCAAATACAAATTATTATTTCTAACCTTGTCAATGTCTTGACTCTATTTTCTATTCATTTCACAACGTATGGTGGTGAATAAGTGTGACTTTTCAGGAAAACACAAAATTGTTTGGGTGACCCCAAACTTTTGAACGGTAGTGTATATATATATATATATATATATATATATATATATATATATATATATATATATATATATATATATATATTTATTAAATCTCTCTTAGCAAATACATTTACTCCATTCCTGTTTACATTCAGTTGATTCATTCAGATCAGTCTATTTATATATGTTATTTTATTTTATTCCTATACTTTAACTTGCAGTATTTCTTAAGCTGCATTTTGACCAATGGTTCTGGGATTGTTTTTCACACCTGCCTTGTTTAGTTCGGTCTAGTTGAACCATGGAGCATTTATCCCCACCTTGAGGAGGTGGTCTCGATCCGGTTACAAGCAAACTCTGGTACGCTTTGGTACCGTTAGGGTTAAGGTTAGGGTGAGAACGTGATCCAACCAAACTATAAGGTGTACTTCCCACATCTGAGCTCAACGGCTCCTGTGTGGAAGATAGACACCAGCACAGCAAAGTCTCGCAGAGCAGACGTAGTAATGTCGCTCGCAAAGCAATGTGTGGAAAATAATTGAAATGAAATGAGCTGGTTGGCCCATGGATGGACATGTGAAAGACAGCTAGCTTGACCATAGTCAGAAATATGCACCAGTCCAGAACATTGTTTCTGTATTTACTTGTTTTGTGTTTGTTTTGTGACAGCAAAGCCTAACTTTACTTTTATGTAACCTAACAAAGCCACTTGTCCTAAAATGGTCAAAAATTGATGAGAGCACTTCCTTGAAGGTTAGTACTACCCTCCGATCAAAGTCTTTTTGGGGGATTACAAAAGGACCTGGAAAATGTCCCCAGAACTTAATTTAGAGTCTGCAGTCAGTCAGTTCCTCAGAAGGTTCGTAGTTCCGGCAAAAGGTTCCTTTGGTTGAAACGCGGCTTTTGATTCTCTTCTCATTTTTTTACTTAGGTTTTTTTCTTCTTAAATATTTAATTAGCATTGTTGAAAGGAGCCTGATATCTAAGATTTTCATTGCCAACAACTGCTTCTTTGTAATCATTCCTGTGCACATGGCAATAACAAAAAGAACTTGAAAATATGGGCATATCTTTTCTATAACATAACGCCTAGTACAGTTTTGGCATACCTTAAAAAAAGCATTCTACTAGTTTAGCAACATGGATTTTAAAAATAAGTACTGCTGGTTCCCCCTTCATTTGTTAAGTCACTGTACCTTAATGGTGACACCTGAAAAGGAGCACACAGAGCCCGCAGCAGGTGTAACGGTGAACTCCACAGGCCGTGCATGAAGATCTCTAGCAGCACTGCCTTCCCAAATGTTCCTGGTCACCTCGGATGCCTGATTGAGACTAGTAACACTGGGAGACCCCAAGCCGTCTCCCTGGACACGCAGGGCAAAGGTAACAGGCACAGAGGAGTCGTTGAATAGGCTACACTTCAATGTTAGTGGGAAACCTGCACAGAACAATAAATGACAAAGGGGAACATAAAGAGGAGGCTGAGGTGGAGGACATTTATTTCCTGAACGTTCTGATTCTCTGAAGTATATCGTATGTAGCTACTTAAAAATGAAAAAGCTAAAGAAAAATGTTGCAACTCACCAAAGCCTACATCTCCAAAATTAAGCTGTGAAACATTAAAGTATAATTTGGGACCAACGACACAACCCCTGAAAAAAAAGAAGCCAAAAACATGTGTCATGAGAAACATTGGTATTTTAATAAGTAACACTGCAGACAAATTTCAAGATTGAGTTTTTATATTTGCTTGGCTATATCTGAAAGTTCCGTTACAATCTGAGTAACTACTCTGGCTAACTTCACCTGAAAGTCACGGTAAGTGGTTGAGGCTGTCCTGTGACAGTTAGCAGCAAGTTCTCATTGAAAGTTCCCAAGATGCAACTGTGGAAGGTGACTTTCACAATCTGGCAGGCCCCTGAGGGAACAACACCTTCCACAGGACTGAAAGAGAAACAGCGGCCGAAAGTGGTGTTGGGGCTTGACAGCCTGAAAGGAGCATCAATCAGTCCTCTGTTGAACACCTCCATCTGGAGAAAAACGAAGGATCTGCTGATTCAACACTCATGTCATGTTTTTCTTGTATGTTAAGTTTTTATGCACTACAAATCTAAAACAAACTCCCAGAAAACTGCAGGTCCACTGCAACCCTCAGTTCTTTCAAACTTTTCTTTTCTGATGCTGCCTTTTGATGTAATTGTTCATTTCTTACACTGCACTGTCACTTTAATTCCTGTATTTCATTCCTGTTGTGATCTATTTCAGCTGGTTTTATATTCTCTTTAACATTATTAATTAATTGTTTTCAACTTCTCTTTTCTGTGCTATGTAAAGCACTTTGAATTAATTTGTTGCCGAAATGTGCTATTTAAGTAAAGCTGCCTTGCCTTACCTTGGTGACCGAATGGGGCACAAGAATTGAATATGGTATATTCATTACATGTGGACAAAATTAAATGAACAATTATATAACAAAATTGAATCATACCACAAACTTTAGCCACAAATGACCTTGGAGTTGAATCAAAAAACAACTGACACAGTCACACTGCAGTATTATCCCCACACAGGGGCTGGGGTTATTGCATTGCATTATATTTTAGAGACTCACTGTATGACATGGTTGGGACTCTAAGCAACTTGTTTTTTTCTGTGATTTATAATTTCTATACTTTCATTACTGTCCGATGTTTTTTGCCTGAGTTTAAAGGTCCTATGACATGGTGCTCTTTGGATGTTTTTATATAGACTTACAGAATTACAGCCACTAGAGCCAGTCCCACAATGAGCTTTCCTCAGCACGTGCCATTTCTGTGTCTGTATCTTTTGAAGGAGGAAGCAAGGTGGAGGCTGGGGGTGTGGCCTTGACCATCTGCCACTTTGCTCGTTTGAAAGCCACAAAGTCTCTCTCTTTCTCATGAGTGGGCCAAATTCTCTGGGCGGGCAAAGCAGAGAAAGGGGAGGTAACCTTGCCCCTTATGACCTCATAATGAGAAAGATTCCAGATCGGCCCATCTTAGCTTTCCTTTCCTCAAAGGCAGAGCAGGATACCCAGGGCTCGGTTTACACCTATTACCATTTCTAGCTCTACGTACTGCCTGCACCAACCAAGGACTAAACTCTCTACTATGGGAGACAGGGCCTTCCAGGCAGTCGCCCCACGGATCTGGAATTCACTCCCAGAGACCCTAAGGGCCCCACACAAACTGTGGAGATTTTTAAGAAGGACCTAAAGACATTCCTATTTAAAAAGGCCTTTTAATAGTCATAGTTTTAATTTTAGTTTTATAGTGTTCTATTGTTATTTGTTGATTTTGTTGTGTTCTGGGAACTTTTTTTTAACTCCCTGCTACTGTAGCACTTTGAGATTTCATTTGAAATGTAAAGGGCATTATAAATAAAATGTATTATTATTATTATTATTATTAGCCATTGGGGGATCATAGGCAGGCTGGGGGAATGCATATTAATGTTATAAAAAACTCATAAAGTGAAATTTTCATGCCATGGGACCTTAAACAGTCTAAACTAAATTAAAAAAGTAGTTCAGAAGATAGGGAGATTATGCTGTTCATTGTTCATGTACATTCAGATCCACAGTTTTAGTAATAAACAATACACTCATCACATTACCAGCATGTCGTAATGATAAATTGATCAGATTTTCTGAAGGGACACAACTGTTCACTTTGGCTTAACCTTTCTTACTTCATAATTGTCTGTGTCACCAATGAATACATTTTTTATGTCCATCAGGTCATAGTTGAGCTGGAGATTAGGTCCCACTCCCTCAGCCTTTATTGTGAGAGGCAACCGAGATTCACGGCCTAAGTGCAGACACAAACAGGGAGAGATTCACAACCAAGTTAAAGACAGAGAAACCAAAAAACATACTATGAGGTCAAGGGAACATTCCACAACAAGGAGGTTGGAGGTTTACCCACACAAATGCAAATATAAAGTGACAACTTAAGTCTTACATATCAAACACTGATTTTATCCAGGTGAATTGGAAAAATTGCTTTTATGCATCCAGTTTAAAGTGCTAAATCAAAGTTTGTCCAAATGTAAAATGTCTACATACTTGCTAAACATTAACTTTGCCACAACTTCTTTGTGCTTTTCTCTCTGTCTCTGAACTTATTGAAGGGCATACAGGTTCAATCATGCAGTTTTGCTGAATAAGCTTCTAATGCTTCTTGCAAAGTGAGGAATCAGGGTATGGTAGTTTTCAGTCCAGCTGTCATTGAGCCAGGCTGGTCAGGTCGCCACCTGCCTCAGAAAACATGGAAATTAATGTAAATCTGGCCTCCGGCTCCAAAGACACACGTGACAGCCACATGCAAATTTCCCAACAACCTTTTACTACCACTGAGATTAAATGAATATATTTTGGTCTCATGACTGTAGTGTCTAATACGAAAATGAACTGAGATCAAGTAGCAATGAGGAGTTAAAGCATTTAGGAGGATTTAGGGGTTAATTTGTGGTGCTTCCACTTTGATTGTGGACGCCATACTCTGACAGAGAAAGGAACCTTATAACAGACATAGTTGAGAGGAGTAGTTGTTCTCTGACAAAAAACAAACAGACAGGCACAGTTCTGCTCTGACTTGTCTGTCTAACCTTTGTCTGCACCAACGGAGTGTGGTCTTGACCAACTGCCACTTTGCTTGTTTGAAAGCCATGATGTCTCTCTCTCATGGGTGGGCCAGATTCTCTGGGCGGGCAAAGCAGAGAAAGGGGAGGTAACCGTGCCCCTTATGATCTCATAAGGAGCAAGATTCCACATCAGCCCGTCTGAGCTTTCATTTTCTCAAAGGCAGAGCAGGATACGCAGGGCTCGGTATACACCTATCACCATTTCTAGCCACTGGGGGACCATAGGCAGGCTGGGGGAGGACGCATATTAATGTTACAAAAACCTCATAAAGTGAAATGGTAATGCACTAGGAACTTAAAAGAGAGACTGTATAACATTTCTACTTAATAATGAGAGGCAAAAGCTGAAATGTATCTGAACTGGCCAGTCGTGATTATACCTTGCTTCCCTATTCTATTTGATTGTACTTGTTTGAGAATCGGACAAAACCGCAATTTTCTGGGACTATTTGGAACTTGACCTCAGGTGTGGTCTTTAAAATATTGTCTAAGTTGATTAAAAGAGGACATTAGTGTGTTTCTAAAATTGGGGTGTGCGTACCCCTAGGAGTTCTTTGGTCTACTGGAGGGGGTACGTGAGATTTTTGCAATAAGCTAATTAATGAATATGTCATGTATAATTAATAAAATAATTATACTATAGTAGTTAATGAATTTAATAATGGATTCTAAACATTTGAAATATAGCATTTCAATCTTTTTCAGTTACAAGGTTGTTGTTTAGTAAATCTATCAATGGCGGAACATTATTGTTCCTCTTATGTAGACTTTTTTTCTACCAAAAATCCTTTGCACTGGTCAGGGGGTACTGGCTTTACAAAACAATTCAAAGGGGGTGCATTATTAAAAAAAAGTTTAAGAACCACTGCCCTAGAGAGTTAAATCCTGCTCTCAGCGCCAAGGCCAGCTTAGATTATAGTCTAAGATGGAAGAAGCCTATTCATTTAGTTTGTTGTGAGATTTCTAAATCCATTGGTATCATTGGCATATTTCAATGTTTGGTTAATCAGAAATGTTTACTTACTCTTTATTATAGCCTAATGTATCCATACCTCATGTATTGCAATATTATTTGGGGAGCTTACCTTGATGATTGATATATTTTACATATATATATATATTATATATTTTTATTTTAAAAGAAATTTTGCAGAATTGACCAGTTGGCAGCAGGTCTGATCATTCAGCCACTCTCTTTAAAGAGAGTTTGGCATTGCTGTCTCTCATTTCTACTTACACATACACACAGTCAGTCCACATATCCTCATTTTATCTAAATTATTGTAATTTATTTTGTGCCTTTGATTTCTATGTAGCCAAACTTATGCTTTAATTAAAAAAAAAAAATTGTGGTCACTAGTGTTCAATTTAGTTTATTTTAGGTGAGATTCCTTCCTTTTCTTAATCTCACCTGCACAATCTTTATTTTTTATTATTTAATTTTCTTGGGTTACTGTTGTCTTGATTTTATTGAGCAAAATTAACAAATTCAAATTCAAGGCTGGATATTTAGCTATTACCGTAGTTACAAAAGTCAATACGATTTTAAATGATTTGTTTCAATTTCTGGAACAGAATCCAGAAGTTTAGGTTTCACTTCAGCTGCATATTAATTACAAATATGTCTGCTACTTCAGAACCACAGACAGCACCATGGATTTATCAATACGCAGACGACAGTTAGGCTACTGATATTACAGAGCCATGGACGGTGTCATAGATGCTAACTTGCACAAAACTCAATCAGATATAGAATCAAAGCGACAGGCTCACATAGACTAACATATTCTTTATTTATTTATTTATTTTTTTAACCTGTCCTGCCTCACAGCCTGGTATACAGTATGAGGAGCTGAATACCTTGTTGTGCCAGACAGATTTTACTTTTAACAAGAGAGTTTTAATATACTCCTTTGTCTTTTTTATTATTTATTTATGCTTTGTCACCGGGCGGGACAGAGGGACAGAAATGGGATGGGGGGCACAAACACCACTCAAACAGATACTATAGAGAAGGGACCATACCTGTAAGAGAAAAGGGGATGGGGGGTGGGGACAATATAAAACAACAGAGGAAAACAACAATTATACAAATCAACAAAGAGAACGGAGATGGGGACTTGGAGTGGAGAAAGACAAACAAATAAACCCCTGTCAAAGAGGGCCCTGCGAGGAGAGGACACAATGGCACCCGCCCCAGATATGTGCAGAGGCCCCAGGTCCGAGGCCCCTGACAATGTTTGTTTCTTACTGTATTGTAAATATACATGCAATACTGTGCAATGAGTGCTGTATTTTCTAGCTAGGCACTGACCTGTGACATCACAATATATGGTTTGTCGGTATACTTTGGCCTCTTCGGGCTTAAAGACAATGGTGAACTGTGCTGGACATTTGGGCCATATTTCACCTTCCTGAGACATGTAAAGACAAGAAGAAAAAAAACAATAGGTCATTTTAATTAAAGGATATAAAGCAGAAATGCACACCCTACACAAACTTAGCATTTGGCTGGCCCATGTATGGTAAATGTGCTTAATTCTGGCCAAATTGTTACAGGGTTAGTCAGCAGTGGTGTCTATAATGTCAATATAGATATTAAATGTTTATTTGTGAAATTTTCATCACCATTGCGATTAAAACAATAAAAAGCCTGACACTTAATCATTTCATTTAGGGACGGGCAACAAAACCTTTTTAAAAAGCCTGTTTCACTGCTGTTTGTGATTGTTTTTTTCTAATTATGTAGGCCTACTTGTTCCACACATTCATTTGCCTCTAAAGAAAGAGTGACAGAGAAGAGCAGACACACACACACACACACACACACACACACACACACACACACACACACACACGTGCCGTTCATCTGCATGTAGCCTACTCTGCCTGTGCTACTTAGCCCGTAAATGCCCTTAGACAGCTCAGAGAGGGCTGTGTAGAAGTAAGGTCACGCCAGCATTAATAAAAAGTATTAGATTATTCAGAAATATCATGAGAAGCTGTAATCTCTGCAGCACAGTCTGAACACAGAAAGAAGCTAAGCTGCAAATCCATGCGTAGGGTGTGGACAATTAGCTGGCAAGAGGGATACAAAGAGACAAGAAAACACTAACACACATATAAACACACCGCTGGCATCACAGTTATGCAGCTGCTTGGGAGGGCCAGGATGTTGTTCTGCACAGCCTGGCTTCTGCGTTCCTGCAGTGCTCTGGACAGCAGTGGCAGGCAATGGATTGCTGTGGGGTCAGACTCACACTGAATAAGCAACCGTTCCCTCTCCACCGCCTCCTCCTTCTGTTGGAGCACTGAGTTTTCCCTGCAGACATGGAGAAAGGAAGGTAAGGTAAAAGCCAAAAAAAGAAAGAGAAACCAGAAGGGTACGATAGAAGAACAAAGAGATGCAAACAGAAAGAAAGGGATGGACACTTTTCTGGCAACACATGCTCTGGTAATGAAAAAAAACACACAGCAAGTAATTTTACTGGCTACATGTACACAGTAAGATGAAGAGGGAGAGCTTATACAGCCCACACTTCTAAAAACATCTTATTGAAAACACATTCCTGTATTTTTGGTGTTAAATCCTTTGTGTTCATAAATACATACATACATACATACCTCAGTAAGCTCAGGGCCTCCTCTTGCAGGCTGGGCATCGTCGTCCAACAGTATTTAAGAGGGATCTTACTACTGTAGGTGAGGGACACTGTGTGTATGTTGGCCAGGGAAAGGTAAGTCTTCTTCAACAGAACAAAGTCAGACTCAAGATGGATGTCTAGTTCCTCACTAGCACCATACAAGCTGATAGAAACATCTTCACCTGTGCAGAAGTAATCCAAAAACAGCACGTAGACACATGTAAAAGTGCACACACAAGCATCCGTGCACAGGATACCAATGGTTTTTAAACTTCTGATCAGCAACTTGTATTGTCACACAACTTGTGGGATGAAGACAACAAAGCATGATTTTAACAGCTGAGCAGAGTATTTTCTACATCCAGTTCAAATTAATTTCCTGAATAAGTAAGGTGAGTAAGGAAAAAAAATGCCTTATCCTATTTGTTGAAGTTGATTGACCAACTGTGTCCACATTTACTATGTACTATGCACAGACAGAGGAGATCAAACAATCAATGTAATCCATCAATATAAGCCCTGATAAATCTGCATTTATTCCTGCATTTACATTTAGTTATTTATAGAACTGAATCACAGAAAACATCTGAGATGTTGGCAGACATTTAAAAGTCTTAAACCAGGCTTGCAAAACTGCAAGCTTAATGTAAAAAGGGACATTTGAATGTACCTTTTTTTGTGCTTCCTGTGAACATCACTGTCCTTATCACGTAACCCATTAGCACAGCTCAAATATTAAAAGATGCATCTGAAAATGTTTTTTTTAGACTAAAGAAAAATAAGTGCTTTCACTAGTAATGAATTATCTGCAATCCCACATAAATAAGCAAAACAGTAACATGGCAAATGGTTGGTACAGTTAAAATCTTTAAGACATATAACAAACAATAGGCAATACAACCTCAAACGGAAGATCAATATATCATTGCATAGCAAAATTGGGATTAATTAATGCATTAATTACAGCAATGTCCTAATGGTGTAGTTGCCAATAGAGAGACGGTTATACACTGATTGGTTTCGCATTTGCAGACCTTCCTCCAAAGCGCTGCAAGGGGGGTCTGGCTAGTCCACACAGCATTTTGGGATGGGAGAAAAACGTGTTCTGGTTAATTGGCATTTCTTTAAACCAATCATAATCGTCTTGGGCGGCGTTAAGCGCCGGATGGAGCCCTAGTGCCGCTGAAAAAAGCCACAAGAAGGAACTTGTTTTGGTGGAACGTGTACGTTCAAAGGTAGTTTTAGTTGTGCAACAGAATTCTCAGATTAAACAGATAGGATTTATCCTGCAGAGATCTGATGAGCAGTTAACCATAGTCCTCATAAATCCACCGGAGTTTAAAATAACAACACAAAGAAAGCAGAAGGTTACGGGACATCCGAAAACCCAAAAAGAGTGACATCCGGCGGAATTTCCTGTAGAACAAGAGCAATCCCGGAAGTGGAACGTCGTGGATATAGACCATGCACTGATATACTGCACTTACAGTACTAACCCGGGAGCAAAAAACAATTCTACTCACTAAGCAGCCACTGCTGCTCCTCAGGGAGTCTTAGGCCTAATGCGGGCAGTGGAGAGAGGAGAAACTCACATTGGAGTCAAGGACACACTGCAAAGTCTGGCTTTGAAAGACAGGATCTCCATCAAAAGGAGCCACGCAGAGAGATTAGAATGGCTCTCAAAATATCCTGGAAAACTTGCATCCAAAACAACTTACTTTATATGCTGCCAAAGCCTTTTTGAGTTGCAGTAATGTGAAATGCGTCAGGCTGAAAGAAATATGAATCGTTTAAACCTTGCTGAAGTAGATTTAAGGTAGTATGATTCCCCACAATGCACAATACATCTATTTCAAAATATGATTATACAGAGTAAAGTTACAAAACCCCAAGGGACAAAGTCCTTAATGGTTAACAACTGATTAGTCTCTCTAGTAGAAGCAAGGTACCATCATCACAGCATGATGGCTTCCAGCAGTGAGAGAAAATAAAGAGCAACAATAAGCAGCAACAAAGATAAGATGCAAAACAAGGTTTTGTTTAAAGCCGCCAAGAACAGGGGCTGATGTAAATGTAGTGAGTGTTTGTTTACATTCAAATCATAAGGACTGGCCTGTAAAAAAAATCCCGAGATTATCTATATTTGTTTACGTGCAGAGGTTACTTTGTTTAAAAGGACAAATTTGCAGAAAATCCCACTACACACACACACACACACACACACACACACACACACACACACACACACACAGGGAACTCTTTCGCATTTTGGATACAATATAAGGCAATGACTGAATTCCCACTCTGAACACTACAAGGGTCTCCTCTCCATGTTTCTCTGGTTTCTTTGATATTACATTTCTCTAGCGTAAATGAAAACACAGTTACCCTGGTCAATCACATTACTAGGAATGAAAACTGAGATCAAAGTGACATAGAAAATGTTCTAATTTGCAAACAGTGCAACTTCACGAGTCCAATGGGTATTTCATTTAATTGTGATTGTTGTGCTTTTCAAAGCTTGCCTCTAGCCAAAACACCCGTGGAGGCATGCCATTAATTTCTTTACACAATGTACTGGCGTAAAC
This sequence comes from Percina caprodes, assembly GCA_013375575.1. NCBI lineage: Eukaryota > Metazoa > Chordata > Actinopteri > Perciformes > Percidae > Percina > Percina caprodes. Next base: position 1,514,421 of record JABXJD010000136.1, read on the forward strand.
AAAATTAATTACATACAAGTGCTCTGGAATGCAGGTGTATTCAATTGACTGAGCATGTTGATGGTTGCTCTAGTGCTATGCAATTAATCCAAATTTTAATCGCTATAACGATTTTGGCTCCTAATGATACAAAAACCATTACGCTGCACATTATGTTTTGCATCTTACTTGTGTCTTGTATTCTGAATGAAAAAAAAAGTTTAAACGGCAAAAGTGTGAAGGGAAATTTCTCAATTCAAGGTGTTTTGTTGATTTCTTTAACTGTTTCACAATTGTTTTATTAGTTTAATAATTGCAACATCTTTTCAAAAGACAATGAGTAATAGTGTTAAATAATGGTAATTTTAATATTGACCAAAATAATCGGGATTATGATTTCTTTCCATAATCGTGCAGCCCTTGGTTGCTCTGCAAGGGTGTGAAATCATGCTGAGGATTACAAACTTGATTCAAGTTTGGCGATGCAAAAATGCGAGTCCAAAAACGTTTAAATAAACAAGGAAACAGTTCCACCCAAGCAAGCTGTCCCTTGGTCAGAACCAGAACCAGAGACGGTGGACTAGGGACATCTGCGTCCTGGCAGTGCTGACAGCAATGTGACCCGGGCAACTGACAGATAACATGTCAGGAATTAATGTTTAGTCTTGCTACATGTAATATCATTATATTTTATTGGTGGTGGAAAGTAACTATACCGTAGGCTACTATGATAAGGTGCTTTTATTGAGTATTTTCCTTTTCTCCTACTTATTAAGCTACTTCTAGTCCACCACCATTTAGAGTCAAGTAGGCTATTGTATATTTTACTTAACTATGTATTTTATAGCTTTAGATACTGTGCAGATTCAGATTAATAAAACAAAATAATATGAATACATTTTGATGTATATAGTGGATAAAAATGAGACTGAGGTGAAATTCACAAGCTAGCTGCCAAGTCAAACTTCCGCTTTTATTTTGGTGAAAGTAACTCAAAAGTAACGCAAAAGTAGTGTAAAACATTACGATTCAGAGACAGTAATATTGCAATATAACTAATTACTCTCAAATGACAGTTACTAGTCATCAATAATTACAATTACAATACATTTTGGAAGTAACTTGCCCAACATTTAACACAAGTTACAATATAATATTATATTGACTCTTTGGACAACGATTTGATATTGGCTGATATCACAAAGTTTCCCATGATACGATTTGGATCTGATTGAATTCAGGGGCCTGTTAACATTTATATCAAGTCACAAAAACAACTACAATATGAATTTACAATTTTATAACTGAGCTTTTCCGAACAATTAATAAAAATAATAAGATGATGATATGTGATAAGTGATATAATTTCCACTTTACATCAATGATAATTGATCATTTATCATTGAATCGATGTATATTGATCCAGATCGATAATGATAATGGAAACTGAATACATACACTACACTTCATAGGAACACCATCAAACTTAAACCAAGACTCAATGACAAATTAACTAAAACACTGACTGTTTCCAGGAGATTTATATTCCACAATAATAAGCAAATGTGTAAAATTTTTATAAGATAAACCATCCCATTAGGTTTCTAGTCCTGCTCAATGCAGACTGCATAGGAAAGCTATTAATCCAGCTCTGCCTGTGTTTGAACATGAGTGAGCAGAAGTGATTCATTTGCACCTGAGATACCTCCTTTTTGAGTAACATGAAGGCCTCAGTAGGAGTAAAACTCTCCCAGCATTAGTGTGACTTATTTAGGTTTCAGATGCATCAACAACAAATTGATCCCAGTCCCGGTTGAGGGAAAAAACAAAGTTGACTGTGAAGAATGTAGGCTGGTTAAATCTATACAATGACCATACATGCCCTACAGTAAAAACACATATTAGAATTCAAAGAGGCACTCGCGTTTGCAACAGTGTAATAATCAGTGAGATTTCCATCTTGCAGAAATAGCAAATACAGAGAAAGCCTGGTAATGTTTTACAGGTCTTTGCTTTCCCTCTGCGAGAAAGAATAGCAGAAGCTGTGAGATACCATCGGATGGAGGAGAAGAGAGTAAAGACAACAGAGAGGACAGAGGATGAATGATAGAAGAAAATGAGGAAGAGGGAAAGAAGAATTGTGGAAGAAGGAGAGAAAAGCAATTATCTTGCAGCATCCAGATGCTATGACAGCAGTTGACGGGCAGGGAGAGCTGCAGCTTATTGCTAAGCTTTCATCATCACTGTCCACCAACCCGTTTCCCCCACGCTTGCTTTCTCTTTCCATAATTTCTCTATGAACGCAGCGAGAGAACTTCTCAACCCCCTCAGCTACTTTGATCACGGCACAAAAACTCTGCGACATGTGTGTGCATGCACGTGCTTGTTTGGGTGTGTGTGTGTGTGTGTGTGTGTGTGTGTGTGTCTGTGTGTCTGTGTGTGTGTTACTGTGCAGCTCCTTGCTGTTTGTGTGTGAGTGTGTGAGTATGTGAGTGTTGGAGTGTGCTGCTTTTCTAAAAAAAGGCTGCTGTGCTGAAGTCCCCTCGGTGCTACAGCCCTGTCAAAGCAGATGCCTCAACGCTTCCTAAGAGCTGTTCGTCTTTTCATTTAAATCAGCAGCAGTGACAGAGCAGAGGGTTGTGTGTGACAGAGGGAGGGGTTTACTGGAGCAGCACAGACTCTCTGCTCACTTTTAAGACAGAACAAGTACTATCTAACACCCCGTGGTTGAAAACAAGCGAGCTGAGCAAACTATTATTTTCCAAAGTGGCACTGGCTTTTAACTGACAATGGGTAATAAAGATGCAGTGTGTACCCGTGTTAAGTACTGTGGTGTACATGCAAACTGACATGCAACATGCTAACACACATTTGCGCACAGATGCAAGGTCTGCCAGCTTATGCTGAAGTCTCCAATGACCCCTCAGCAGAGTAACGCCTTTAGCAGCATGCTGACCTGAAACATACATGAGTGTGAGGGAGACAGGGAAAGGTGCTAAATTAAAAATGATAGTGTCTTGATGGGCTGTAAGTGGTGTTCTGGACTTGGCCTGGCCCTTCCATTATAAAAGCTTAATGCTGCTGAGCACTGTTACTGATGCCACTCCTTCAGCAGCCAGTCAGCGCCCCTGCTCCTTTAAGGTCACGCACACAGGTAAAAAAATAAAAATGCTTTTACAGTTCACAAATAAATAAAAAAACAAAGAAACTCACCCACAGAAAGATGATTTTTTTTTTTTATAGATCCTGAAGAATCATCATTAAATAGCTATACATACGTACAGTACATATTTTATTAAATCTCCCTTTGCTCTTGGAAACCGGTATCACAATAATGAAATGATAAAAATTGATGATTACAAATCTAAAGTCAGAACAGTTAAGCTCTTATTCACCGTTATTGTCCAATCATAAACAGGCCGTTGAGTCACATGGTGACTTTGCCGTGGTAGAGCTTCAGTATTACAACTTGTCGTGTCAGCATGCTTCTGAATCTTCCCTCACGAACACACACTGAAACACATAGTGCTTCACAGTGCAAATGGGGGTAGTGCCCCGTGGAATATCCACACAGGTGATGCATAGCTAACAGGAGGGACATTTTTTTTTGCATGGTACACAGCTGTTCTACTCTACTTGTTTAACACCATGGGATTATTGTACTGAGAGGACTTTTAGGGAGCTGTGTAGCTGAAATTAGCTTTAGAGGAGACTTTGATGTGGACGGCTTGGGTCAGGAGTAAGGCTGATTTGGTTTTGATTGAAGCGTCCCCTTGGTTAATCAACCTAGTCATGTTTGTATTTTCAGCTGACACTGTTTAGCTGGGAGTATACATAAAATGTGAGACTAATTGCTCTTCTCCCATCATAACAAACTACACTGTAAAATTGGGTCTACTTTTCCAAGTTACTTTGCATTGAAACCCTTATTAAATGTTTGATATCCATCAAAGTGATTTTACTATACCATTTCCTAAATTCATGGCAGGCATTTAAAATGGTGTTTTTTTTTACCAACGCAGCCCCAGTTAAATCATCTCTTGCAATGCACCAATGTTTTCCAGCAACTTTCTCCTTTTACCTCTAATTGATCCCCTTGTGTGTCAACAGGAAAAGTCAAAAACTTTGTGTTTTTGCCTTTGATGTTAAGGAGTCTGGTTAATTGTGCAGGCAACCAAAGCTACCCTAACATAACTTGTGACCATTAAGTGTGAAACTACAGTACAAGTATTGGTATAAGTGTGGGTAGAGGCCATACAAAAATACTGCTAACAAGATTATCATAAATGAGCAGATTTATCATAAAAACACAAAACTGGAAGGCAAAGGAAGTACAACAAGTAGCAATTACTTTAAAACAAGCATTTATCAAACACACACATGGCACATTAAATAAAATGCAAGGATAACTGATTCATTAGGTTATTGCATCGAGTTGAGGTAAGCCTTGACAGCAGAACAAACCATAGAAATGTATAAAAAAACAAACATATACAATTTGTTTTCATTTTGTGTGCTTTAGAATGCAGATAATTAAGCTTTAGATAGTACTTTGAAAAAGGTGGAGCCAGGCTGCTCGATTTACAAAATCAAACACTCTACTATGCAGAGATACAGTAGATTGGTGTATGCTACTCCCATTTGGATGAGATTTAAAAAGAAATCAGAACTGAGGAAATAAAAGATAACAGTCCCTCAGAGAAAATGGACTGAGCAGTAAGTACAATACACCCTCACCTCCCTCTTTCTTTCTTTTCATTCAAAACTCCGGTGGATTATGAGGACTACGGTTAACTGCTCGTCAGATCTCTGCAGGGTAAATCCAGACAGATAGCAAGACTATCTGTCCAATCTGAGTTTTCTATTTCATGACTAAAACAACCTTGGAACGTACACAAGACCTAGCCCCAGTGCTGCGAGACCACACGTACAGTAGCTCTCCGCTGTGAGCACCGTCCAGCAGAGAGCAACAAACTTAGAAAAAAAAGCTCAAATCGCAACTCGCTATGACAAAGTTTGCGCTAGCAAGTTAACTAGCAGGTACAAAATAGATTGTATTGCCTATTTTTCTTTTACAATGCAAAACATTTTGTTCACTTTTTTCATTTTTCCTAATTGTTTAACTGATTGTTCAAAATTGTTATTGTCGGTTAACAGTTAAGTGGTTGATCATTAAAGGAACCCTCCACCATTTGTTGAAATAAGGCTTATGACAATCTCCCCTAGCTGTAGATAGGTGGGCACATGCATTTTTTGTCTCAGTGCATGCATTGTTTTAGTCTGGTGCAACACCGGCAGCACCGCCGCTAGTTAGCTTAGCGTACAGAATGGAATCCTATGATGCCAGTTAGCATGTTGTGAGTAAAAGTGAGCCAACAACAAAACAACAACAACCTAATTACTTCTTGTGGCGTGTGTATTCACAACGAGTACAAAAAGCAATGCAGATTAAGACTAGACAATTTAGGATTCCAAGCACTATGCTAAGCTAACTAGCGGCGGCGGTGCCGGTGTTGCACCGGACTGAAACAATGCATACACTGAGACAAAAAATGCGTGATAAGCCCTATTTCAACAAACGGTGGCATGTTCCTTAAACATTCCCTATTGTCAGATCTATTAGAAATCTATTTGTGTGACACAATGTTTCACAAGAGGATAGACAGACTAAAAAACCCATTCTGAGACATTGGAGAGGAACACATGAAAACTTACCGCCTTTCTTCTATGGAGCATTGAGAATATGCTAGAGTACCCTATGGTATTCTATTATACTAGAAAAATAAAATAACGCAGCTTATGAGAAGCACACTGAGACCATGTCATTCTGCTAATGCTAATAGGGACAGCTATGAATATTTCACTAGAGCTCTGGAAAGTCAAAAAATGATGCTACTGTACAATTGCCACTTGCTTCATCAGATGCTGTGGTCATAACTTATTTTAGTTATTTTTGTCACTAGTTTGCTTCCAGTTTTCTAGTGTTGTATGTTTTCATAGGTCTGAATTTTTCTCACCAGTGTGGTAATGCAGGAGCAGGTCCTGGCTGTGGTCTCCTATGGTCATGGGGTTGAATACCACAGTCACCTGCATGCTCTCGCCTACATCCAGAGTCCCACAGGAGGGCGTCACTGAGAAAGGGCTAGAATTAAATAGAGTAGAATTTCACCAGGTGGAATACACAACATGGTGTTTTATAACAGCCAAAGTTCAATGTAGTTTTAGAAACTGGCAGAAGAAACCCAAATGTTTAATACAATATGTATTTACTAATTAATAGTAATTACTGTAAATGTTAATTGAATATGTGCCTCTCACCAAGTACAGATATACAATCAGTGGTGGAAGTACAATTACTCAAGAACTGTTCTTTAGGATACATTTGAGGTACTTGTACTTTATTTGAGTCTTTTCTTTTCATGCCACCTTCTACTTCTACTCCACCACATTTCGGGGGTAAATATTGTACTATTTACTCGACTACATTAATCTGACAGCTTCAGTGACTAGTTAGTTACTTTACAAAATAATAGATTTTTGCACACAAAACATATGTAGTTTATACACAACATAAATTAAACTACCCAACAATATATCGGCTTACAATTCCGGCTGATATGATGAGCCAATTAAACACTTGATTGACAGAACTGTTTTAATTGTTTACAGTTTCTAAAATGTAAGGTTTTTTCTGCATTGAGTACATTTTCCTGATGATACTAACGTACTTTTACTTAAGTACCATTTTCAATACAGGACTTTTACTTGTAACAGAGTATTTTTACAGTATGGTATTAGTATTTTTACTTAAGTAAAGGATCTGAGTAGTTATAAGTGTGGACTTTTAATGATTTAATATATTATGAATAACAATACTATAATATTATGAATAATAATTCTATAATAATTTAGTATGATATGAAAAAATATATTATATAAATATTATAATATAAATAATAATTCTATAATAATACAATATGATATAAATAATAATACTATAATAATATGATATGATATAAATAATAATACTGATACTGAGTGTTCAGTTTATGGTGCAAATGTCTTTATAGTATGTGTATTTGTGTTGTAGGATGTATTTGTGTTGTTGTGTGTGTATTTGTGTTGTAATGTGTATATGTGTTGTAGTGTGTATTTGCATTGCAGGGTGTGTATTTGTGCTGTAGAGTGTGTGTATTTGTGTTGTAGTGTGTGTATTTGTGTTGCAGGGTGTGTAGTTGTGTTGTAGAGTGCTGTAGTAATAAGTAGAGATTATTAGGTGGGGGTCAAAAATCCTCCCTAAAAAGGGGGGTCAAAAATCCCCCCTGAAAAGGGGCGGTCAAAAATCCCCCCTAAAATATTGACCTTTGCGAGCAACAGTTGCACGCTCGTGCATGACTGTTATGAGTATGTCACATGCACGAGCATGCAACTGTTGCTCGCAAAGGTCCAAAATTTTAGGGGGGATTTTTGACCCCCCTTTTTTCAGCATTTGTGCTTTTCTTTTATTCCGTTTTAGCTAGCTTGCTCGTTAGCAGTGTAAGTCATTGGCCTGGAGCCTAAGGCGTGGTGACGTTGGGTGGTGTGCGTACATTGCTGGCCAATGAATAGCAGCTAAAATCGTGACAAGCATTAATTTGTCGCACTGGGGTGTGGTTTTCAGACTTTAGGTGCCGCGGGAAAGTCTCGACTGGTCACTTTTTTCCTTCTCGTTTCAGTTATCCTGCTAGCTAGTCTGCATACGGTGTGTTAATACGCGTTTTTAGAGTAAGGTGAATCAAAAAGGTAACTATTTAAGTCCCTGAGAAATGTTTTGTTTTCTCACATTCAAAAAAAAGGTGTGATAGTGTTTCATCCGTATCACCACAGAAGTAACAAGCACTACTTATGTTTGCATAGTTGGCTACAGTAACATTTATAGGGTATATTTTATAAAGAATTTTTGAATTTAACCTACTTTACTTTTATTTGTAATTCAGAATTTACTATGTAACAACCAAGCTCTTTTCCAGTTAATACCAGGAATTAAAGATCCCCAGTAGAATTTTCCCTATATAATAAGTGTTTTATGAGGCGAGAAGTTATGAATGAAACACAGTTTCCAAGCCAGAAGACACTGTTGGTGAAATTTAAATAACTTGATAGTAGGGCTGAACAATTAATCGAATTTTAATCACAATCACGATTTTGACTTCCCACGATCAAATTTGCGTGATTGAGCAATTATTTTAAATGCGTCTTTTCAAAGAACGCTCTTCAGTTTTGTTTGAATAAAAGCACCTGTGAATCCTTAAGTAGATTTTAATTATATTTATCAGTTAAGTCAAAGATGCAGAAAATTAATACATTTAACTCATTGGAAGGTCTTTGGATTTCATCACCTAACCTTTCCGCTCCAACTATTTTCAGTCACATGGACATTGTCATCAAACGTTTAAGTTTTCTCATTTTCTCAAAGGTAAGACTTGTTTAATTATTGTATTTTACAACAAGTTTCTGTAACAGTTCAGTTGAACATTGTTTTCCATTGCTGCAAGTTACCCAACAGTCCAACTTTACTGGCTGAAAGTGAAAATAAAAATATGTTAGCCTAACTTAACGTTACAGGGATTCGGCCTAATGTTTAGACTAAACTCATTGCAATGAATGACTGAAAAAGTAGTCGCTTAAATATCACAATTTTCAAGTGACTTTTCCAAATATCACGTTATAGATAATGACCTTTAAGATACCGCTTCCAGGCCCTCCACCGCCCTAACAAGCTAAATTAGCTATTGTTTGTCTGTTACTGTGTTTGCGCACGCTCTGGAGTCGTTAAGTAATGTTAAGAGATGTTAAGTAATGTTAGCCACGCAGTTTCATGTCTCAATTCATGGCAACATACAATGAGGCCCAACGGGAGATGGCATAAACTTTTTCAGTTTTTCTCTGCCGGAGTATACAACCAAACTGGTTTCAGCGTGTGCTGACAGATTACCCCGGCAAGCTGCGTCTGAGGTCAGTAAATCAGAGCATGGTGCAGAGTTTGCGGAGGCATAGAGAAGTTTCATCCATCTGTTTGCAACAGCACATTTATCACTATTGCTTGTCATGCTCAGTATATTTAAAGTCTGTCAACAACGTGTCTCCACAAAACAGAGTAAATCACTAATTTAGGCAAAGGACCTTCTTGTAGAATACAGAAAGACAGACCATAATTCGCACGAAAAAGGATCAGAATACCTTTTATAAATGATTGATAAATGATAATTTTTCAACCACTTTTAGGGGGAAGTGAAGGACACCCTTGTAGGCTTAAAAGAAATTATAAAAACGTCACATCACTGGACATTAGTAATTTTCATTGAATTTAAGATTATTTGACTTTCTTACCAGGTGCATGAAGAGGCTGTGACTGAAATCTACTGTATCAACAGTTATGTATGTGAGTTGTATGCAAAACACAAAATGCTGTGATACCACATTTCACATCACATACATCACACATCAACATATAGTACATGTTGTGTAGAGGCATATACACTGTTTTGTTTTGCAATACAATATTTGACAATTAGCATTTCTGTTAGAAACATTTGCTGGTTAATATTAATTATCAATTTTAATATTTAATTTCAGGTGACAGTGTGTCGCAGGGCCTTACTGCACAAAGGATTCAAATCTACAACATCAGAACTTTCACACTCTCTACTACGATACCGATGTCATCAGGACCCTCCGGCGTAGTAGTCTTGATGTAGTTATAAGTGTGTACTCTTAGGTGGGGGTCAAAAATCCCTCCTAAAAAGGTGGGGCTAAAAATCCCCCCTAAAAAGGTGGGGGTCAAAAATACCCTCATAAGGTTGGACCTTTGCGCGTAACAGTTGCACGCTCGTGCATGTGACGTACTCATTACAGTCGTGTGCGAGCGTGTGAATCATGGACTATTAGGGAGGGGGTCGATTTAAAAAGTAGGGACATTTGGTAGACAGTGAAAGTAATAGACATGCACACGTTCCTGTGAAGCTGCACGCGCAGTTCTGTTTGTCAAATCTAATATAAATAAAACATATAAAATAAGACTTCAGATATAAGGTCTTTAAATACATTATTTAAAATAATAAATATAAAACAACTACATTTTTGTATAAAAGAAGAAGAAAAAATGACGGTAAGTCAATGATTAAGGTTTTTAAAAGCTTGACTACTAAGGTTGTGTGGTTAAACAGCTACGCTCTGTGTGTGAACTGAAGGTCTTAAAACGGCGGTGGTTTGGACTGTCTGATGGTTATTCTGCCATGAGGTGGTGACGTTTGGGGATTGCTGCAATTGGGGAGATCAATTTTAAAACTTTTAATGGTTAAGGTTATGTGATGAGGCAGAGATAGTCTGCCTTTATGGAAAATCTCATTCTAATCTAATTTAATCTTATTCTTTTTCTATATTTCTACAAGGCCTTTGATACTATTGAGCATACTTTTCTTTTGAAGACTCTTAAATTAATTGTTTATGGTGATGCTTTTATTAATGTAATTGAGATGCTTTATAAAGACATATAATAGTTCTGTGATAATTAATCACAATCCAACTAGTAGATTTGAGATAAAATGTGGAATTTGACAGGGATGCCCAATTTCCTCCTTTCTATTTCTGATGGTTACAGAACTGCTGGCGTTAAGAGTAATTAATAATATTGATTTTGACACCATTCTGTTTTAGAGGAAAAAAATAGCTTCCTTATGCTTATCCTTTGGTTGAACAATTCTCTAGGGCCTCAGGTCTTAAGCTGAATGTTTCCCAATGTGAGATATTACCCCTACATGAATGTGATGTCAGTGTTTTGAATGATATTCCTGTAAAGCATACTGTTTGGAATTCACATAACTAAGAACTTGGCTGAGAGACAGCAGCTAAACATTACATCAAAAATTACCAAAACTAAAGGTAATCTTAACTCTTGGTTGCAAAAAGATTTAAGTATGTTTGGTAGAAGTCTTTGGTCAACGCAGACGGTCTCTCCCATTTTGTTTTACCCCTCTCTCTAATTATTTATCAATGACAAAACACTTAAAGAGATTAATCAAATCTTTTTCCACTTCCTCTGAAAAATAAACCTCACAAATTTAAAAAGGAGGTTCTTTCTGACTGTAAAGTGCAGGGTGGTTTAGACTTTTTGGACTTCACAGACACCGTAAACTCATTTAGAATTGGTTGTATCAGGAGATGTCTTATATATTCCAATTCCTTGAGGTTTTTTAATCCTAATCATATATTTAACCTTGTTGGTGGTCTTTCCTCCCTTTTAAAACGCGATTATGCTCCATCGAAATTACCTATTAAGTTATTTAAATTTCACCAACAGTGTCTTCTGGCTTGGAAACTGTGTTTCATTCACAATTTCTCGCCTCATAAAACACTTATTATATAGGGAAAATTCTACTGGGGATCTTTAATTCCTGGTATTAACTGGAAAAGAGCTTGGTTGTTACATAGTAAATACTGAATTACAAATAAAAGTAAAGTAGGTTAAATTCAAAAATTCTTTATAAAATATACCCTATAAATGTTATTGTAGCCAACTATGCAAACATAAGTAGTGCTTGTTACTTCTGTGGTGATACGGATGAAACACTATCACACCTATTTTTTAAATGTGAGAAAACGGAAACATTTCTCAGGGACTTAAATAGTCACCTTTTTGATTCACCTTACTCTCATAGCATAAAAGATTTTCTTTTTTATTATAATAATCTTGATAACAACACTTTAGAATAGTAGTACATTTTTTGTTTTGCAAGCTAAGTTTTTTATTCATAAAAAGAAATAGCAGAAGGGACAGCCTTCCTTCCAGGTATTTAAGTTAGAAATAGATTTGCTCCTTAAATCACTTAATTTATTTAAAAATAAGCAAAAAAATAAATAAAAAAATGATCGGCTTATGTGTCTCCTCTACACAGTCTGGAAATCCTGAAACTAGCCTGCAGACTAGCTAGCAGGATAACTGAAACGAGAAGGAAAAAAGTGACCAGTCCACCACACCCCAGCGTGACACATTATTGCTCGTCATGATTTTAGCAGCTATTCATTGGCCACCAATGCACGCACACCACCCAACGTCACCACGCCTTAGGCTCCAGGCAAATGACTGATACAGCTAACGAGCAAGCTAGCTAAAAATGGAATAAAAGAAAAGCACACATGCTTGCGCACGACTGTTACAACGAGTACATCACATGCACGAGCGTGCAACTGTTACGTGCAAAGATTCAATCTTTTGGGGGGATTTTTGACCCCCACCTTTTTAGGGGGGGATTTTTGACTCCCACCTAATAGTCTCTACTTATTACTACAGCACCCTACAACACAACTACACACCCTGCAACACAAATACACACACTACAACACAAATACACACATTCTACAACACAAATACACACACTCTACCACACAAATACACACCCTGCAACGCAAATACACCCTAACACAAATACACATACTATAAAGATATTTGCACCATAAACTGAACACTCAGTCGCAGTATTATTATGTATATCATATCATATTATTATAGTAGTATTATTTATATCATATTATATTATTATTTATATTATATTATTATTTATTTATTTCATATCGTATTATTATAGAATTATTATTTATATTATATTATTATAGTATTATTATTCATACCATATTAAATTATTAAAAGTCACACTTGTAACTATTGATCTGAATACTTCTTCCACCACTGAAAACAATTGAAAAGAGTGTGAAGCTAAATATTTGCTGTTGTGATTCTGGTTTAGTGCATTGAGGTATACATTAAAGTGCTCATTTTATGCTTTTTCCCTTTCCTTTATTGTGTTATATATTTTTTTGTGCACGTTATAGTTTTAGAAAGTGAAAAAGCCCAAAGTCCACCTCAAAGGGATTTACCATCCTTCAGAGAAAACATTGTTCACAAACTGCTCCAGATCTATTGTAATCCAGCCTTTACTTCCGTGGCGAACGCTTGTCACTTTGTAACACACGTTATAATGCTCGCCTAGCTGCTAGCATGGCACGCTCTCATGCTCTGCAACTGAGAAGCTAGCAGTACTTACTGTGCATGTGAGATGCCTCACTCTGTAGCTAATACAGAGATGCTCAACACACAGGGTGGAAAGAAGAGCTGCAGCAATGTGCACTACAACATATATATGGTGTTTTCAGAAAATTAAACCACATAAATCTATTCTGGTACATCCTCTACACACAATTATGAACCTGAAAATGAGCATAATATGATCACTTTAAATGTTTATACACTGACTTTAAGATTGAAACTATCTGCTGTATCAGAAGAAATTAGGTTAAATCACCCAAACACAGTAGACATGAGCCCATACTGCGCTGACTCTCACCTCTTTGTTTCTAGCTTGAACTTTGCCTGGCTGTTTCCTATGTTGCGGACTAGGTGAGTCTTCTCTGTGGTAGCTTTCACAGGACACATGGGTAAATCGATACTGTCTCGAAAGTCAAGAATGGCACGTGGCCCAATGGCACGAACTGGGACCTCAAACCGCTCCCTCTCTGTCACACAAACCAGTCTGGGGTGATAGTCCTAGTTGGACAAAATGAAAAAAATGTGTCAAACACGCAAGCTCCATATATATTACTGAAGTACTTGTTAGGTGATCCTGAGCCACCCGTCTGTCCTCAAGGTTAGTCCTGGATGGAGACAAACGTGCAAGCACATACACATTCATAATTTTTAGTACCTAAAATTAATTAATTAATTAATTACCTACTATAATATAATATTATATTTATTATATTGTGTTTAGTTTTTTGTAAAACAAAATGTGTACACCACTTAGCACAGCAGCCACAAAGCCTGCAACAAAGCTGTACTTAGGCACAGCATTGCTTTGACCTAATGCTATAATTAGCATGCTCACAATGAGAATACTAGCGTAGTTATGTTTAGCAGCTATAATGTTTTATCTTATTCACCATCTTAGTTGAGAAAATTAGCATGCTAACATTTGCTAATTAGCATTAAACACACAGTACACCTGGGGCTGATGGGAATGTCATTAGTATTTGGTTAGAGAAGTGTTAGAAAAATGAAAGCTTTGACCTGATGGTATGGCCATCTAGATGATTGCTAGCTGAATAGTCAGAGGATAAAAGTTATTACAATTCATTGTCTAGGGATGATAAAAATTTTGTGAGGAATTAGCAGGAAGAATGGGAAGACTGTGGAATCCTGACCCTCAAATTCCACCGGATGTTCAACGGCTGTGGATCCACTCCAAAACGGCGGTGGAGCATTAGGTTTCCATTAAAGTCAGTGGCCCTCATTTATGAAACGTGCATACGACCTAAAACTGGTGTAGGATGTTCGTACGCCAATTCCTACGCAAAGCTCGGCATTTATCAATTTCAACATGAGCGTAGGCTGCGAAGAAACCACACATTTGGTCTGACCTCATGTACGCAAGTTTTCAAGTTAGCGTGGACTTCAAAATCATTGGTTGATCACTTATCGACAATGGCAGATCTGGCTCTTTTAGAAGACCTCTACGCGCCAAGCAACAGTGCACACGTAGCCTACACACAAGCCACGGTGGAGTGTGTGTGTGTGTGTGACTCTGACTCATGAAAAAAACACGAGTAAAATATAAAAACACTGCATAAACTCCACTACCGTGTGTTTATTTAAATATAGGTACACCATGTAGGCCTAAGAGATTGCAATATAAGCCTATATATTACTATTACGAGTATACATACAGCTTTCAGCATTCAGCTGGAGTCCAATTTACTACAGCAACACTGTTGAATGCATCAGTGATCTCTTTCTATTCCGCATTCTTCCTACAGCCTAATACCAGTTTTTAGGCTGCCACACGTTACTGCAAATTAAACTGAGATGTCAGGGTTTCAATCTCCACCTCGGATAAATGCCGCTTCTTAGCCGGATTATGTCTGGCCATGTCGTAAAAAGGCCTCAAAACCGAGAACATATTGGGGCGTAATATTTAAATTACAATCGTTTCCATCCGCTGCATTTATCAATGTATGATATTCATACACTCTGATTGGTGTGATACGAACGTTTCATGAATCCCACGTGAAGCCTATCATAAGAGGATTTTTGCACTCATATCTGCGCTGGTTTCTACATTAGGTTGATAAATGATGGCCAATGTATGTACTTCCATAGACTGTGGAATGGCTGCGTCCCAGCTCCAGCAATCAGATATGCAGAGCTTCTATTTTTGCCTTATCCCGGAGAGCTCCGCAGCAATTCAGCGCATGGCAGATGGTGCAGAACAGGAGGTCGAGCACAGAAACAAAACAAAACATCTGGTTAATTTTCAAAATAAAATAGACCATGCTCATGGCGGAGCATATTTCCCTGCATTACACCTTGAAAACACAGCACAGAGTTGTTTCCCCTCTATTCCTCTGGATTGGAACAAACTGTTGTTGTTTTTGTGGTTCTGTTCTACATGAATTTGCGAGATCTTGTGGGTCATCTAGATTGCAGCTGTCAATCAAGGCCACAGCCGTTCCGCAACACATCCGGACCTGGTGGGTGTTGACGGACAGCAGAGCACGGAGCAGACATGCAATGGAGCTGACCCGCAGGAATTTGGGGGTGACACTAACCTAACGACATGCCGGTCAGGTGTGCAGCAAGCATTTTGTTCCCATTAATAATTCTGCCATTTTGGTCAAACCGATTTCACATAAGCTTTTATCTGAGATATCTCATCATTACTTGATGAAAAACACAGGTGCCTCAGGACATTTCACCTGTTTAACTGACTTAAGCAGTTAGAAACTTAGACTTGCATTGCCAGACCTTCCTCCACAGCGCTGCTGAGTAGTGTCTGGTTTATTGGCATTTCTTTATACCAATCACAATCGCCTTGGGTGGCAAAAAGCACCATACGAAGCAATGGCGCCTCTACAAAATAGCCTTGGGAAGGAACTTGTTTTGGAGGAACGGAAGCCCAAGGCAATGGACATCCAACCAAAATGAGGCACCAGAGCAATCCTGGAAGTGGAACGTTGTGTATATATACACTCAACTGTCCTGCTGTTAAACAGACATTAGGTAAGAACAGATGAACTAATAATGGTGCGAGAATGAAACACCAATGTATAATAAGGATTTTGTTTACTATTACTATTGAACTGTGTCTGGTGTGTGTGAGCAAACATGAGAATAAATAGTGCCTTTGTCTGTGAGTGAACTGTCCTTTCCGTGTTTGTGTAGAGAGAATTCACAGTGGCAGCGAGTCTGGCTACAGCATTAATTTAAACAGGCGATTTAGATAGTCACTTGCTCCGACCACCACTGGTTATACAGTTATTTTAAGGTAAAATACTTACATGTTGTTGCTTTAAAGCATGGATTTCATTAGCGGAGGTAACTTCATTAGTGTTATAAGTTAATTTGACAAACTTGCAACAAAACTGAAGTTGTACCAGCTTGTCACTGACTTCAGGGCCGTACTTTAATTTGGGCATTCATTGTGTGCTTGTTTCCACTCCACGTTGCTTTACATGCTATAAGTCTTCCGCTCCTGAATGCAGATTACCCTGATAGTTTATTGTGCTTGCTGAATCTAGCCTACTGTAGGGCTGGGCAATATATCGATATTATATTGATATTGTGATATGAAACTAGATATCATCTTAGATGTTAGATATCTTAATATTGTGATCTTCTTATTTTACTGGTTTTAAAGGCAGCATTACAGTAAAGTGATGTACTTTTCTGAACATACCAGACTGTTCTAGCTGTTCTATTATTTGCTTTTACCCACTTAGTCATTATATCTACATTACAGATGATTATTTATCTAAAATCTAAGTGTAAAGATATTTTGTCAAAGCACCAACTGTCAACCCTAGAATATTGCCGCAACATTGATATTGAGGAATTTGGTCAAAAATATTGTGATATCTGATGTTCTCCCTATCGCCCAGCCCTAGCCTACTGTATATGATTATTCTATGGAGCCGTCAAACTCCCTTCTTTCTCAAGTACCTTGTTCTCCTGCGGGGTGAAGAAGACAGTGAAAGTAGCAAATAGTCCTGGTGCCACCTTGCTACCTGTTCCCTCTGTTCCGACCACACGGAAAAACTCAGAGTCCTGCAACTCCAGCTTAACTTGTCGTGGAACCTTGGAAAAAAAATTACACAAACTTTCAAACCCCACACAAAAACAAACACAGAACCGGGTACATACACAACAAATACTTCTACTTCTTCAAATACTGTCTTTTTCAAATTGTATTTATAAATATCCTTCAATCCCTTATGACCTTTTCTAATCATTCTGCTTCCCTTACACACACCACGCATACACACACACACACACACTATATTGTGCTATACTGACTGCTTCTGTGGTTCCATTAATGGTTCCATAATCTTCACTAAAACATCATCTGAGACCATGTTGTTTGTGTAACTGTTTGCATAGTCATCCCTCATTTACACACCTTGTCAATGTTGTGGAGACGGAGAGGTAATGTGTAGGTCTGTGCAGGAGTGAAGTTCTGGAAGACCAGCTCAGATGGATAGGGCTGGAAAAGTGGCTGATCCATATCCACTAAGGAAAACTGAAACCAAAACAGTATACACTGACTCTTTCCTAAAAAACACAACACATGCAGTACCCATTACCATCCCTTTCATTGTGAACCTGTAAACATTACTGTTTTTCTTAATGTTGTTAAAGTCACACACACCAATGTTACAAACACTCAATGAATTCCGTTTGACTTACTCCTGGATTCGATCAGATTCAAAAACATTTGTTGCCAACTTAATGTACAGGTAAAAGCCAGTAAATTAGAATATTTTGAAAAACTTGATTTATTTCAGTAATTGCATTCAAAAGGTGTAACTTGTACATTATATTTATTCATTGCACACAGACTGATGCATTCAAATGTGTATTTCATTTAATTTTGATGATTTGAAGTGGCAACAAATGAAAATCCAAAATTCCGTGTGTCACAAAATTAGAATATTACTTAAGGCTAATACAAAAAAGGGAGTTTTTAGAAATGTTGGCCAACTGAAAAGTAAGAAAATGAAAAATATGAGCATGTACAATACTCAATACTTGGTTGGAGCTCCTTTTGCCTCAATTACTGCATTAATGCGGCGTGGCATGGAGTCGATGAGTTTCTGGCACTGCTCAGGTGTTATGAGAGCCCAGGTTGCTCTGATAGTGGCCTTCAACTCTTCTGCGTTTTGGGTCTGGCATTCTGCATCTTCCTTTTCACAATACCCCACAGATTTTCTATGGGGCTAAGGTCAGGGAGTTGGCTGGCCAATTTAGAACAGAAATACCATGGTCCGTAAACCAGGCACGGGTAGATTTTGCGCTGTGTGCAGGCGCCAAGTCCTGTTGGAACCTGAAATCTCCATCTCCATAGAGCAGGTCAGCAGCAGGAAGCATGAAGTGCTCTAAAACTTGCTGGTAGACGGCTGCGTTGACCCTGGATCTCAGGAAACAGAGTGGACCGACACCAGCAGATGACATGGCACCCCAAACCATCACTGATGGTGGAAACTTTACACTAAACTTCAGGCAACGTGGATCCTGTGCCTCTCCTGTCTTCCTCCAGACTCTGGGACCTCGATTTCCAAAGGAAATGCAAAATTTGCTTTCGTCAGAAAACATGACTTTGGACCACTCAGCAGCAGTCCAGCTCTTTTTCCTTAGCCCAGGTGAGACGTTTTCGCTGTTTCTTGGTCAACAGTGGCTTGACACGAGGTATGCGGCAGTTGAAACCCATGTCTTTCAAGCGTCTCTTGGTGGTGGATCTTGAAGCACTGACTCCAGCAGCTGTCCACACCCTTTTTCACAATCTTGACTAGGCGCGGTGATCCCTATCGCTTGTACACTTTTTCTGACCACAGTTTTTCCTTCCCTTTGCCTCTCTATTAATGTGTTTGGACACAGAGCTCTGAGAACAGCCAGCCTCTTCAGCAATAACCTTTTGTGTCTTTCCCTCCTTGTGCAATGTGTCGATGGTCGCCTTTTGGACAGCTGTCAAATCTGAAGTCTTCCCCATGTTTGTGTAGGCTTCAGAACTGGACTGAGAGACCATTTAAAGCCCTTTGCAGGTGTTTTGAGTTAATCAGCTGATTACTTTGTGGCACCAGGTGTCTTCAAAATGTAACCCTTACACAATATTCTAATTTTGTGACACACGGAATTTTGGATTTTCATTTGTTGCCACTTCAAATCATCAAAATTAAATGAAATAAACATTTGAATGCATCAGTCTGTGTGCAATGAATAAATATAATGTACAAGTTACACCTTTTGAATGCAATTACTGAAATAAATCAAGTTTTTCAAAATATTCTAATTTACTGGCTTTTACCTGTACATGGTATACTTGCTGAATTTCCATAATAAAGAGCATTTACCACACTGTTTTGGAAGCATATGAAGGTTATGATAATGCAATATTTATTTAAGGAAAGCCCTGTACACTCCTATAACAAGCGGATATTCCGATTATTTGAAGTCATTGATAACATGTCGTTATTTATCTTATTGATTTTCCATGAGGTGTTTTTTCACAAGGATTTTCAAAGCTTATTTGTTCTTTCTCTAACGTGAAGATCAATACCACTCTTTTATATGTATGTTAAATATGAAGCTACAGCCAGAATAAGCATTTTTTTAAATTATTTCTTAAACCAGGATTGTATAATAAGTATGAGAAAATGTGCCCTCTTAAAGTTAACTTGACTGATTTTCATTTATCCACTATCATTGCACCATTGCCAGTCATAGAATGAAAATAACACTGTGCTGTATATTAAAGTGTGTAATTTTGTGGCTTTCAAGATGACCTAAAAAGATCCTGCTGGTCATTGCTCCTTCTTTTCACCTGCAGTGGCCAACAGTGGAGGTTACTCAGATTACATTTGCATATTGGACAAGTCAAGAGAAAATGTGAGTCCTAATTATGATGAGGGGGCAATTCTTAATTTCATAGGCATTTCACAAACTTTTGATGGCATTTTGCTCCAAGCTCCTTGTTAGCTTCTGACTTTAAAAGTAAAGAGCATTCAGTCACATTGGTTGCCCTTTGCCCATCAATTAGTGTCTGCTGACTAAGGGGAAGTGGCTTTGGTACAATGCAAATGACCTTAGCAGACAGCACTTGCTCTGTATGCAGAGGATTAATGGTGAAATAATGAGAACTTTGAATGTTGGTGTCTTTTTTTCCTCATCTACCCTGCCAATATGTAAGCCATATCCATAATTTATTTAGATATAGCTATCTATCTCTTCATTTAGTTCAGCCCATAGGATCTCTTAAGTCTGAAGTATGGTAACTGGTGCTAGGGTGTGTACAATACAAGTATAAGTACAGTATAAGTAACACTGGGAACATTTTATTTACCTTATTATACATATTGTGGTCTTAAATGTCTTTTGTAGTAAGGAGACAGGTTGTCAGTATCAAATGTAGCTTTCAATCTATTTTAATAGTCTCAAATGCAATAGTGGACTCCCCAGAGTTTTATTCTGAGGCTTGTCTGCAGATGGCAGTGGTAAAGGCAAACTCTTGTCCAACTTTTATCTTTTTTATATAAGCTGTTGTCATTGTCACAGTGTTCTTTGCTGGCGTTAACAGTGCCTATTGTAACCTTTTAACTATCACTGTGCCATCTGCAAACATAATTTTTGGTTGCTCCCTCATGAAGATTTTGTGGACAGTGAAAGCATAGCTATCGTTTTAAAGCTACACAACATTCACACCATTGGCTGGCATTTACTTTGTGATGTGTAGTCATGCTCATGTCAAGCAGTTCCAGGATGCGGGGCTCGTGCAGCTCATCAGTGTTAGCCAGGCGCTCCATTGTAGACTGTAACATCTCCTGGGTGTAAACAGATGGAGTTACCTGCAAACACACAGCAGCTCAGGCTATAATGCCAACTGCACTGATTGCCTGTTTCTTAACTCTAGCAGTAATTCAGCAGTGTTGAGGCACCACTTCAAACAAGACTCTTACCACTGATAGAAAAAAAGATAATAAGCACAAGAGCTGCAGACTGTCACCTTAAAGCTGTCAGCTATGACACATATACGCAGACGTCTGTATTAGGAACATTTCCATGAATTGATCTAATGTGCTCAAATAATGTAAGCAGTCCCCCATTCAGTCCATTTACGGCATTTTGTGGTTAATATTCTTTCCACACAATCCTCTGGCACCTCTTTATCAGTGCACCAGAAGCAAAGAAACATCTAACTGCACTTAGCTTATTTCAAGGTTAGGTCCGAAAGATTTTAGCTTTAAATCTAAATTAATAATGTAGCAGAGGGAGTTATTGCATATGCAATATTCAATAGCTGCCAGTTAGATGTGTATTCATAATATGCTCGGCTCTATAGTTCAGAAACAACAAAGTTCCTCAAGTAAACACTATTCTTTAATTTTGGACAGAATGCTGTGTAATGGTTTTACTGCTTTATTTACAAATGTTACGTATTATTGTCATATCATATTTACATTGTTTTAGTTTTTCAGTTTTCTTATTATGCAGACAATGAGCAAAACAAGGTTTGTGAGATGATTAAAGTAAGCTATCATCAAACCTGAACTCAATATAACCAACTGTAAGGAAAGATCTTTAATTTGATGTGGACCACAGTTTGACCAGAAATATTAAATTAAAAGTACTTCCTACTCTTGTCAACTAATGTTACTCTTGGTACAGACACAAGCAGCCAAGGAGAAAGGAGATGCCTAAAATAACTGAGCTGAGGTCATTGCTAATAAACACTGCAGTCACATATCGATTTTGTTCCCTATAAGAAGCAGAGGTAATGATTAGGGCAATCTGTTATTTGAAACAGCTTCTTTAAACGTGTGAAGTTAGAAGCTGTATAGCATGATATCCTCACCCTTTTTGGCTTGAGAGACATTTTGCTCTTAAACAAAGGAACAGCTGTCATTTTGATTGTTTTAAAGCACATTAACCTGCAAAAAGGGAAGAGAAGAGAAGAGAAGAGAAGAGAAGAGAAGAGAAGAGAAGAGAAGAGAAGAGAAGGTGTCATTTAGTAATGGATGGCGCTAATTAACCTATAGCTACTTAATACGCAATTATCAAAGAAGTTGGTTTAAGCTAACAGTAACGTTTACTTAGTAAGTTCACTTTAACTAGCTAACTTAACGTTAACGTGTTTGCTTGTGCAACAAGTCCTCAAAGCTTTGTTTTGAGAACATTGAATTTAAGCTTATGTTACTTGAAACTGGTCAAATTAGCTTTACAATTAATTAACGTTACTTAAATATAACGATAGACATTATCGTTAGCTTTCTCCAGCTACAAAAGACTTTGCTAGCTGATGTTTCCAATCACCATGTCGACTAACGGTAACGGTAGCTAACTTTAGCTAGATAACGTCACATTAAGGTCAGGATTTAAAATCTTTTCAAGATGGCTAAACACTTTTCTTCCATCACTTAACGTAAACTTTAGAATAAGCGTACCAATTAAACCTGTTGTTTTGTTGCACTGTCAAAAAATATGTAATAGGCTCAAATAAAATAGCTAAGTATTAACCTACCACTCCTCCGTATGTGAATACAACGCTGATTACATTTGTTGTAGTTTATTGCCTTGGCAACACCCTCGACGACCTCCCAGTAAAGGGTTTTCTGATTGGCCAGCGGCTGCAACACCAAAACTGGCAAGTCCACAGGGTAAGTCTGTTTCCATAGTTAGGTTTGTTTATCAAGAAAGCAGACCGAGTCTATCGTTATCTGAAGAGTCATTGGAGCACGACATTTTATTTTCTAAATTTTGCAGAGCCTAATCCAACTTGTTTTGGCTAAAACCATAAATTACTTAGAGAACAATCAGCCAATAACGGATTTAAACACTGGTGAAAGAGGTAGCCTGTATTTAAGCTTACTTCTTTAGGACTATTAGTATTTAGCTAAGTGAAGTTTATCTATACACATCATATTGTGTAAGGCAGGCTATGTAAAATCTTATTTCGAGAAATAAAGCTGTAAAATAAATGTGGCCAAGCAATAAACGTCCCTCTAAAATGTAGCTACATTTACATGTAGGCCTACAATACATAGTGTAAAGGTAGCATACTGTAACTTCAAATGGAAATGTACACTATACCTGTACCTCACAATTGGTGAGAAAGCTTGATTTAAATAAACTCTCGTGGATTTCTGTGAATACTTTATGTACAATTTTAAATTTTGTTTATTTTTAGAAGTACTATTTTAACATTTGTGTGTAATGTAATGTGTTTCAGAGATAAATTGAAGGATCTTTTCTTCACATATTTCACTGAAAATGAGATGTGGTTCATTGCAGACTGGAAAAACGATACACAATGGTATACTACTATAGTACTATACACTATTACCACAGTAATAACTGACTGGTGAGTAATGAATCCAGGTCTTTGTTTGTTTTTTCATTGCCACACAATCAACACATGCTCAATTCCACAACAGTATGTGGATGTATAGGTGGGTGTGGATGTTGGATGCATGCACACAACAAATTTAATCCAGTAAGAGAAAACACAGTTAAACACCGCTCAAAGCAAAGGTCTTTTGACACAGACTATGACAAATCTAACAGTTAATGAAATTAAATTTTAGCACACAGAGTTACTTTCTGCTATTCTAACATCCCTAAATAATCCATGGAACATAATTAACAGAAAAAATAAATGTAACATTCATATTAGATATGCATGTCCCATCTTATATTTATTATCTTGTCCCACTCCAACTCTCTTTTACTTACACACACACACACACACACACACACACACACACACACACACACACACACACACACACACACACACACACACAAAACCAACATTAATTGAGCATTGTGTGAGTCTGTGTGTGTGTGTGTGTGTGTGTGTGTGTGTGTGTGTGTGTGTGTGTGTGTGTGTGTGTGTGTGTGTGTGTGTGTGTGTGTGTGTCAAGAAGGGTCATTATGAGGTTAAGTACTACAAAAGGGATTTGAAAGCCCAGTGAGCACAGTAACAGATTAGAAATTTCTACTTAAATCTTCATCTTCAAAAATCCACTTCTTTATCCCTCTTGGCTGATTGTGTTCATGACATAAAGTATATTTGGATGGATATATTATGGAGGTTACTAATCTTTGACCCTGATCACCACTAATATACATTTTTCCCACAGGCCACATCTAGTTATGTCTTTTTCTGCTGTATAAGTGACTGAAACTTCTAATCAGTCATTACAGTAGTATATAATCGGTTCCACCGCTGATTGTAAGTGAACGGAATATTACTGTAACAACATCTACACCTTCTCCACATTGCCAAAAACAAAATTCATTATTCTTTATTCAGTTTTTTGTTAACCTAAAGCAAGGTGGATGTACGTAAATATACTGAGTCTAAGAAATTCAGGCATCAGTAACCTACAACACAATGCAATAAGGATAGTTGTTAAAAAAAATTTCCAAGAAAAGATATTGAGGACATGAACTCTGTCCTCCAGCCCTGGACATAGGCCAGTCATTCACTTTTCACTAATTCACTAAGTTTTAAATCAGAGCGTTATATATTGGGCAATTATAGTTTTATTATACCATACACTACAGCTGTGGTTACAGTACATATTTAAAGAGTGTATTTTCAATGTGTCATTATACCATATTGACTTAGGCTTGCTACTTTTTGTGCTTTTTATCACTTTCATTCTTTCCTTCTAACCCATGAGTCAGCACTTTAAATTGTTGTGCAGCCTGTGTGTGTGTGTGTGTGTGTGTGTGTGTGTGTGTGTGTGTGTGTGTGTGTGTGTGTGTGTGTGTGTGTGTGTGTGTGTGAAGAGAGAGAGAGAGGGGGGGAGGAGGGAGGGACGGAGGGAAAATAGTCTACTTATAAAGCATGTTTCAGGCATATCTTATACTATTATGCAGAGTTCTGGGATTTGATGTGTTTCACCAAACTCTCACTTGTAGCATTAGCTTGTTGATTAGTTGTTGCTGAGTTTATCATTTCCCTCATCTTTGTGTTTATCTATCCTTGAGTTGCCCACTCATTGGTTCTTCCTTTGTTTCCAGCCCTGCCCCTGTCAGTGAACGGATCACTGAGCTGCCCAGCCTGGTAGAAAATTGGATTTAGTCTTCTTCAAAGGGACCGACAGTCCTTCTAGGCCCCGCCCCTCCGCACTGTACGCAGTGACGTCGGCGCACAGCACGACTGCGCCACTCAGTCCGCCGCAGCAGAATCTCCATCAGCCGCTCAAAACACGTGAACTCAGCACTGGAAGAGTCTGTCAAACACGACACAAACAGCGTCTTATCAGTAGAATAGATTGGTCCCGCTCAGCATCAGATATGGAAGCGGCATTCTCCTCCAGTCAGTGCAGGTAAGGCCGATAAGGCTGGATGTTGGTGGACCGGAGTGATGTGAGCTTCATAGTTGCCAAGGCTACCGTAGCCTAACTATGTTAAGGGATATCTAGTGGTGTTGCAAGCATAACGCCTGTGTAATCACATTTGCAAGACGCATCTTAGTATGGGATATTTGTATTTAATCGTTTAGATAAGCAAGGCTGCAGTAACATGGACGGTTTATTCCGAGGATTAGTTTTCCTCCCATTATGACACCTCTCACTCTGACGTAATCGTGTGTCACAGGTGGGAGGCTAAATGCCCATAGACTACTACAAGCCTACACAACTCGAATTTCTGCTCAATTAAGAGGCCAGTCTTGTGTTTCTAGTTAAGTTGTTAAGCCTCTGGGCTTAAAAACAGCCCATGCTGGTCAAACTGGTCGAAAGTGCAGTGTTATGTCCGCTAAAAGATGTGTCGTCCCGCTTCGCGCTCTACTCTAAATCTAAAAATAAATGTTCCGGCAGCACCACGGACAGCTCCGCGCGCATCTGGCCCGTGCGAACTAGAGCCCCACGAGCTCACTTCCTGCTTTGAGTTAAGTTTCCTACTCTGCTGTTACATAACACATAGGCAGCTGTGTTTTTAAAGGTAGGCCTATGTGTGACCTGCCTGATCATTAGAGTTGATGCAGGGTTTATTTTACATTTGTATTTCAAGAAATTTCAAAATAAAAAGCAATAAAGGCTATAGCTAGGATATATGTTAAACAGTTATCAGAAATATATAAATAAATAGGCACTAGTACTAATAAAAGAAAACATGTGGGGGAATTAATAATGGACTAATAGTTCATAAAGTAGGGCCTACAAAAATTATTAAAATAGATTTTGGAAATTAAAAAAAGTGTTCTAAAAATCACAACTCATTAAATTACTATACTATTTTACTACTATAACTACTAGGCTATTTCCATGTTCTTAAAATAATTCTAAAATTGTCCTGTTTTAGGGATGGGCCTCATACATGCAATGAATCTGAATATTAAGTAGGCTTATTAAAAATTCCATGAAAAGGTTTTCACTGATGTTCAACCCACTGAACTGAATGGTTTTCAGTGGGAGAACAGATTTCTTTAACAACAGTGAAAAAACCTCTTGGGCATTAGATTAATTAGTTGCATTAAGTACTTGACTTGTTTTGGTGAAATTTGTAATTTAAGTTCTCATTTATTTATTTTTACGCTAAGTACAATTAAAGTTAGGGTAAGGTTTTTGAATAAAATACCTTGATACCTTGATCCATAGGTGTACAGGGAGACTTAGCTTCAGTAATTTGCAGTTAATGTGCTAAGCTATTGATTCACAATAATTACATTGAATATATCTTTCGGTAACTATATTTTGTAGAATCATTGTGCTAAGTGTAGAAGAACACACTGTTTCTGTTAAACAGCATGGAATAAAAAGATAAACTAAACTTTTTAAACAGCAGGAGAATTGGGCCACATTAAGCGTGATTCATGCTTCTGCGTTAAATCTACGCCGTAGCTACGTACGTAGGTACGTGGAGCCTCAAATAACAAGGTGGCGTTACAGACTGAATCTTTAAAGATTTGAAATGTTAGATTTTTCTTCTTTATTGAAAGGTAGATTTGATGATGTTGGACCATTCTTGGTTGCTGTTAGTTTGCTCAGTCTATTGGCTATGAGTAAATTAAGCAGCGGGACACATTAGAACATAATGTAGTTTTCCCCTTTAGCATCCTCCTTGTTTATGAGAACATTTTGGTGACACTCACCACAAAAATCATTACAGCAAGAAGACAGACACATGAAATGGCATCATGTTTTTGTTGGATAAGAGATATCAATGAGGAGGCCACGTTGGACACCCTTGCTGACATCTACACGTTTCAGTTTCTTGGGTTTATAAAAACAAACACAAGAACTTCTGTTGTCAGGATAAATAAATTAGTTTGACTTGCTTTCATCCATTCCCCACTTTATGCTGCCACCAACAGTGAATCACACCACCAGACTGGCAGAAGTTACAGCAGCCACCTGTATGTGAGTGTAAGTGTGGGCAAAGCTGCCATTACAACCTGAAGGGCGACCTGTGCAGCTGACAGGCCCAAAATGGCAGCCATAACCAATTGTGTCACAGTTGTCTGTGCTATAGAATAAATTGATCACCCGTAGGTGTGTTAATTCTTCCACAGATTTTAGAGAATGCAGAAATACATTTCCGCTTAGTGTTTGTCTTGAAAAAAATGTAATGACTCACCCAGTAACCACTCAGATAGTTGGTTGTTGGAGAATTATTCACGTTCAACAGTTTGACTTTACCATGGCCCAGGTACCAACATGCCTTCTAGGGCTGAGTTATGACGTGATATTTATTAATAAAATCCTGGAATTGCTCTTTTAATGTATGCTTTTTCTCCATAAATATTAACATGGTGCTTTAAAAAAAAAATTGAGAGTTGCTTTTTTGCTTATACGTTCTCTAAAGATCTTTTATATCAAAGCAAAATTGGTATTGTAACTGAAATTTCCCTAACCTAATTGATATCAAGTCCAATTGGAAATGTAATTGAATCAAGACCTTGTGAATCGGAATCAAACCGATTCGGGAAATCATTGGCGATACCCAGCCATAATCCAGGGGCGATTCCAGGAGTTTTTATGAGGGGTGGCACAGGGGGGACCAAAAATCAGCCGGTGGGGGATTTTATCAGAATATGGCATAGAAAATTTGCTTGGAAATTAGGGGTGGGAATCTCTTGACACCTCACGATTCGATTCGATTGCAATTCAGAGGCCAACGATTCAATTCTAAATCGATTATTGATGCAACAATATTTTAATGTACATTTCCGTGCGTTTCCAAAATATTTTCCAAAATATACATATAAATCTGAGTTTATTACTCAGAGTTTGCTAATCACTTTCTAGACAAAGCAGGTAGACAAAGCTTAGATTTTGACATAAGCAGTGTTTGTCACACACAAGTTTTAATTAAATGTTTTGTCTACTGGGGTTTTTATTTTGTAATCATTCCATGCTTAAGCCTTAAAGATGCTTGTAAAAGTCACTTTCTCTCACAGTAATCTTCCATGTCAGAGGCTCAGTCATGTTTAATAGTGGAGAATTTCTTAGAACATGAAACATGAGGTGGTCACATGTAATGTGATGAAGTAGATGAACAGCCTTTATGTGTTTTTCCTAACTATTTTATATATGTGTTATGGTGGCAGTAGCTCAGTTCGTAGGGAGTTGGGTTGAGAACTGGCGGGTTGCTGGTTCAAGTCCCCGCTCGGACCAAAGTATGGTGGTGGACTGGTAGCTGGAGAGGTGTGAGTTGACCTCCTGGGCACTGTCAAGGTGCTCTTGAGCAAGGCACCAAAACCCTTAATGTGTAAATTTAAATTTCCCCTTGTGGGATTAATAAAGAATACATTATTATTATTATTATAAGATTGAATTTAATTTTTTCCCTTTTGGCCATTTTAGTGTGGTTTTTTTCTGCACTCTACCTAAAATCTAAGTTGTCCATTTTTCCCATCCTCTGTTTAGTAACTTTTATATAAAAATCAGCACATTTAAAAAAAAAAATCGATTAACTTATCAGAAACGAGCATTGAATCGTACTAGAGAGAATCGCGATGCATCTAAGAATTATTATTTTATTATTATTATTATTATTATTAATGGAGGTTGGACCCAAATGCAGAGAGAGCAGGCAAAGTATGTTGAGCTTGATAATTTATTAAACAAAAAACGAAGTACAAACCAACAACAAGTGTCCTGAAAGCAGCAGGCAAAATCCAAAATACAGGAACTGGCAGAATTCCAAAAACTCCAATAACCGGAATACAAAACAACAGGGTAAGCGACACACACTCTGACATGAAACACCACAACAGTACAACAATGATCCGACAACAGACAAGGGGAACACAAAGACTAAATACAGAGGGTAGCAAGGCAACAAGAGGCAGGTGACACAAGGGCTGGGAAAGTAAGACAGGAAGTAAAACTAAACAAGACGGCACAGACAAGAAGACTGTCACAATAAAACAGGAAACAGAACATATACAATACAAGAACTCAAATAACACAATCACAAGACATGACAGAAAACCAGGCTAAGAAATTAAGACAAGAAAACAGACTACCACAATAAGACAAGACAAAACACCCAAACCATAACACCCACCCCTAGTAGAAATATAGAAAATATTGGATATGGATTGAACAACAGAATGTAAATTTGCTAAATAAAACATTATTAATTTCACTTGTTTTTAATTTTAACAAAGTGTGTATCCAAATATTATACACATTTTTTTATGGGCTCTTAGGGCAAACATTTGGAAAGTCATCATGGAAACATTACTGTAATAGGTCATGTGTCAAGGGCTGAACACCCAAGGCTAGTCTGGTGTAGCTTTCGTCTTAGACGGCAGCTCTAAAATGGGCTCAAAATCATCAGACTCTCTCCTGCTGCAGATTGGTCTGGTAAAGGCTGCAGCCTGAAGTGTCATTGCTTTTTAATAACAAAGCTCGAGGCATAGAGGGAACGTTAACAAGGTTATAGCTTTAGCACCAGATTTATAACTAGAATTACAGTCTGTTTCAGACTTTGTATAATGAGGTACCTCAAGGCTTTTCCAATGAAATCAGCATCAGGACCGTGAATAATAATCTGGCTTGTACACTTAAAATGAAAAATTGTGTGGCACGATGTGGTATTTATTCTTCTTTTTTTTTTTTTTAAACAAAAAATCCATTTCATGTGCTCATGAGTGTTACAGAATATTATATAATATTATGACAATAGGCAGCTTGGTGTGAGTCTCAGAAAGTTGAGTTCCTGCAGTATAAAATTCCAATAAGATGGGTTATGTTGAACCTTTTGTGATATTAAAACAATGTAAAATAACTACAGTATGCTAAACTGATTTTTCTTGTCAGCAAGGTTTTCTATTTTGCCTAGAGGTTAGAAAAAGCAATCCGTTTCTACATGTTCTAGAATTGGCATTCATGTAGGTCTGAACAAGTGTATGTTTGCTGTCCATTAACATTGTGATTTCAGCAAAGACTTTCCCTACTTTTCTCAGTGCAGTATATTTTTTGTGTGTGTTGTCTTGCACGTGTGTGTTGTCTTACACAGTATTTAGCATTTTTATTTCAGTACAATTGTTACTGTATTATTTTATTTCCCCTGCTGTTTTACACACCCAAAAAATATGAAATGAAAAAACTACTTTCCCACATACTTTTCCATAACTCATACTATTGTTGAAAGAGACAGCGTTGTGTACGTTCCCCTTAATTAGCTGTAATTTGTAGTTTTATAGAGTGTGTAAAACTACAAATATGACCTCATAAGGGGCAAGATTCCAGATCGGCCCATCTCAGGTTTCATTTTCTCAAAGGCAGAACAGGATACCCAGGGCTCGGTTTACACCTATCTCCCATTTCTAGCCACTGGGGGACCATAGGCAGGCTGGTGGAATGCATATTAATGTTAAAAAAAACTCATAAAATGACATTTTCATGCCATGGGACCTTTAACCAATTCTCTTTTTATTACTTTAAATTTCAGTTATGAAGAGTATAAGGAGACAGCAGACTGGCTGCTGGCCCACACAGAGCAGCGTCCTAAAGTAGCCATCATCTGTGGTTCAGGCCTGGGCGGTCTGGCTGACCTGCTGGCTAACAAGACTGTGTTCCCGTATAAGGATATTCCACGTTTTCCCACCAGCACTGGTAAGTTGTCTCTGACAAATTGCTTTTTTATTTAAAACCTTAAAAAAACGTGAAAAGTGTTTGTAAACTGTACATAAGCGTACTAGCAGCTTCTCATACTGGATATGTGCTGTGCAGTGCCGGGCCATGCCGGTCAGCTGGTGTTTGGGAGGCTGCAGGGTCGTGAGTGTGTCTGCATGCAGGGGAGATTCCACTTCTACGAGGGCTACAACATACACACTGTAAGCAACAGTACAAAGTAATGTGAAGTAGTATAACGTTTATGAAATACTGCTCGTAAACAACTTTATGAATGAACTGTTTTTTAATGTGTAATAAGACAAGATTAAAAGTCGACTACCAGGGCGGCCTATAGCTCACTCGTTAATTGTGCTCGCCCCATGTTGGCTTAGTCCTGCAGCGGCCTGGGTTAGAATCCATCTCTCTCCCACTTTCCCGTCTGTCCACTGTCTCTCTATCTAACAAAGGGAGAAAAAATTAATCTTTAAAAAAAAAAAGTTGAGTACCATACTATTAGTTGTGAGATGCTGTTCAGTACTTATGACGCTAAGGTCAACATGCTAACATGCTCACAGTGAAAATGCTGACATGCTGATGTTTCAGTTTCGCCGTCTACTGTAAATTTGCTAACCAGCACTAAACACAGAGTACAGCTGAGGCTGAAGGGGGTGTCATTAGTTTTTCTGGTATTTATTCCAAAGTATTGGACTAATTGACATCTTGACCTGATGATAGTGCCAAAGGAAAAGATAAGGCAATTTTATTATTACAGAGCCTTGTTAATGACTCAATTCTGATTGGCCAATTGCTGCATAGGATCTGTTATTTCTGTATAACAGACCGTTTATATATAACAGACCATTTCCATGGACTGGGTTCTCATCATAGACTCTGGCAGGCCATTATTAAATCAATAAAATATTTTTTAAATCAACATTTGTGCTCTTGCAGAGCTCATAACGCTGATCAGTGGATCAAAAGGAAAAAGAGGGTGAAGGCAACAGGAAGCGCTAACATAGCAAATAGCAACAGTAACACAGCCTTATAGCTCCATGGTTAGCTCACCTGGCTTCGTCCCAAACGTTTGCAGGCAGTAACCTCCTTATAAGAGCTGCACCATGTGAGGAAAATATGCAGTAACGTAACTTGCAATAACATGTACTAAAGTTTACTCAGTTCTGCCTTTCTTCTGCTTTTAGTATACTGTCTAAATACAACAAATTGATTGTTGAATTTAAAAAATGAAAGGAATTTATTTCCAACATTCTTTTAGTAAACAAAATGAGCATTTAACTGAACACGAAAGACACCAATAAAAAAAGATAGTTACATTTTGAAGTGCAGTTTTGTACTGATACTGATACACATAATAATGTGTGTTCTGTATCGCAGAATTACATGGTTTGTACATTGGACTTGGACTACAATGGCATTGATTCAATAATTATTGAAATTAATTTTGAATGATATCCATGTGAACACTTTTTGGTGCAGAGATGCAGACATTTCCACTTGTTACTACTCTAAGTTGCCGTGTGAGCAGCTTCGTGTCTCAGTTTCTGTCACAAGGCAACTTGCTTCATCATTTTGAAACCTTGCTGATGTGAATGATATACTATACACGGTATAGAATACAAGATAACTGAACACAAGGTGCCAGTTCAAACTCTGAGTTTGTCGACCACTTTGAGAAAAACATTGACAGCCATGCAGGTGTAGGCCTAATTATTAAACCATGGACATGTACAAACACTTTGTTATTCTTGTCATGGCAGGAGCCTCTCTACAAGACACACAGTTCATTTTGTGCCACATCTCTTTATTCTAAGTTCAAATTGGGACATTGTTCTAGCGATAAGTGTAGATACAGCAATTATAACCAGTGCTTATATCAAACTGCCTGTTAAATTGATTATTTTGTTTTGAAAATGTAGCAAACAGTCAAACCTGACTTCCTTTCATAATGGTTTTACATACACTTAGAAAGAAAACTATTTTCAGAGACATTAAGTTTTTTTATCTCATCCACAATCATGATTTTGTAACAAGTTGTGTAAAATTGTTTGATGACAGACCACAATATAACTCACAACTTTGGCTAACAATTTACTTTGTGTCTTGAATGATCAGCTGCAGAATCGTGATGAAAGTAAAAACACACAGTGTCTCACAGTGTCAACATGGGACTGGCCTTTGGCCTCTGGAGACACACTGTATCCTGGTTTTGTTTATTTTATTACCAACTGTGATGTGCCATCGCCACATAAAACGGTCAATATAACCCAACTGAATCATTAAATTCAGTTTCCTACTTACAGTAATAGAAAAGCAGATGCATTATGACCATCCTGTATCCAGATGGGACTTTAAACAGGGATATAATGTATGAAATGACTCCAGTTGAATCACCATAAACTCAGGTGAACTCAAAAAGATTCCACCAATGCATATTAAGTTACATTTTCACTAGACAATATATATATTACAAATATGCTTTCTTGGAAAGCTGAACAAAATACTTAACTAATCAGATAATATGAGAACCAGATTGTATTAGCCACACTAGTAGTGTCGCTGTGGATAGAATATGCCAGTCTGTCTGCAATTTTAATTTATCCAATTTATACACTCTATCGCCAAATATCCTGCAAAACTAATAACAAACACGTCAGTCTCAGCTGTACTTTGTAGTAAGTGCTAAATAACAAGTGTTAGCATGCTAACACACTAAACTAAGATGGTTAAACATTAGGCCTACACCTAAACATAAATACTAGACATGTAAGAATGGTCATTGTAGGCATGTTAGCATTATGGCATTAGCATTTTGTTTGACTTTTGTTCTCCCACATCACGTGACATGAATAATCATTGACTAAAAAGTAGCCTAATTCAGGAAAAAGTGCCTGAGTTAGCAAAGCCACCCAAGAGCCTTTTGGTAAATGATTTAACCATCTTGTTATAATATCAGAAATGTAGGTTAGTTTTTAACCAAATTGTCAAAGGAAATAACATGGATGTTTCCATGCAACGCTCTTTAAAAGTAAAATAAATGATCAGTTCTTGACTTTTATTGAATCTGGGTGTTTTATAGCATTTGAATTATTATTTTTTTAAAGAAAATTGAAAAAAGTGACAAAAATGTTGGAAAACGTGACAAAAACATGGTGAAAAACAACAACAAAAACATCCCAAAAAGTGTTGAAAAAACACGGGGGAAAAAATTACAAAAAGCTTAGAAAAAGAGATGACAAATGAGAAAAGTGTAGAAAAAGAAGACCAAAACGTTGAAAAAAAGTTTTAATTTTAAATTTTGACCCAGAAATACAAAAAGCTGCACGAGGGTTATTAAAGTGAACTCTTTATTAACAGCTCCATGCTACAGGGTAAGTACTAGTATGGACAATCCTGCTATTACATATTCAGATTACTGTGCTTACATTTCATCCCTAACAAAGCCACAAGTCAATTTACAACCCAGTCCACCATTATAATATGAAAGTCTCTCATCAAACAGGCCAATGTTGCAAAATGACAGCACTGACCTTATCAAGAGACCAGGGAAAACATCTCTGAATTAACTAGCAAAACACTTTCGCAGGCAATTCAAGCTGTAGAGAAATGTGAAATAGAAAAAGCAATTTCCAAACGCGACTACTGTGAGAAGTAACAACAGTCATTTACGGGCCATCAGCTGCCCTATAAAGGTTAGCACAGAACCCGACTATTTATGCACAGTTCAACAAGGACCCACAGTAGTAGTAAGAATCCTAGTGTTTACTGAAAGAAGCTGTCCCTTTTAAATTATCAGCTCCTCATATAATGCATTTTCTCCTCTGTTGTTCTCAGGTGACCCCTATCTTGTAACTCCCATTTGTGATAACAACAACAGTATCTTTCTCTGAAGCATAGCATGTTTGTCACTCCAGGTGACGTACCCGGTGCGCGTCTTCTTCCTGCTGGGTGTGGAAACTCTGATTGTGACAAACGCAGCGGGGGGACTCAACGGAAGCTACAATTTGGGAGACATCATGCTCATAAAGGATCACATCAACATGCCAGGCTTTGCAGGGCAGAACCCACTTTGTGGGCACAATGATGAAAGGTGCAGCACTAACACCAAGGCAGAACGTTTGAAACAGAAAGTTTGTGCATCTCTTTCTTATGTCCAATTCATTCTTTAATTTCTTACCTCTCCAGATTTGGAGTGCGTTTTCCTTGCATGTCGGATGCCTATGACAGTGAGCTGAGGGCCTTGGCCAAGCAAACAGCAAAGGAGCAGGGCTGCGACGGCTTCCTGCAAGAAGGGGTTTACTGCATGCTGGCTGGACCGTCATTTGAGACCATTGCAGAGTGCAGAGCACTGCAGATGCTGGGAGCGGATGCTGTGGGTCAGTAAAGCTCTCTCGTGCTCACTTAAATGGATGCTGATGTGTGGTAGGACAGCCTCTCAATAATGCATCTACAACAGCATAGTAGGGATATTTAAATGAATATGAATTCATTTTTCAAATAACAAAATTTAATTTGTTCTGAACAGATACAAACAGCATTCACATTTTTCAGTCAATGGGAAGCAAAAGCAGCATGACTCGCCAAGATGTAAACAAATAGGCTTATTGATTAGAATAGCTAGAATAGGTCATCCTTTTTCAGACAGATCAGTTAGTGAGTTTCCTCTTCAATAACCTTTTACTTTCAGTTTTCAGTCGGCCATTGCAGGATAAAGCTTGACTGATGTTGCACTGAGTCATTTTTTGTCATGATCACGGCCTGAAACACATGACCGCGTGCCAAATGTAGGTGAATTTTTATCCATTGGCGGGTGAAACTGACAATCTACCTACCACGCTGGCAGGTAGCCAATGAGAATTAAGTGATCATTAGTTGTTTGTTGCCACTGTTGTTTGTTCACATTTCAACCAAGTCCTTAAATTCCTTGGATACTGGGATGAAGAGGCTGGCTGAAACAAGCCACCAACAAAAACATTAGGATGATTAAAAAAAGTAAAATAAGATGTCATTATTTAAATTGATTTTGTTAAAAACTCAACAGCACTTAAAGGAGAAATCCGGCCAATTTTACTAGACTCTTGATCGCTAGGTGTCACTGAGTACTACCGAGTCTATAGGCTAAAAACCTGACCAAAATCTTTGCTAGCAAACTGGAGTGTCTGCAGCTAATGGCCAGAGCTCTCAGTGAGCTAAAATTCCAGTTGTAGGGGCGTGGTGGCCCAATAGTTAGCCCTGTGGCCTCACAGCAAGAAGGTTCTGGGTTTAAATCCAGGTCGTTCTGAGCCTTTCTGTGTGGAGTTTGTATGTTCTCATGTTTGCGTGGATTTCCTCAGGGTGCTCTTGTTTCCCCCACCATCAAAAAATATATACTAGGTTCTCCAGTCAGTGCACTTGTGATGAAATTATTGGCTTCTCATATGATGCATTTTCTCCTGTGTTGTAACTCCCATTTGTGATAATCTGATATACGTCAAAGCAATAAAAACAGTATCTTTCTCTGAAGTATAGCATGTTTGTCACTCCAGGTGACGTACCCGGTGCGAGTCTTCTTCCTGCTGGGCGTGGAAACTCAGATTGTGACAAACGCGGCAGGGGGACTTGATCAAGGCACTGACTCAGATCTAGAGTTGGTCCCCGGGCGCTGTGAATTGCTGCCCACTGCTCCCTTGAGGGATGGGTTAAATGCAGAGAATGAATTTACTGTATGTGTACGTGACAATAAAGTACCTTTACTTTTATGTTCTAAAGACACAACAGACACAAAATCCAATTAAAATTTGTGGCCCTTACGTGACAACAAGATGCATTTTCAGACATTGTGAAGAAACCGTTTAAATTCAAAGTTCTTACTGTCACCTACCTCTTTTTCCATCGGTCGCTTCACCGAAAGCCCAGAAGAGTCGATCACGGAGGTCATGAAGAAAACTTGAAATTTATTTCCGCCTTAAAAATAGGTAATTGAGCACTGTAGTGGTTATGACCACAACTGCAGTATCTCATGGTCATGGAAAGGTAGACAATTAAAGTTTAGGTAATTGTATTTTATCTTTCTGTTGCCACAATTGGGAAAGGCACAACTGCAAACTATTTCTTTTCTGCAGTAGATCAACACACGTTATTCTCACTCCAAGCTTCTTCCCTTGTGAACACCTATGATCTTCACTCTTTACACACATTACGCTCCGATCGGCACACTACTGTTTACCATTTCCTGCAACAATTGAATTCCCACGGGACTTCAGCGTGAGACTAGCGCTTTTGTGTCGATTTTGTGTCTGTTAAGAGCCACAAAGGAACTCTTTAGAACATGCCCTACAACTGGCATTTTAGCTCACTGGGAGCTCTGGCCATGAGCTGCAGCAACTCCAGTTTGCTAACACCGGTTTTGGTCGTGATCGACAGTACTCAGTGACATCTAGCTATCAAGATTCAGGTAAAAATCGTATATCTCCTTTAAATGTCTATCTTTTGGGTCTCTTCCCATTATTTCTACAACCTTTGACTTTTGATTTTCCACTGCTAAAACCTCCTGTTCTTTCTCCACGATTTATTTAGACTTACTTTTCTTTCTTTTTCAAAGATGGGGTTCAAATCCAAAGCATGCTTTTTTATTTGATTCATTTAAGTACAAATAGTATGTTGTTTAATATATTTTGCTGACAGTGAAACATTATATATGTTATGTATATACACATATATATCCTTATTATATCCGGCATTGAGTCAGTGTACCTGAAACCGACTTCTCCCTTCTGTCCAGGTATGAGTACAGTGCCAGAGGTGGTGGTGGCTCGTCACTGTGGCTTGCGTGTCTTGGGTCTCTCCCTCATCACCAACAAGGTTGTGACCGATTACGACAGCGTTGAGAAGGCAAACCATGAGGAGGTGCTGAGGACTTCCCAGTACAGAACCCAGGACGTCCAGAGGCTCGTCAGCCACCTCATTGCCAAGATCTAGTACCTTCATCTGAAATCTGCAGACAAAAAACATGTCCAGCTTCATAATTATGGAATTTGTGAACATTCCTAGCTTTGAGATAAAAAATGTTTTGGTGCAGATGGTAAACTGGTCAAGTATGTGTGGATAGGTTATAACTTGATTGGGTATTTTATTGTATTGTGGTTAACTGGGGGAGTGTGTGAAATGTTTTTGAGGTAGAGAGCAGAAGAAAGAGGTTTTTTGAGAATGTCTGGAAATGTCACAGCAAGAATTATCACAACCCTGGAACCAGTTCCCATGAATCACAGTCAGGGAGAACTTATAGAATAGATTTCTGTCACGGTTTTGAATCAAAATCAGTTGAAATGAGCTTTTGAATTCAGTTATTGAAATTAAAAACAGGATAGACGATTCAAACAACAGAACTGCAAAATCCTCCCACTTCCCTGAAGTCACCGGTGAGGCAACATTTAGCCTTAACCGTGACTTATGTACAACGAACCATAAAGCACATGGGCTCCAACGGGACTTCATGGTGGCCCTCGTTAAACTCATGGTGCATTTAATTACACCTGTTAACTCTGAGAAAGTCAAGCTATTGTTTGAAAGTACTTTTCTGCTATCTAGTGGCTCTAACTGTGGCATTGCCATCACCCCTGAAAAAAGTTACCTACACATCTTGGAGTACACTTTACATCATTGCAGCGAGCTAAGGAAGTTAAACCACTGGAGGAAAAAAAGTTTACTTTTGCTGTGTATTTCAATCCAAATCCAGAGTATTGGGTTTGTACTTGTGAATACAGTAAACAATTCCCATATTTAAAATGATCATGTTCTCATATATCCCAGATCATGAATTAATGAATGCAATAGGAATACAGTGGTGGCTATTGTACAACCCTCATTGGTATGTATTCCTACCTGCTTTAGTGCTATAACACATACAAATAGACTGGGACCTCTCTGGGGGCTCAACCTTTAACTTTATATTTATATTAGACAATTGTATGGTCAGTTTATGCTGCTCACTACTAGAGTAAGATGTTTTCTGGAGACACTGTGCACTGTGTTTGTTGGACTTGACATGTTGATGCAGGGATAGAGGAAAAAGCCTATTACTTCTCTAGCAGGGTTTTTAGAAGTAAATCCACATAAAATAATTAGAGAGAATATATTAAATAAGTCTTGTGATCCAATAGGATCATCTGGCAACTTTCCTTTATTTTGTGATTGTTTGTTATTAACAGTGTTAAATAATACTTGTTTTGCTACTTTTTATTTTTGAAGTAGACAAATCACTTATTTTAATGATCTAATGTAATATTAAATGTATTTATTGATTAAACAATTTGACAAAAAAAGGGCATGCCAATCCTAATCCTTGTCAGAGTCCATGTTTTAGCTGAATCACTTTCTGAAAAGCCTGTCTACAATATACACACAATATAAGAACAGTAGCCTATATTCTGGAGGAAATACCCCAAATCAAAGACCAATCTGATCCAGCAGACGTGATGTATTAGTTTTTTTCTGGGGTGGATTGCATTCAGATCAGTTTTTTGTACACCAAGAGATCACAACACTGTAAAATCAAGGGCTATAATAGTTGCTGCAGTTTTCAATCTTCTCAGCAATGATGTGGAACCTCCTGCCAGGTCTCCTTGACCGTCTAATTCATTAGAGCCGCAAAGGCCAGAGAAATCCTAGTTCAGCAGTGCACCTCTTAGACCATTTGTATCAGGCTTAACATCAAGATGCTAATAGAAGTCTTAAGAGGGAATTCCTCTCAGAGTGAAGCCTTCCATTAATGTAATATAAAATCTGGATCTTCTCCATACACAATAAACAGGGGAATTTGTAAGTAAATCATTTTCAGATGCACTGCAAGACATAAATATTTTTCCTATATGGGCACAACTCCAAAGTTTGCATTTTGTTTTCTTTTTGGTTTGCAAAGTATTTCACATGTTTGTATTGACTAGCCTGAATCCACCGGTCTATATATTGTGTGCTCAGCTGAGTCATATTTACTATATCCAGGTCTCAGGTTAGACTCTGCTTCCCTTACAAGATAAACCTGTTGTGTCTCAATTTACATAAATTGAGTTATTTGCATACCAAATGTTGTTGCTGTCTAATACTGAAAAATGTGCAGATGACATTTGGATGCTAGTATTTTCTGACATGGATGAGTCTATGTGTTGAGTCGATGAGTCACATGTCTACACACTAAGAAATTTCTGTTTATTAACAACTGGATGACTATGTTTTCTAACAGAAATTGTCCATAGAAAATGATTTACAGTTGTATTTGTGTTTATTTATATATCAGATTGCATTATGGGACTTTATCTGTGCTCCGTCTACATTTCCCCAGTAGGTTCCTGGATAATGGAGCATCAAAAGCCTCAAAAAAGCTTCAAAAGTGGAACAAAAAGCCTTGAAAATGTGTAAAAAAGCGCCAAAAACTAAATAAGAAGCGTTGAAACAAGATTAAAAATGACTTTATCTGAGAGAACGGGAAATAACATTTGAAATAACAGAAAATATTTCTTCAATTTTGGTTTTTAATTACGGTGAATGAGCTGCCAGAACTTTTTTTTCTGCCTTTTTACGGATTTATTTCTTAGAGTGTATGCGTATGTGTGTGTTTGTGTGAGAGGTCATGTCCACAAAATCCATCAATATGGCTGTTTTCAAGAATAAAAAGAGTTTCTCCCCATCAATACTGATGATACAGTAGGGGT
This sequence comes from Percina caprodes, assembly GCA_013375575.1. Classification (NCBI taxonomy): domain Eukaryota; kingdom Metazoa; phylum Chordata; class Actinopteri; order Perciformes; family Percidae; genus Percina; species Percina caprodes. The sequence goes on from JABXJD010000136.1 coordinate 1,555,256, forward strand.
GGGGGAAAAAATCGAAATAGTATCGCAATATTTTCTGTGGCAACACTGTATCGATACACAGACGCCAAGTATTGATCTATTATTGTATGTTTTGGTCAGTTTGTCTGCTTGACAATCCCATTTTGCAGTAATAAAATTGAAGTAAGATAAACAACCAGATGTTGACAAAGTTTCCTTTCGGGGATATAATTTGAAATTGGGAAAAATTTGAAGTCGAAATATCTCACACAATATTGCAACATGTTTAAAATTGCACTAATATTGTATCGTAACATAGGTATCGTGATGATGTCGTATTGTGAAGCCTCTGGTGATTCCCATCGCTAATGATCAGTGAACAGGGCGATATCTGCGAAAAGCAAAGAGAAAGAAGAGATACATCTCATCAACAAATACACTCTCTCTAGCTTCAGCTTCATCCTCTCAATCCTTCACTTTAAACACACCTCAAACAGATGAAGACGCTGTGAGATTGAAATGAAGTGGAAATGGCTGTTCCGTGCCCCGCTCCTTTCTGTTACATAATTCATCTGCATACAGCATGTAGAGGTGCAGCCCACTGAGGATCTGAAATATTAATATAAATGAACCAGGCAGCCCGGCAACACAAACACAACACCTTCACTGGGCCGGATTGTATTTGTACATATTGGCACAGATGCCTCACAACTCAGCTTCATGGCGAAAAGTGAGATGTCTACAAGATATGCATGTGGGATGCAAATAACAGGCTCTCTGCTTTGAATAGAGGGAAGTGGTGAACCAGACACACCGATAAAGACAGACGATAGAGTGACTAAACAAATTAAGAGAGGAGAATGGAGTGTTTCTGATTTGGTAGTCCCCGCAGGCTGGCGACAGGCCTCATCCGTAGTGTAATGTTGATCTATCTATTGTTGCCGTGCCAACTGAGCCCAGAGCTTGCTATTGATTATTATAGGGTGAAAAGAGAAACTTAGGAAATAGAGTTGGACAGCACTGCTGAGTTTACACTATTGAAAACTGTCACACATACACACACACATGCACTGTCATGTACCTGAGCTCACACAGTCTATATGAAACAACAGTGCTCCTATTAGTGAACGTGACTTTTGCAGGCGTAACAAATAGTGTCAGTGAAGGGAATTTCTCCGCTGACTTTCACACGCTGCCACCAAAAAAGGGTTTGGCTGCCAGCAGTGTGTCAGCACTGTACTGTAACAGCGTGCAGAGTAGACCTGGAAAATGACTGCTCCACCTCAGAGAAGATGTGTCAGGTCAAGTAGAACAATGCATCTTTGTACACGATGGTGCCAACTTGGTTTGGTCCGGCTCATCTAATTTTTTGTAGACACTGTCTCAACTTCAGCTGGAGCAACCCTGATTTATAGCATTAGTTCCCAACCTTTTTGGTTTGGGGTACCCCCACAGCCCTATCGGCTGAACTCAAATACCCCTTAATTGATTCACAATGTATGTTCCAAATGTATAACACTATTCATTACATCAAAAAGAATATTGTTACGTTATTAAACTATTGACCTGTCCATATTTAGGTTAGTTTGTTCAGCAATGTACTACTACTAGCCTACTAAGCTGCTAGTATGCCTACTTAGAATGAATCTGAACATCTGAACTTTTAGCTAACTGTTTCAACCATTTATCCAGTAATACTTATAACTAATCATCATCATGAACTGTTTAGCAATTAGCCAACTTTTAGCTATTTCATTCTACCATTTATTCATTACTTTCAGCTACCTACCTCCGTGCTCCCTTGCTAACTAGTTTCATTTCTTATGTTTTCTTACGTTAAATCATAATTTCGAAAATGTCAACACCAATTACATTGGGTACCCAGCAATATAGCTAGATTAGTCGATTGGGTGAACGATTTTCGAGATACTTTAATTCATTAATAATCCTTGAACAGACATAGTTATCTTAACACCTGAGAGTCAGTTGAAAGACATTATGATTTTCTTTTTCTTCTTTGTTAAAACAAAAAGATGTCTTTTTGCAGATTTTATTCAACTAAAGAACACTGCTTCTAGGGATACTTGCCCTCCTACTCATTACTGTCGTATTACTTCATCCTGAATATTATCACATCTTGCAGTAAATGAGTTGAAGAAATAGATATGAGAACATTTTGTTCATCCTCATTCTCCTAATAGGATCTGTGTAGTAGCCTGCCCCTTTACACAGCAGACTGACCATTAATGAAAAAAGTTCTTTTTACCTTTTTTTCAGAATTTACATTCATTATGTGAGCTAATCACTGCTGACTGGAGGCAGTGTGGGAAATGGGATTAGTGTGTGAGTTCTAATTAAGTCTGTGAAGCCTCACACACTGGCAGACAGGCTCGGGGAGCTGCATGCTTAGATACACTCAGATGTAGTAAGGAAGACACTTGGACTTCACACACACACACACACACACACACACACACACACACACACACACATACACACACAAACACACTCACACATCTACTGTAAACCATGATGATGCAATACTATCTGTATCTCTCCCATATTTGCCTCACACATAGACTACACACACATCAGTCTGTCCACTGCAGTGCTATCACACCACCAGATCAAGCTTCAGGACACAAACACACGCGCACACACGCGCACACACACACACACACCGAGAGAGAGAGAGAGAGAGAGAGAGAGAGAGAGAGAGAGAGAGAGAGAGAGAGAGAGAAGCTGACTCAGATGCATGTGTTGGGCGGCAGTGCGCCCCCAGCGGCAGTGCCGCGGCGCTGCCGCTCCTGCGCCGGCGTTAAAAAGCGGCGGGCGGCGCGCCGGGGCCACTGTGTGGGGTGTGTTTGAACAAGAGACACAGAAAAGTTGGTAGCGGATTTTTCTGGCGTCTGACCTGCAGCAGCATCCGTCGAAAGCATCATGGCAAACAAAGCACAGCAGCCTCCTCACCTGCACCTGGCCGAGGTCACCGCGTCCCAGTTCCTCGACATTTGGAAACATTTTGACGCTGACGGTAGGACACCTTTTTACCTTCCTACAATATATTCCAAACTCAAAATTTCACGTGAGATGACCTAATTATACAGGGAAATGCATGGAAAAAAATTGAAATGTATCCTCCTACAATAAATAAACCGTTATCAAGCTTAGAATAACTGACAATACTACAGCAAAAGTGTGTCCTTTTGGGATGTAAAAGAGAGTATTTAGGAATATTAAGATTGAAAAATACATAATGTAAAATAGGGTTTTGGAATGTCAATGTTGCTGTGATATTGTAAGAATAGCCTATTATAGGAACTATGTTTTCTTTTAATTAGGCAAGTGATAATATTATTTGTCATCGTATAAGGGATAAAGTAGACAAAAAGGACATTTTCATGCTTTATATTTTTAAGGAGCTGATATCTGACCTGATATTTTGGATATACCATACCCAACCCTTATAAAAGTTCGACATTTTTGTAATTAATTTCTGATGTGATAAACCACTGCCGACACCACGTGATATGAGTTAATCTAATTTAATTTTCGATTGAAATGCACCTCGGCAGATACATTATTTCTCACGAAAAGCATACTAAAATAATTCATATAACTACTTAAAGACTTGGCTATATATCACTTATTCAATGAGCCATAAACGGTGAATAACTTTAAGTTGATGCAGCCGTTATTCCTCTGTCAATAGTGTGATTTTCCAACAATGAATCATTTGATTTAAACACGCAGTTATCGAGCAATCAATGCATCATTTAATTAAAGGGTCTAACTTAATAATTGACCGTTTGGAGAAGTAATTGGCGCTGCCTGAAGCTCTCTGTGTATTGATATCGGTTTCCAGTCATCAGGAACAGTGTCTCAGGTGTGTTACGCAGTGGAAGTACCCCGGGAATAAAAATGGACTGTGATACTGATGATCTGTCAACATGAAATCGTCCCATGTACTAATTTATTCAGCGACCCCCCTCCTCCCCCTCCTCCTCCTCCTCGCACACATTCTGTTCGTAATCATGATCCCTGTCTTTTCTTCTTGCATCCGTGCTGTTTATCTCCGTACAGATTTGTCAGCTCAGTCTGTCTCTCTCACTCTGCAAATATCTCTGTGTGCATGACATTATGACATGGGACAAGTTTCCTTCTTCTTCTTTTTTTTCCTTTCATGGCATGTCACTGCTGTGGCTTCCATAGAGATGGAAGCCTCTTTTAGGGTCTAATTATGGAAATCTTTTTCTGTGGATTAAGTCCACAGCAGTCAAATCTAAAAAAGGAGACAATTTTTTCTTCTTCTTTTAAACCTTTAAAACCTTAAAGACTCAGACTGGGACATATAAGTGATCACTCCTGGCTGCAACTGGTCATGATTAAATAGAAGGTCCTCAGTCGTGCTTGTTCAATCAACCTTGTTGAGATGTAAAAAAATAAAAATAAAAAAAATAAATGCACCTGCAAACAAGGTGAGTGTGTTGCTTCTTGTTTTACACACATACTCCTGGGAAGTCAATCGTTACTGTAATGTGTTTTGTTGTCTGCACTCATGCTGAAATAATACCACAGGGAAATCAGGGCAGAATGGGAATAGGAGCCATGTGCAGACAACGTTGTCATATCTGTTATTGTTTTTACTCTTTTGACCTGCTTAGATTATGAGGCTGTCTGTCCTACCCAACCAGGTGTTTAAGTCCTAATGCTGACATACTTTACATATTGTGCTTTGCAACGAGCCACTTTGCAAATCAAATACTACCAGTGTGCATCAACAGATTTGGCTACAGTGTTTGATTCCTGCTCTCATTACTGGGAGTGTCTTCTGGCTCGGCAGAAAGAAAAGGAAAGCTAATTTGTTTGCTCAGATTGAGTAAACATCTCTTGAGTTGCAGATAAAAATATACAGGAGACAATGCATCTAGAGATGATGAAACCACATATTCCCCTGTTGGCCCAGGATCACGTCTCATCTGGATTGCGTCTCTCGCAGCTCCTGCGCTCTGTGTCCCTCTCATCTTTCTCTGCTGTTTCTGTCAGGCCTTTCTCAATTCAATCACTTCAAAGCAGAAAATGGAAACAACTGCAGTTTTTCTGTTGCTAATTATAGAGCATTTGCTGTCAATTTTTGTTGTATTAACCTGGATATGGAAATTTGGAATATTAAGCAAAATCAACTTCCTGAATGACCCTGTGATCACAAACAATTTGAATAGGCAGGGCAGTCTTTGAAAGGCAAATTCACTTTATATAGGCTTTAAATATGCACTTAGTTGGCACAGCTGCCCACTTTAAGAGTTTTTCTGTGTTGCGGTTGAATTTTAGAATCAGAACCAGAGGAGTGAAGCGTCTTTGCCAGCATCTCCTGGGACTATAATGACGCAGTATCCAAAAGAGTGTGTATTTGGGCCAAAAGTGGTTTTGTGAACCTTTTATCTTGCTGGTTGGGGCATGTTTTAAGTGGTTTTGCAGGGAGACTAAAGTATATGAAAGCGGGTTGGTAGGAGAGCTCTCATTACGACATATACAACTAGTTGTTTGACATTTAAATTGAATGATGTGGAAGTGAGTTGAATTCAGCCATAAAGTGTATCTGCTGACAGTGCAATACAGTATATATATCTATCTATATATATATATATAGATATATATATATATATATATATATATATATATATATATATATATATATATATATATATATAGATATATATTACATCTTCACACTAATATGGCTTAATTGACATTCAGTGTAAGTAGGGAGAGCCGGCTCATTTGATGGATTTGGGACTTTTACTGCAACATGGACGCACTGTAATTTGGCTGCAGCACATATAGCATTTCATAGAATAACCATATGGTACCCTAAGCATATTGTTGTGGCTTAGAGGCTGATTGTAACTGAAAGTATTTATCATACATCTGAAAAAGCAAAGTACAAACAGATGCTCCCTAATGCACAAATATAATGGGGTGTATGGTTCTATTGCCACAATAATTGAAAGTATGACAGCGCTCCGGCATAATATATTCCTAATTCCTTTTATTTTCATGTTATTTGCTTTGCAGTTAATCACATCTTACTCTGTTTAATTATCAAGTAGGCCATTTCTCTCCAGAGTGCTAAATGTCAATAAGACCCACAGGAGGGATGCTCATAGCAGAGAGGCATTTTACTGTCCCACTTATTGAAACAGCAGTGCTTGTATTTATGAGTTTTGATAATATCACTAAGGAACACATGCATCCACACACGCACGCACGCACGCACACACACACACACACACACACACACACACACACACACACACACACACACACACACACACACACACACACCCATAGTACTGCATTATAACGCAAATAATGGCAGTTAAAGTGATGGTGAAAACTAAAGGAGATCTAATAAACAGGAAAAACAATAATAAATATTTGTCTTTATCTGATAGAAGACTTTTCATAGTGTAATAATTGTTCATATTGTGTACGATAACAAGGAAGCCTAGTGACAGTCTTGCTGTGAAGAGAAAACCAGAGAACACACACACACACACACACACACACACACACACACACACACACAAGAATGTCCATGTGTAGGACAAAGATGCTAAGATGTTGTTTGGATAGGGAGAGGGAGTTAGATAGAAGATGACAGAAAAAAACAGCAAGTTAGAGGGAGAGGAGAGGAAATGGATGGCATAATAATCTTTTTTAGTGTTTAATGAGGCAGCTCTGCCTTCCAGGGTTTTATAGAAGCAGCTAGTCACATCGTTTGGAGCCATCTGTCCAACCATTCCGCATTCTTGTTGATAGAATATTGGCACGGGTTCACAGAATACCTGGGTGAAGCTGGCATACTCATTTGTCCTGTGAATTGGTACTGTCAGGGCAATAGAGCACCAGGAGTAAGTGAAATAAGGGTCAGGGTTAGTTATTTGTCACAACTAAACCCAAAAATAACATAATGGACATCCTTTTAGGACAAGCACCATTTGACAAAAGTGTCACTAAGTCTGGCAAATTGATTGGCAGGTGTTCAGTAAAACATGGAGAAGACATTTAAAAACGTCAGTTAAACGTCAGTTCCTCATGACAAAATATCATAACTTTCACACATTTAGATGGTCTTAAAAAAACGAATTTAGGCTTATCCATTGTTACGGCCACAACAGAAGAACTCAACTCAACTGTAACGGTCAACATTATATCCGAGGATTAGTTAAAGTAAATTAATTGTGTTCACAATAATTACCTGCCAAAGATTTAACCAAAACTATGGGAGTGTGGAGGTCTGGCCAAAAAGAACAAAAGAAGGAAAGAAGCCTGGGCCAACCCGCAAAGGGCCGTCGCAACCAGAACCACCACTTAATCTCTCAAAATAGTGTCTAGACTAACAAAGAAAAGAAAGCCACAAAGACTACACTACCAGTCCTCCATCCTCAAAAGAAAAAGCAATAGGAACAAACTGGTGAAAGGGCTGCTTCAGTCTGACAGAGAGATTCCAAAAATGGTAATGGTCATCATCTTAGGACGAGCACCATTTGACAAAAGTACCACTCAGTCTATCAAAATGATTGACAGACATTCAGTAAAACAAGGTTAAGACATTGAAAAACTTCAGTTAAGTTCCTCACGACAAAATATCATCACTTTCACAAATAGATGATCTTAAAAAAACTAATTCAGGCTTAACATGACCAGAGTACACTGTTATCCATATTGATTTGTCCCATTTGCCAAGCTCCCTACTGAAGGCAGAATTGATTTCCGTGTAATAATCCTGTGGATCATCGCCTTCAATATCCTCCAATATCCTAGAAAAACTATTTGCCATGCAGTACAGAGCTTCTCCTTGCATACAACCCTGTGAACACAGTCTTTAAGAAGTGATCAGTTTGCATCGTATTTAACAATAGGCTACTCTGTTATTACATTATTTTTTCTTAATATGAAAATAAAAAGAAATATTTGATCACAAAAAAAGGAATACTAAAATAAGCCCTTTGTGTTATGTTGTGATGACATAGGTTTATGGTCTGTCTGTCTCCCAGGTAATGGCTACATTGAGGGGAAGGAGTTGGAGAACTTCTTCAGGGAACTGGAGATGGCCCGGAGAGGAGCAGGGGTGGTGAGTTCAAGGACTAGTGATTAAACACAGATACACAAACTGAAAACATAGGGGAGTCACGATTCTTCAAATCCAAGATTCAATTTGACTTTCAAATTTAAGGTCACTATTCCATATCTTTTTAACATTTTATTTTCAGCAGTGACGGCAACGTCACAATAAGAGCTGAATGGGAAAAGGATACTTTACAACAGCAGTTTGAGTTTTTCAAAATTAACAAAGTGTAATTGGAAGCACCATTAGTGTCCCGAGATGTACATGAATGCACCATGAAGTCCCAATCCTGCTTTTGATATAGGTAGTCAAAATGGAAAGCTCATTTTGATCAATTTTGGATTTAAAATTAAAATTGTGACACCTGTCTGACCACACATGTTAAATTGAGAACAAAATTTGAGTAGCTATCAAGGAACAAATGAGTGCACTCCGCCTCCCACTTGTCTCGACCAGGACGGTACGTGGAAAGTTTTTTTTGCAGTTCAACTGTGAGGCTGCACTTACACTTTGCATTTTCTGTGCAATGCTGCTCCCCTGTCTGATCTGGTCCCTGTATGTGATCCCTGTCTGATCTGCTCCCTGTATGTGCGCCCTGTCTGATCTGGTCCCTGTATGTGCTCCCTGTCTGATCTGGTCCCTGTATGTGATCCCTGTCTGATCTGCTCCCTGTATGTGCGCCCTGTCTGATCTGCTCCCTGTATGTGCTCCCTGTCTGATCTGGTCCCTGTATGTGATCCCTGTCTAATCTGCTCCCTGTATGTGCGCCTTGTCTGATCTGCTCCCTGTATGTGCACCCTGTCTGATCTGCTCCCTGTATGTGCTCCCTGTCTGATTTGCTCCCTGTATGTGCGCCCTGTCTTATCTGCTCCCTGTATGTGCGCCTTGTCTGATCTGCTCCATGTATGTGCTCCCTGTCTGATCTGCTCCCTGTATGTGCTCCCTTTCTGATCTGCTCCCTGTATGTGCTCCCTGTCTGATCTGCTCCCTGTATGTGTTCCCTGTCTGATCTGCTCCCTGTATGTGCTCCCTGTCTGATCTGCTCCCTGTATGTGCTCCCTGTCTGATTTGCTCCCTGTATGTGCGCCCTGTCTGATCTGCTCCCTGTATGTGCGCCTTGTCTGATCTGCTCCATGTATGTGCTCCCTGTCTGATCTGCTCCCTGTATGTGCTCCCTGTCTGATCTGCTCCCTGTATGTGCACGTCGCAGAGCAGCCCGCAAGGCAGCCTCTCAGGAATTATGTCACACAACAAAGTACTGTAGTATTTTGTGCAAAGCAACATTCATTTTAAGTACATGCTTAATGTTCATGAAAAACAGCGAAAATCGGACATTTTCATGAATTTATAAACCACCCTTTGATGCCCCGGGCAGTCCGTAAAAAGTGGACATGTCCGGGCAAAAGAGGACGTTTGGTCACCCTAGTAATTATGGCGTTAATTTTGACAGTCCTATTAGAGTTATTTAGTTATAAGCACACTTTCACAAGTCTAGCCTGAGTGAGACGTAGGAAGAGAGCTCTCTTTGCTCAGCCAGCTCCAAGCATAGGCGTTTGGAAGAGACGGTGGGGACAGTGGGTATGCGTACCTATCAGATTTCGTCATGAGTCATTTTGTACCCACCGCTTTTTTTGAAAACCTTCAGCTCAATTTAGTTAGTTCATAACACATATAATTCCTGAGCGACAGATGTCAACAAATCCACAGAAGAAGCTACAGGACAGCGTCTTTTAAAACATGACTTGCACGAAAGAGAGAAAAAAAAATTAATGTGATATTGTACCCAGCACATTTCAAACCAAAGTGACGCACATGACTCCATTATCTTCTGCCGTCTGCTTAGAAATGCTAAATTTACAACACAGCAACTTAATATGATATAGTGTCTGGCTTTTGGTTGATATCTAGTGTTTTGAAAAATAATCTGTGTGAATTTAAACTTGGTTTTTATTGTAGAGGGTAACTATGCAGAAAGAGTGAAGCCAGCATAATGCCAGCATTTTTTTTCTTCCATAACCTTTATTGTGTGGTTTTTTAGTTTCATTTATATTTTGTTAATATCCAACGCTGTCCAAACTGCTCCAAATTCCAAATGTCAAGTTCATTGGGTACCCAGGAAGCCAAGTGTGAAGTAGATTGTATGAACAGGTCTCGAGATATTTGAAACACACACACACACACACACACACACACACACACACACACACACACACACACACACACACAGGATCCTAGATTTATAGTTAGATTAGGGAAGTACTTATTACTAAATCATCAATTATCAAGTCAATCACTCCTCACTCATTTCTCAATTGACTAATCAATAACTTCTGCATAAAATTAGTTAAGAGTTATGGTTCACAAACAGTTTCTCATGTGTTCCTCATTTGTTCCCTGGTATCTACTCAAATTTTGTGGCGCTTATTGTAAAGTGTTACCATGTTTTCTAGGACCCTTCAAACCCCACATTCAGAGAAAAGATGAAGGAGTTCATGCAGAAGTTTGACAAGAACAAAGATGGACGAATTGAGATGTCAGAGGTAAGGCCTTGAGGCGCTTCTTGTATTATGTTTTTATAAAAGGAAGTAGATTGACATGTTGGGAAATATGCTCATTAGCTTTCGTGCCAAGTATTAGATGAGAAGATTGACACCTCTCATAGTACTCCAATCGATTACATAAATTCAGTCTTTTTGATAGTCTCAATGGAGCATCAGTTTGGGATATTGCTATCCCTCGATTTTACCATTTCTGGAGTATGATTTGAAAGAGATGCGAGATGGAGGCCTTCTGCAATACCAATAAGTTGTTAGAGAGGGATTCAGAGCAAAAATCAGGTGGAAAGGTTTTGTCTGAACTAAAAACTTCAAGCAACATAAGAGAAGAAGTGAATAGGTTTGTGAAATAAATAAATACAAATCTAATTCAGGCATAGCCCGGCTTCTGAGGTGGCGGCTCTCTATTATTTATGTACAAGTTGCTCATTTGAAGCCTTGCAGACTAAAAGCTCCCCAGTCTTAATTTCTTCTTCTCTCCCAACATATCAAAGCCGCCATCTTGTGTTCTCACCACTCCCTTTTTCTTGTCATTTCTCTCTCTAGCTGGCCCAGATTCTCCCAACTGAAGAGAACTTCCTGCTCTGCTTCAGAGAGTTTGTCAGCTCCAGTGCTGAGTTTATGGCGGTAAGTGTTAGGATGGGCCGGTATATTTTTTTAATGCAGAGTTACTATACTCCCTTACCGCACTCATTGTCATTTGATCATTGTCACATAGTTGCCTTTTTCTGCTGTTAAGATATAACAGTTGAATTACAATTCAAACAGCCACACCTGGTGGTCCATCGGAAACATAGTAGACATATTGTATAGCAGTAAAAATACTGTAGAATTGGCTGAGCACCAATAAAGGGAAATATGTGACAACTGAGCAGGCACAAATCTTGAAACAGACAGCGATGTAAATCCCTTCAGTAAAGTAAAAAGGTAATGTCAATAGTTTTAAATGGCCAATTTCATTCACCATTTTGTTTATTGTGATACAGTAAGCCCTCCTGATCTTGTTGTACCAGTTGCAAAACACTGATTGGCTTAAAAGAGCTTAAAGAGGCAAAAGCTGAAGTGTTTGCTTTATTGTAACTGGACAGTGTCAATTACTTAGGCTGTAAATGGTTCTCCAAAGATTCATGGGAATGTCTCTGCTGGTGCATGCAGAGGAGCCACGGGCTGTTATGGGTAACTGCAGGTCTCAGAGGTTTGCAGTGGAACTCCCAAAACTCAATGCGTCAACATCAATCATGATCAGGTTGGGGAGTAACAGAATACAGCTAATAGAATTACGTATTTAATATAAAAATTTTTGAGAACTGTTACAGTTTAAATTGGTGGTATTCTGAATTCAGTTACCTTCTTTTAAATAAGGATTTATGAGGGGTATTTTATACATTTTATAATTTTATAATATATACGCCAAACGACGTAACCACATAAGGACTACAACATGAATTCAATTTGAATTTACAGGATATTATTAACAATTGGGATCAGTCCAATAATGGTTAGTAAAATGAGAACATAGACAGAAAGGACAGGTTAAGAACCACAGCTGGTACATGTATATATGTAACATGTAGTTTAAAACCAGATGAAACCACAGTTTAAATAAAACTACTCACACATTGTTGCTGCGTGCCGCCATGCGTGTTGCCACGACCAGCGCCATCAACAGCTCAAAACTTGTTACTTTGTAAGGTTTAGTAAAATATCTTTGGTTGGGATAAAAATACATTTGTCCATGGCTTTACTTAAGTATGTTTTTTAGAAAATTAAAAGTCCCTTTTTAACATGACAAGTGTCCCGAGTGAACGTCCTGTGTTTGAACCATCCACCACCACCCTAGTCTATATCAATGACGTTTCGTTTCCAATTTTGCTCCGGTGCCGCAGGAACTTCCGCCTGATGTCCCTCATTTTGTCCGAATGTCCCATCACGTCCGCTTTCTTTGTGTTGGAATTCTAAACTCTGGTAGATTTCTGGGGACTATGGTTAACTGCAGAAATCCAGACAGCTAGCTAGACTATCTGTCAAGCTGTGTTTTCTGTTGCACAACTAAAACAACTTTGGAATGTACACGTTCCACCAAAACAAGTTCCTCTCCAAGGCTATTTTTCAGTGGCACCGGGGTTCCGTCCGGCTCATAGAGCCGCCCAAAATGATTGTGATTGGTATAAAGAAATGCCAATAAACCAGCATGTTTTTCTCCTATCCTGGAATGCTGTGAGGAAAAGTAATTAGTTACACTACAAGTTACATTACTTTTGGTTACTCAGAACATCACTTGAGATGCACTTGCCAATATAAAGTTAAACCTCATATGCCCAGATCAACACAAATCCTTTTTTATAATATGAACATGCACAAGATCTCTCTTTTATGCTCTTTAATACCATATAGCTGACAACAAAGTTGTGAACATCTGCCTAAAATTTGTCACAAACAAGGCTTCAGTACTGGCAGCCATCTGCTTTTCATAACCTGTATTTTGGCCTGTCGTGAGTGTGAGCATGTTTGTCTGAAGCACTTCAATAAGCAATTCATGTTGTTGAGTTTAAAACAGTCTAAAGGAAATGTTAAATTATAGCGTGGTTGACACTTTTTATTGGTTATTATGTGAAAATGTACACAGCCTTATTAGTTTAACTTTAATTCAGTAAAACTACAAACCGTCATAGGAAGTGCTTTTATTTTGAAGTAGCCTACAAGGTAGTTGTCTGTTTTGTACTCTAACTAGCTTGTGTCAGGGGACAAACATGAGATGATAGATGCAAAAAATGTCCATCATGCTTAAAGCTATAGTGTGTAGTTTCTGTTGCCATCACCCCCATGTCGAATTCTGAGTTATGACCAACAAAATTGTCGGCGCGTCCACATGATACAAGCCTACCCTGTAGCAGTGCGTAGCAGGGCATAGCAGGGCATTGCAGGGCAATGCAGGGCATAGCAGGATGTAGCAGTGCGTAGTAGGGCATAGCAGTGCGTAGTAGGGCATAGCAGGGCATAGCAGGATGTAGCAGTGCGTAGCAGGGCATAGCAGGACTTAGCAGTGTGTAGCAGGGCATAGCAGGATGTAGCAGTGCGTAGCAGGGCATAGCAGGACTTAGCAGTGTGTAGCAGGGCATAGCAGGATGTAGCAGTGCGTAGCAGGGCATAGCAGGACTTAGCAGTGTGTAGCAGGGCATAGCAGGATGTAGCAGTGCGTAGCAGGGCATAGCAGGACATTGCAGGGCATAGCAGGACGTAGCAGTGCGTAGTAGGGCATAGCAGGGCATAGCAGGATGTAGCAGGGCATAGCAGGGCAAAGCAGGGCATAGCAGAACATAGCAGTGCGTAGTAGGGCATAGCAAGGCACTTCAGGGCCCTTCAGGGCTCAGAGCAAGACCACAGTGACAGCTGTAACAATGATGTAGGTGCCACCCTTAAAAAAACACGAGGACTTTTTCTTGTTTGGAAAATTGCAGCATATTGACCAATAAAATGTTTGCCGTATAAGACCAGTGTTTTGGTCATCATTCGAAGCCACTGCACTACATGCCCAGTATGTTTTGGAAAGATGCAGAGTCCACTGTCCTGATTACAGGGTTATTAACAGTAATGTGTTACATTGCTGTGTTACACACAGATGTAATTTGATTACAGTAATGCGTTACTTTGTAACACGTTACCCCCAAAACTGCAAAACAGTGACAGTTAGCTGAGCTAACAATCAGATATTAGATACACACAAGTCAATCATATGTGACTAGTTGATAGCAAAAGCTCAGAAAATAAGAAGTCTGTTTTGTTACTGAATAACAATCAAGTTGTGTTTAAGAAACCATTTATATATGAAAAGTTCAAAGTACAGTATTAACAAACATAGGGCTGCATTGAATTATGAATAATTAAGGACTATAGGAATAACAAAACGCCTTCAGCAGAGCAAGAAAGGAAATCCTTTATTTCACAAAACACATTTAAAAGATAAGAAAATGGCAGATTTCATGTTAGATCGGCTGCAATGAAAGAATGGAGACAATTAGAAACCAAGTACATGTGGGGAAGAGGATGTTCTTGTCTCCGGTGTCATGTTGAAAAGTAATAATGAAATGACAAGAGGAGGATGAATGAAAAAGAAGGTGTGAAGAGAAAAGGATGCAAATGGCAAACAAGAGAAAGCAGGAAAAGAGAGGGACATAAATGAAATGTCAATGAGAAGCTGAGAGCCTGGGTTTGAGAACATAAGAGAGGAGGATTAATCAGTCTTTGTTGAAGGGCACTGTTTTTTTAACGGGTTAGAATGAGGAAGCAGAACCTTCTATTTTCAGAGTCATATATAATGGATAACACCACTGTAGCTCTTTGCAGTGCCCAGAGGAGGAGGAGCAGAGGGGGAAGAGGAGGAGAAGGAGAAGGAGGAAGGCCATCCATCTTTGATAAGGAGCCCTTCCTTCGGACAGGGACAGCTGCTAGATTAAAACATTCATTAAAATGACTTTCTCTCCCTCCCTCATTTCTCTCTGTCTCTGGTTGCCCTCTGCTCTATATGGGGCGATTGGGATTGTATTGAATACTGTGTGATTACAGGGATGATCCAGGCTTTTGTGGTTGTCCCCTCTGGAACGATTTCTGCTCTATCCACCAGAAAAATCAAACTCTTAGCGCAGTTAAGGAGCAAGCTGAGGGTTCGATCAGAGAGGATTTATGTTGAGGGAGGAATGTGAGAGAAAAGTGTCTTTGTGCTTTGTGCTTTGTGCGTAAGTGCTGAAAAATTGCTTTCAATGCTGTATCTGCTTTGTTTTTTTATATATTTCTTGTAGGCATGGCGGCGATATGATACAGATCGCAGTGGTTACATTGAAGCAAACGAATTGAAGGTATGTTGCAATATACGATTCTCAATGATAAAACATATTGTAACTCTTTCATGGTCATGGCTTTTATGTGATATTTTTTTATCATATATCTACATTTGCATCCCAAAGGCTAGCATGACCAATCAATACATTTACAAATACCTGTTATTTATTCATCTGCTTAATTTGTCATACTTATTCTTATTTTGTTATGTCTTTTTTCTTTCTTTTCCCCCCACACACATTCAAATACACATTCAAATGCTCACTAGCAAAGCACCCACCCTTAACTGTGATTATCAGACAGTAGTAGCTATAGCAGCCACTTAAGTAGCTACTTATACCATACATCCCGTCTTTTTTCAAAATATTTACATTTTATTTATAGATTTACACATATGTATACGACTGTAATAGTCATGTTATTCTGTTTTTGTTTTCCCTGGATGTATTTCCCATACCCTTTTTGATCATTTTGAGTAGAAAAGCACAAAATGTCTAATCCTATATGGATATTGTTTTTTCATTATCACCTCCTCTATGTTGTTGTGCACCATTAAAAAGAAAGGGAAGAATGACAGAAAAATGTTTTGGTGTTATCAAACTGATCTGAATCTGCTTGTTGAAAGGAATAGTTATGGAAATAACTAGTAGGCAGGAAATATGCCTATTTGCTTTCTTGCCGAGTTAGATGAGAAGATTGATACTACTCATAAATCTGCTCAGCTAACTTTGAAAAAGCCAGGCAATACGCATATTTCCAGAAAAATCAAACTATTCTTTTAAGTGTTCATCTGTAAAAAACCCACTGATATGCTGAATATGGCTTAAGATGTAGTCTTTGCACTGTCAGGGCCAACAAGTGGCATATTAGCTAACCACAGATAATCAACATTTCAATATGTTTGTCACTAGGTTTCAGTGCAGTTAATCTTTTTTCATACATGTTTGATACATACATAAGCACATGGGTCAGTAAAGCAAGGCAGCAGCTTTAAAAGAGGAAGTATCCGCTCCACAGGAAATCCCCCAATGACCACCACACGTGTTTATTTCCGGTGAGGACTCAGATGAAAAAGATTTTCAGATTGCAAAAATGTTACTCACTTCAACACCTCTAGAAAATGTTGTGTCAAATGATATAAAGGAAAGTGCTCTACACTAGGGAGTTAATTATTACTCGGGTCAGCGATTAAGCTTCACATACAAATTAGGTTGCTTAGGTTGTCATGGGATCTCATTTCTTCCAGCTGACCAGGTGCAGATGAGTTACTCAGGTGTGGCCTTTGGAAAGCTTAGGGAAAATGCAGATGAGATCACAGGCAGCAGACATATGTCTCAGCTCACAGGCCTTAGCCAGGGTTTAGAAATGACTGAGGTCCACAATTCTTTCTTTTAATGGAGTTTATTTATTGCATTGTATGAGCATAATTCATACCAAAATGTAACCTACAAACACAACTTCAGCAATACACCACACACAACTTCTATGTATCATTAAATACATACAGAGGGACCTGTTGGCAAAAATACTTTGTATTAAAGCTGTACAATTTGTCACAGCCAGTAGTGGAAAGTAACTAAGTACATTTACTCAAGCAGCTACTGTACAGTTAGTACAGAAAGTACAGTTCTGTGGTACCATTTGTACTACAACATTCGTCTACTCCACTACAAGTCAGGAGGAAATATTGTACTTTATAATCCACTACATTTACTGTTACTTTTTAAATTAAAAAAAAAACTATGATGTGCTTGAATAATAGGATGCAGTAGGCTATACGATTAAGCTACGCAATAGTATAAAAATAATTTACAATTAGCTCCACATTGACAAATTACAACATTAAAATGCTCTCAAATATATTTGTTTGTGATAGAAAAAGGTTAAGAAGTTAGTGCTTAATTATAAAATATAAATATATGTTTATAGTTTCATGTCTGATATATTCTACGGATAGGCTATATACTTTTAAACTATAGTAAAAGGAGTCAGTTATGAATGGTTGCTGGTATGATGTTAATATCAGGTCATTTTCATTGTCTACTTGTGCGGAAAACTGTGCGCCTTACGTGGCGCTCACCTACTCTAAAGCTGTCTCAAACATAGAGTGTACATTAAAGAAAACTGTTTCACGTCATTCAGATGCAGATATACAGTGTGTTTTAAAAAAGAAATTATTACTGAGGTCTGGACCTCTTTGACTTCATAGTGGGCTACGGTGGGCGTAAACAGCATTAAGAGTCTTGAAACCTATTTTTATTAGAGTTCACAACATGAATGGCGATATTTCCAGTAATAAAACTTTCACTCCATTGATTTGCCGGTCCAGTCAGGGAGACTGAAGGGAAATGACACAAAGTTGAAGTTATTTTAAAACGCTTAAAGATTCAGTGCTTTGAGAAAACATTCGGGGCTGGAGCCCACATACAAAAGACAAGATCAATTATTTCTGTCTCTGTCTTTCTTTTGCTCTTTCCATCTCTATATTCATCCCTTCCTACTCTTCTACTTCCTTGTTGCTTTTATCTTTACTTTATCTACCTTCCTTCATCAAGTTTTAGATTTGCACAAAAGTAGATTAAATAAAGCTTTTGCATTGCTGTGGGTTTTTTGAATGGTGAAAACCGAGGACCCTTTCCATGCATGTTCTTCCTCATTTCTTTTTTTTTTATCCACACATGTCTCTGTCCTCAGGGCTTTCTGTCAGACCTGCTGGAGAAGGCTAACAGACACTACGATGACCAGAAGCTCCTGGAGTACACACAGACCATAGTAAGACACACACACACTCACACACACACACACACACACATGCACACACGCACACACACACGCGCACACACTCAGCTCAGGGTTTGATGATAATAACAGGTAACTATAAGACAATGTTTCAGTCTGTGATATTTTATGAATATATTATTGTGTGTGTGTGTGTGTGTGTGTGTGTGTGTGTGTGTGTGTGTGTGTGTGTGTGTGTGTGTCACATATTCAGCTTATCTGTTGGGCTAAACTTTATGCTCAGTATAACTAACATAAGATTTTCAATTAATATTGATTTTTATAAAAAATGCACAGATTTCACTAATAAATTTCACTTCCTGAGGTTTTTAACATTAATATGAGTTCCCCCAGCCTGCCCAGTAGCTACAAATGGTAATAGGTGTAAACTGAACCCTGGGTATCCTGCTCTGCCTTTGAGAAAATGAAAGCTCAGATGGACCGATCTGGAATCTTGCTCCTTATGAGGTCATAAAGAGCAAGGTTACTTTCCCTTTCTATGCTTTGCCCACTCAGAGAATTTGGCCCACCCATGAGAGAGAGACATCATGGCTTTCAAAAGATCAAAGTAGCAGTTGGTCAAGACCACCCCCCCTCCTCCTCAAACGCCACAGACTCAGAAATGGAACATACTAAGGAAAGCTCATTGTGGGACTGGCTCTAAAGGCTGAATTTTGGGAAAGAGACTTCAGATATGGTATTAGGGGACCACTAAGGTCTATATAAAAACACCCAAAGAGCACCATGTCATGGGACTTTTAAAGCAACATGGTCAGTTTAGAGTTTGTTTTACCAACCTGATATCACATTTTGATTTAAAAGTTGTGTTCTCTGCTGCAAGAAGACACTGTTCACCACAGTGTAGTGAACAAGTTCCTCCCTAAGCTCAGAAAAAGCTTTCAGTAACATAAACTGAGGTAAAAAATACAGGGGAGAAAACACAAATTAAGTACTGATTTTGCACCAGCATCTCTCAAAGTAGTGAAAAAATAAATAATAATTTAAATAAACTATAGTAAAAATGCATCAATGAATCCTAGAGAAATAGCTGTATCAGTCTTTTGACAAGTATATGTCTAGTGTACGTGGGGCCTGAGGCCCTCAGAGGCCGGTTGTGTCGGTAGCAGTGGTGCTGTGCGGCTGAGTGGTCCTGATGCATCATTTCCTGCTGGTTGTGTGTGTGCACAGATGTGCTAACATCTGCTTCTTCCTGGAAGCCCCAGAACTGATGTGACCTGATTTTCTGAAGCAGTTTTCCGCAACACACTTATAGATACACTTGGTCATTGTTTCATATTGTTTCTTCATGCCCTTATTACACATTAGAGCCACAGATGGTAAAGGCTATTATTAAGGGAATGCAACAACTTCATAGCGATTTGCTAAATAATAAAAAATAATCATGAATACATAGGCACCAATATCAGTCAGGTCCAGCAGTGAAACCATCCTAGTACACTATGCTGGGGATGTCCTATGCTAATAGGGATCCTTTAGTGAAAATTACAATCTGTAGCAAAGGTAAAATGATGAATCATTTTTATTTGGCATGCGGCTAAGACAGGCATTTTTGTGTAGGAGATGTGGCAGTTAAAATGTAAAACATTCATAATAATTGTTTTGACTAAATCTGCACCTCAGTCTATTTCTGTTGGATATTGTGAGTAGCATATCACTTAACACATCTGCAAATAACTAATATATACTTTTCACAAGACATTACAAATGGAAATTCTCTGTCAATAAATTGGCCACATTTGAGATGAACAGTTTCATACCAAATATAGATGCAATTACCACCACCAACCAACACATTTTCTTTAACGGAAATGTGTCTAAGTTTGCAAACTCTTTTGTATTCTTTCCTACAGAAGCATATTGCTGCCATGCCATAAAAAGAAAAACGGATCAGTATAAATTTATAATGTGAAAGGAGAGGTTTTTACTTAATAACAAGGTATTGTCATGTTATAACAATATATATTCAGGTTATTCCTTCCATCCATCCATTCATCCATCTATCTATGTCCTCTTTCTTTTGGCCTCTTGTACCCTGGATCTCGTTCTTTCGGTCACGACCCAGCCTTCATGACCATAGGTGAGGGTAGGAACGAAAACTGACCGGTAGATCGAGAGCTTTGCCTTCTGGCTCAGCTCTCTTTTCATCACAACAGTGCGATAAACTGAATGTAATACCGCACCCGCTGCTCCGATTCTCCGACCAATCTCACGCTCCATTGTCAATTCACTCGTGAACAAGACCCCAAGGTACTTAAACTCCTTCACTTTGGGTAAGGACTCATTCCCTACCTTTGTAAATTCACGTTATTACAATATACAAACTTATCAGGTTGTAAGAAGAAATGTTTATATATTTTTTGAAAAATAAAGTCAGAATTGTAAGAAAAATTAAAAACTCTGAGAATAAAGTCAGAATTTTTTGTCAGAATTCTGACTTAGGTTACTGTCATATGTTTAGGTCATGTGTTACGGTCACGGGTTACGGTCATATGTTTAGGTCATGTGTTACGGTCACGGGTTACGGTCATGTGTTACGGTCACGGGTTACGGTCATATGTTTAGGTCATGTGTTACGGTCACGGGTTACGGTCATGTGTTACGGTCACGGGTTACGGTCATATGTTTAGGTCATGTGTTACGGTCACGGGTTATGGTCATATGTTTAGGTCATGTGTTACGGTCACAGGTTATGGTCATATGTTTAGGTCATGTGTTACGGTCACGGTTGCGGTCATATGTTTAGGTCATGTGTTATGGTCACGGTTGCGGTCATATGTTTAGGTTATGTGTTACGGCCGCGGGTTACGGTCATGTGTTTAAAACAGCCACTGTGAAGCCATTTCACGATGTTAAATAGAACGGCCATACAGTAAATGTTGTTTTGGAAGTCATTGGCAATTGACCTAGTGTGTCGATTAGGTATGACGATGTGTTTATTAATTATTTAATTAAGCACATTTAATGGGAGTCCACCTCTGCCCAAAACCAACTTATCTCGTTATGACTTGAAACGTGTCATGTTATATGAATATAAGTTATGACGTTATAACTAATGCTGTCAGTTAAACGCATTATTAACAGTGTTTAACGCTAAAGGGAAGTTTGGGGTTCCCTACTGGAGCTGCTGCCCCCGCGACCCGATATCAGATAAGAGGATGAAGATGGATGGATGGATCACGTTTTAACATTAAACATTTCATACTGTACAATAAATCTTTCTAGTTTTAGTTTGTATGCCATAATAACATGAAAAACATTACTAATAACATTAATAGTTAAACGTCATACAGTTTAGTAGCTGTGAAAGGGGGTGTGGCTAAAGCATAGGGGGTGGGTCAAACATCACCAATCAAAAAGAAATTCTCTGCTGAGTTCAATGATACCTCACACAAGACTCTACCGGAAATGGTTCAAACACCAGAAATGGGGCGTGGAATGGGTACATGGCCATGGTTAAAGGATAGGGAGCGACTCATCATCAAATGTAGACCACACATTATAAGTTTCATGTCAATCGGATGATGTTTGTCATATAAGGGCCGCTATGACTAAAAGTCAATTTTGGCCTATAGATGTCCTCAGGCCTGATATGACAGTGTACACTACAGTTACAACAACTTCTTCACTCATCAATAAATGTTCAAAATGACCGCCAAGAGATGAAATCTCTACAAGGAGTTTGTTAAAGTACGATGTGGAAATGGCCACAATCGTACTAATTTCGAACTTTTAATTCAAGAGGTTCCAAAAGTTCCTGTTGGGTTAAGGGTATGGGTCCAATGAGCTTTTTTGGACGTCTTGACATGCTACATACGTGTACCATGTTTTGTTAGTCTACGTTAAACATATACTGGAGGAGCTAAAAAAATTTTTTACTAGCGAGCCATTTTTGTGTGCCTATTCCCAAAATCCTTAAAATACGTAAATATTCACCAGACTTGATATGACTGCCAATTTTGTATGTTAAGCCCCTCAAAATGGCGATTCATTTGACGGAAGAAAGAAGAATTCCAATTTCAATAGGGCTTTCGCCGCTGTGTTACGTTCGGGCCCTAATAAACCTTTCACATTATACTGTGATACTGATCAGTTTCTCTTTTCTGGTGTGGTGGCAGTAAAATGCTGCTGTACTTTTTATTATTATTCTGTAAAAATCACCATCAACTGCACTGGCTGAAATGGTTAAAGTTTTTTTTTTCCATGAACAGTCCCTTTGCTGGTCCTCTGTTAAACATCTAGAACTATGAAAAAAAAGATGTAAACTGATGGCTGTCCATTCTATTTCTTAGTCAATATAATTCATAGGATCAGGGCCTCAGTGGTAGGGCGGTCGCCTGCCAATAAGAAGATTGGTGGTTCCATCCCTGGCCCTGCAGTCCCATGTTGAAGTGTCCTTGGGCAAGCCGCTGCCCCCGATGCTGTGCCATCAGAGTGTAAATGTGTGTGAGTGTTTATCTGATGAGCAGGCAGCACCTTGAACGGCAGCCTCGGCCTCAGTGTATGAATGTGTGTGAATGGTGAATTGTTCTTGTACTATGTAAAAGTGCTTTGAGTAGTTGTTGAGACTAGAAAAGCGCTATATCTACATTTACCTTGACAGCATACCTATAAAAAAAACTTTCCTTTCGCTCTCTCTCCTCTGTCTATTCCTATCTCTGTTCTGCTTCCACTTTGTAGCTCAGGATGTTTGATCTGAATGGAGATGGGAAGTTGGGTCTGTCAGAGATGGCAAGGTAATGTGCAATTTTACTTGCCTCTGTTCACTATATAACTGCTGAAACACATTTCCTGCTGATAACTATTGTCTCCGCCAATCTCCCACAGGCTTCTCCCTGTTCAGGAGAATTTCTTACTCAAATTCCAGGTGAAAAGAAACTTTTACATTAATATACACTATGTCAAAGTATATACACTATGACAATGTCACTGAAGTACTTAACATGATGTAGCCACTATGTTTGAATATTTGTAATATAATTGGTTGACTTTTGTTTCACTGTGACTTCTGCAATTTGTAGTCTGATAAGTCAAAGTCAAACCTTGTTTTACAGGGTGTCAAGTTGACCACTGAGCAGTTCAATGCCATTTTTGCATTCTATGACAAGGTAGGTGACATTTTATTCAAGGTGGCAAACTAAACAACTAAATATAGTTGTCGTCTGCTTTCCACACACTCCCAAACACATAGCTGTCTAGCCCCACTTTTAGGGTTAACTTCTCTTCTACTAGCCTTTTGGCACTGAAAACTGGGGTGCTACTGGAAAACCCTATCTATATACTCTGAGCTAAATTTGTATTTACCACAATACTCAACAAGTTACATTTGAACTCTTTATCATCGATAATCAATCAGAAACCATTAACAAATGTTATTTACTTCATCCCCCTATGAGTCTTATTCATGGGGAATCTATTAAAGGATCAAGGGAGCTATTGTTCAGTGTTTAACCATGATTCAAACAATAAGGTATGTTAGTGGATATAAAGTTAATTGAGCTGAGGCTAGTAGATGCTAGCTTAAAAAAGGGGTGGGACCCATGGGTGGGACAGGTAGGTCTGTGTCTGTAGACGGTACTATAAAAGTTAATATGCTACATTGTGAGAGGACTTGAGGAATGTATATTTATACTCTAAAACAAGAACAAATTGCAACACAGCTAGAAAAATACTTTAGACTTGAGTCAAGTTGTCTGAATGACTCACAATTGTTTGTTTTGGAGTTTTCCTTTAAAATCATAGATGGAAATCCTTGTTTTGTGTCAAGGTCGCTCCCTAACTACCTAGGGAAATGCACACGTAAATGAGTTAGGCTTGGCACAGTTGTACCTTTGTGAACAGATCAGGGTTGTTCAGCGGTGGTTCAGTTAATGGCCACGTTTTCCACATTAACAGTGGATTGGTGGGGAGGGACCGTGGGGCAAAAGTTGCACATCTGTTAAATAATTTTTCTTGTTTATGATATCTTGTGAGTTTGTGTCGGCTTGAGGGGCCGACCATACTGTAATCTAGGTAGCTATGACGCTGAATCAATCTTAGAGGGAATAAACAACTCAATTTGATGTGGCATATCACCCGTAAATCTAAATAAATCTACTCTCTAATACTGTTTTTTTGTACCAGTGACGTAGCCACTTCATGACACATTTGCTGTCTTAAACAGTTATTGTGTGTGGTAAATAGGCATACTACAACCATCTTTCGACTCAAAAGATGGTTATATTGTGCATATTTCATAGTACCAAGTTGACTATATTAAAATCCAGCATGGATGCTGGATTTTTGATTAAAAAAACAAACATCACCTGTATTTGTAAAGTTCCATTTGTACAAAATTGTACCTTGCATTTAACACTGTCAACATTATTACTCAAGGAATATTGTAGATTATTTGCTATTAAATTGTGACACAACGTCAGTCTTTGGTCCGGTAGAAGGAGGTGATTGAAGTGGAAGGACAGTTCAGTGGAAGGGGAGAGGTGGGTTTTTTTGGTATGTGAATGGAGACAGGTGGATGTAATTAAAGCTCTATTAGAGTAGAAAACTAACAGTAACAATCTTAATAATATTAAGGAGAAGAATCTTAATAATTGAAATTCAATATTCTGCTTTTGACAATAAAATAATCTTACTCTATAGTTAAGGATACAAAACCTATACAAAACATTACTGGCACAAGGACCACACCGTACTACACTGTACTTTTATCTGCTAAAGAAGGCCATGTTATATGGTTGAAAGCTCCAGATGAATTTCAATAAGTTGATGTTCTTTTGTCAAACTACTATTCCCAAGGTCAAAAATGAACCTTTAATCTCTTTATTTCTTGCCACTGTGAAGGCCTTAGTTAACAGGGCCGGTCATTATAGCAGTGGCTGGGTAGTTGCATGTCTCAGTGTTGGATTAAAGACAAGCACTCGCTCAAGCTCACTTGCAGAGGACAGGGTTGAATGTTCAATTATAGATGAGCCACTGTGGTCCATTCATGTAGATTATCTCTGCGAATGGAGCACTACCATTATGGGTGTAATTATTTTTATCATTTTTTTATGCGCTCAGCCCCTGCAGCTGAAACACAGTCAGCTGCTGTCACGTGTGCTGAGCGATCATAAGAAGGGCAGCGTGTGGCCATTCAGCTGAACCTGAACATGGCTCACAGTGCTACAGTGCCACAGTCCCAAACTGTGTAAGGTCTTGAAAATGTCTGGCTTTTAAGATGGCATGCAACTTAGATAGACTAGTTCATACCTGATGTTGCTCTGCTTTCCCATAACTCTGCAGCGTGCGGGACTTTCATCCTTTCAGTGAAAATAAAATAGAATTCCCACTTTATTCCCAAGATCTGGGACACTTCAAGTCAAGCTTTGTAGACATCAAACAGCATCTCCCAAAGTAAGAAATAAGATTGGCAAGCCACTGAGCTCTGAAGTCATCTTGAGACCGAGCCTAGATGAACAGAACATGGTTTTGTTCAACTTGCCAAGGGGACATTGCCAAAAATTTGGATTTATTTATTGGCCCCAAACTCTAAACACTACTGTGAGACATAACTCATTAATTAGCAAAGTGGCTCCATATTGACTCTACAGCTAACCCCTTTTACATAGTTGTGAATGGGAAATCTTTTTTTAAATCATCATTCATTAATGGCCATTTGGCTGGTGCATTTATGATGGCTGCCATAAAATATTGAATGACGTTGAGCAGTATAACAGGGCTCAAAAATCAAAAGGCTCAGAATCTAAATATAGCTGGTGCACACTGTATAGGAAGGAAAGAAGGAATCTTTGATGAAAACTAGAAAAACAAGGTGCAGCTACATAATGTTGAGCTGTAGTTTAAATTGCTGCACTCTAATTATGTGTTAAAGTCTGCTCTCTGTCTACAGATCAGTCCAATGATCCTGTCCTCAAGACCATTCCTTTCTGAATGTTTAGAGATGAAAATCAAATTTGTGGTGTGTTTCTGTCAACTTCTTTCAGGATGGGAACGGCTACATTGATGAGCAGGAGTTGGATGCCCTGCTACGAGATCTTTACCAGACAAACAAGAAGGTGAGATGGGGGCTTTGGTGAAAGTTCACAGGCATTTTCTATACAAGTACATTCTGTAGCCCTGTGGCATACTGTAAAGACCTGTAAAGATAAGACCTGGCTTGTGACTTTTCTCTCTGATCATTTATGCTCCTCTCAGTTGTTCACTCACTGAGCGTTCTGTTAAATATTACCGTGTTTGAGGACACCCAAATAAATACACCCAAAAAGCTGTATTTTAAACACATATCTTTAATACAAGCTATGCCTGTATGGTAGACTTACAATGATAGGAGTAGAAAACATTAGACAAGCTTCATGTGATGAGTAATGTTGACTGATCTAAGTTCTTAGTGCTGCCAAAACTCAAATCAACAGCTATATTGAAACCCCCAAATGTTTTATTATAGGCATTCAGGATTTGGATGTGTATATTGGTGCAAACCCTGACTGAAAGGCTGTCAAACAAGGGGCACAATCTTAGGACGAGTTGAAGGTGCATTTTGTCTTCTGTAGGTTGGTGTGAAATCACCTCTGTCTTGTTTTCAGGATGTGAGGCCACAAAAATAATAAGGACAAGAGGCTGCTTAGTAGCAGAGACTGAAATCAGAAACATAAATATCTAATTGACAAAGAACTAATTTCAAGTCCAGCATCTTGAAAAATGTCAAGACACAATAAGTCCACTTGTTTTCATTGTGGTCCTTAGCAAATACTATTAAAACATTAACACTCTGAACTCTCCAGAGTCCCTCACCTTATGTCATATTTAATAACTCCAGATCAAAATAGTGCAGAGACTTACTTTGTTGTTGTTTAGAAGCAGAGAAATTAGTCCTTTTAATGAGGTCCTCCATGCAACTGTAGGCCATCCAGAAGCGATTTAATCTATCATTGAATAACATTGTCTTTGTAAAATAAATAGTTAAGAATCTGTCAGGATTTGTGAGTCGTGGACCCAAAAATTCAGTGACAAGGAGGTAGTGGAAGATGTAGAAGATTTATTAAATTAAACGGCTAACAAATAATGGGATTCTTGACGGAGGCAGGCAGGCAAAAGGAGTTCTAAAAACACTCAGTCTTGGGAATCAAAACCCAAGGAACTGAGAATCATTGGGGGCAACAAACACAATAATCTGACAACAGACAAAGGAAGTACAGAAACTAAATACGCGAGGTAACGAGGATAGTAACAACAGACAGGTGACATGAGTGCAGGTGAAACAGTTGAAACACATCAGGACGTGGCAGACAATCACAAAGGTGGGAAAACACAAGGCAGGAAGTAAAACAAGACATGACACAGGAGAAACAGGCACTACAAAACACACACAAGGATGGAACTAGGAAAACAAAACACAGAACGAACACAGGTAAAACATGACCATAAACAAATAAAAAACAGGAAAAAATGAAATCCACAACCATGATAGAATCCAAAAATCAAGTCATGTAATCTCCAATATCTTCGCATCGCTTCAAGCTAACCTCATTCTGTGTTTCAAGCATGGTAACTAAGACAGCCTTTCCAAGGAGGGCTTCAGTGCAATTTTAGCACAATAAAGTCCACTTGTTTTTATTGTGGCCCTTAACAAATACTAAATTAAATTTGTAATAAAACATTATTAATATCGGAAAATACATACAAATGTTTTAATTATATTTCTATATTTATAATACTCTACTTTGTGCTCTACACTTCATTACAATAGCAATGCTGCTTATTTAACACATCTTCTAGAGTACATCTATAAGGATTATTAACTGGGGAGAAGGCTGACTTTCTGGCTGAAATGCGGAGCATTTATCCAGCTCACAGCATAGCAAGCTCACTAAAGCAAATTAAATCTGCTTGCCACATCAATAGTGACTGGATAAAGATGCAATGCCTTCTTTTGTCTACCTCTGTCTGAAATCATTCACTCATTTTCAAAGGTTTCAAAAATCACTACAAAGGTTGCATGGTAAATATGCCCCATTACCAGTACAAACTGCTGGTGTTGTGCAGTAACAGAACGCTTTTAGCAGCACATTTGATCACCAGGACAATACTGGTTAAATGTAGCTCCAAATAAAGCATTAGTATCTTTATCTTGATTACTGTCACTAGTTTGACCCTTCAGTCTTACTGACTCTATATGATAACCCCCATTCTGTTGTTCAGGATGTGGACGTGAAGAACCTGACAGGCTACAAGCAGAGCATCATGACCCTGTCTGATGGAGGGAAGCTCTACCGTGGCGAGCTTGAAATTGTCCTCTGCAGGGAGCCAATTGTGTGACTCTTCCTCCTCTCTTGTTGTGTATCCTCATTTTCTCTGCCTGCCCCGCCCTGCACTCCTGAGACCACACCCACATCCAGCTGCCTGGCAACATAGACCAGGTGCATGTGCCAGACACCCCCTCTATCATTTCCCCCAACTCCCCTCAAATTACAACATCAGAACGAAAAAGTGCACTGTCAGCACGCAACGGCTCTTCCTCTCTCAATCCTAACTCTTCTGCCATCTGGCCTGTCAACCCTAACCATGACCTGACTAAAATATAAGAAGCTTCCCACCTTCTCAACTCTCATAAACATAAACACCCCTGCCATCCATGCTGTGCCTGACTTGCCACTCCTGACCGAAAGCCCAATTTTCCCATAGAAATTCCCTTTTCACCTGTTGAAAACCCCCGAACCCTGTCCCTAGCTTCATTGACCTCTCCATTCCTTGCTCTTTCAACTTTGCATTAAATACAATATATAGTCATATACAGTAAAACTGCAGACAGCTGTTTGAATTGATCGAATTTATAATCTGTGATGGAACTGATATTGATTTTCCCGCCTCTGTTTGTCCTGAAACCCTCTTGTTCCATTGCCATGATATCATTTTTGTTTTCAATGTTTGTTTTTGGCTGAGACTGTCAATTGAAAATATTAATAAAATGTCTTAAGATAAAATTAGTTTTGACATTGTATGAACATCTTGGACCTCTTGGACTTCCTTGTGTCTGACAGTCTAAATATTTAGAGCCAGTGTCATTCTCTCAGTTACATTTCCTGATTACTTTCTGTTGATTGTTTTATCAAGGCCTCTTAGCTTTAAACTTTTCCCTCGTCTTTAACACACTAGCAAGAGCGTAAAAAGGATTAGCGATGGATATAATCACAACAAGAGAAGGCTGGTGTAAAATGCAAATCTATAGTGCAGACAAACACTAAAAATGGACTCTAACATCAATGCTGGTTGTCTGTGAGTAACTTAACACCAGCAACTACAACTTCTATTGCTTTTCCTTGTATTGATTTGTGGATTAAGTGTGCATTGGAATCGAGAACATGATAGAAGTAATGGCTGCTTTGCTGAAGCATTGACTCAGAAATCTCCATTTGCAGCATAATGTCTTTCTCCCAGTTGCATAATGAAAATGACTGAAGAAACAAGTAGAGTGATTTTGCTGAGTCTGCACTACAAGGCATTGCTGGTGTTTTCTCCACTGTTTGAATGAAATGAGGCAGCATAACGAAACACTTCTCCGCTCCCTTTGAGTTGCTGAAGCAAACCTGAACTGCTGCATAAAGCAAAAGCTGACCTGATGTTCCAGTTACCATATTTAATTTATCATCAGTTTCTAAATTATTTACATTAGCTTATGCCACTCAGTTGGTCCCTGGTAGGTGAATTTAACTAAAAAGCATCAGGCTTGAACGTTTAATTGTCCGTAACATGAAACACTTCAGCTTCAATCAATCAATTTTTATTTGTCACAGGATAATAAATGAATACAAAATAATACAATTCCAGTGAAATGTAATCCCATAACCTCCTCTGGCTTGTGCATGATTCATCATAAAGCAGAATGTGGCTGTCAAATCGGCACACAGACAAAAAGTAATCCAGTTGAATGGCACCGGCACTCCAGCCAAGTCTCGGTGAAAGGACATCAGAGCTCCCGACATCCCACTGGAAACCGACGCCTCATCCAGTATACTGTCCGACGCCGGCACATTGGCTAGCAGGAAGCCCAACAGAGATGTGGCAGTCCGTGTTCAATTCCTCCACGTAGTCCAGATCTAGGTGCAGTCTCAGCTCATAGCCATCTTATCCTCTCTGTTTACACACTAAATAGGCTGAAATATGGAACTTCATTTTCATAACATTCAAATGCAAATTGGGAACATTTTTAAACTTTTGAAACTCATAAATGTAAAGTAAATCTAAAAAGGGAGATCAGACTTAATTCAAAAAGAAAAAACATGGTTAGTGGCAGAGCAGCGTATACCTCAACGCCAGAGGCGGACTTACACAAGGGCCCCATAAAACGCCTCATAAACTTATGGTTACGATTTGTTGTCTTACTTTTCACCAATTAATTATATCTCTAAACAATGATACACTAAAGTGCTATCCGATTGTTTAATTCATGATGAGAAACTCCCCCCGGTCCCCACTACATTGGACTATTCCATTATCCTACTGCGCATCTGTGTGTGTTTGTGAACAAACAAGACACCCTTACAGGATCCTTCGAATGGAGATGGTTACGGAACTGCTGCTTTCACTGTCCATGATGATAACTATGGCAATGACGAAGATGGTGACACACATAATACTCAGCAACTAGACCCCGTGAGTAGCAGTCACCCTAATCAATGTGTTATGATTGAAGATGATCCAGCACTCTGGCCAAAACAGCTGTCAGACAGAGAGCACGTCTTTCTCAGATAAATAAGGACTGAAAAGGGGAGAACAAGGGTTGTGGAGGGCCCCATGCCTGCGTTTGCCTTAGGCCTCAAAATGACTAAATCCGCCTCTGCTCAACGCAGAGGTCTAGGGTTCAACTCAGACCTGTGACGATTTCCTGCACGTCTTCCCCCTCTCTGTCCCCCCTTTTTTACTGTCCTGTCAAACATTAAAGGCAAAAAAGCCCAAAAAAATAATATTAAAAAAAAAACATGGTTACTTGTAACAATGATCTAAACTGACAACTGACAATTTGCCTAAATTCAATTGGTGCAGTGGAAGCCTCCATCTTATGCAGTTGAATCCAGGGGTGGAGGTATTCCTTGCTCCTGAGCTGAGATGTTACTCCTGACAGAGTAAGACAGGACATGATATTTCTCGTAAAACCCCTTTAATTGAGTTGACGTGCTTTTAAAACCATCTGAATAATACAGCAATAACACAAGCTCCCATCTCAATGTGGAGCCGGTGCAAACCCACATCAATTAATCAGAAGCGTTCAAATCTTTATATGACATGCAGCTGCTTGAGAAAAATGTGCACATCACTGAAATTGCTGTAAGAATTTAGGTGATAAGAAGTCTTTTGTATTAATATGTAAGTGAGACTGTAACGTTTGCTGAACACAGTGGACACAAGTGAGTGTTTGCAGGAACATTTTAAAACTGTAGCAACGGAGAAGACAAAAAGTCAGCAAGCTGCCTAAATAATGTACTACGCAGAAATATATCTTTTCTGTTGGCCAACATTAGCCACCTTAAGCTAATCATATACACAAGAAAGGCTGTAGCAGCAAAACCCTGGATTGTCGTAATTAAACGTTCAATACGTAACTTAGGGGTTTCTCAACCAAAACAATGGATGGTAAACAGACTTTTGATGACGATGGGAAGTTGTGTGGAATTATGGGACTTGTAGTTTTTATTGGGGGGAAGGCAAGTCCAAGTTTCCAGGGTAGAGAACAGGTCAGGTGGATTACGGAAAGGAGAGGGGGTCTAGTGGTGGGGGTCCAGTGGTGGTGGTTCTGGTTCTGTGGATGGCAGGAGTCAGGTTCCAATGGCAGGTGACAGGTGTCAACTGGCAGTATTAGATTAATAGTCTATCTATACGGTTAACATTACCGGTGAACTCGATCGTGGGTTAGCCCAGTGCTGCTTTTATCCGTTGTCAAAACAATCATACTGAAAATAACTTTATAAGCGTGTTAAACAATGTTGTAACCCTATAATGTTACCCACCAATCATTAGCTAGCATTAACGTTAGCTACTTGTCAGGGGAATAGTCCAGATTTTTCCAGGGTGGAGAACAGGTCAGGTAAATTCCGGAATAGATCGGGTCCGTCAGCGAGAGACAGTAGGGTGGCTAGTGGTGGGGTCTAGTGGTGGTGGTTCTGGTTTGGTGGATGGCAGGAGTGAAGTGGTAGCAGGAGTCGGGTTCCAATGGCAGCTGAGGCACAAGAGAAGGGATCAGGACAGGCATACATACAATAGACTAAACAGGTAAACAAAGGTTTGTCTGGAGTGATACTAACTGTGGTTGTCTTGACAACCACAGTTGACAATGATGCAGAGTGAAGGAATGACGGGGTGTATGAAGCAGAAGTTGATTGTGGTAGATGAGAGGCAGCTGGAACCCTGACTCCCACACACCAGACTCCACTCCTGCAATTAGGACAGACAGAGGGAGGGAGAGCGGACCGACCATAGACTGTATATATATTGATATTAATTATTATTATTAATATTAATGGTCTATGGGACAGACAGATAAGCTACCTAGGAACAGGAGGCCTAACATAAACACCATTGCATCTGTTCACGGACAAGTTTCAAATGTTACGTTTAATAGTTACGTGTTATTCATTCTAATAAAATAGCTGCAGTTTCCCCAACATAATTAAGTTTTTCTTGATTTGATTTTTATTGATCTAGTTTAAGTACACAACTCTAAAAAAATAAACATAGGTATGGTCATTTTTAGACATTTTTATACAGAAATGTTACATATATTGTACTTTTAAGCAAGGCTATGTTTTACTTTAGTGGCGCCAAAACATAATGTAACAGCAGTACAAAAGATTCATAAAGTTAGCACAATGACTAAATGATGGTAGTTAGTTACACAGCATCAATCTCATGAAGTTATTGGTACTGCAACAGCTATACTCCACTCTAAACACTTTTGAGTGTATTGAGTGGAGCCAACAAGCATTTTATTACTCATGAATAAGAAGAATGAGATTTCTGTCAGAAGTTATTTAGTATCACTATAAATCACAATTGATATGCAGTAGATTTATAAATTGCTGTTTTGAATGCTGTTTTGAATGTTATTAAAATCCAGGGCTATAAGAATTATATATTGCTATACCATACTGTGCTCGTTCAAATTCATGTGCCTGTTTGGAATGGGCCGATTACTTGGCCTGTGGCATTGTTGCTTGACGCTTTCTCCAGAACCAACCACACTATAGTAAATGGGCTGTATTTATATAGCGCTTCTCTTAACAACTACTCAAAGCATACATAGTACAGGAACCATTCACCATTCACACACATTCATACACTGTGGCCGAGGCTGCCGTACAAGGTGCCAACTGCTCATCAGATACACACTCATACACATTAACACTCCGATAGCGCAGTCTTGCCCAAGGGCACTTCGGCATGGGACTGCAGGGCCAGGGATTGAACCCCCAAACCTTCTCCTCTGACTTACCGTGTACTCCTACTTTAGAGAAAAACATTGTACTACCCCATTTACCTGAAAGAGAGTGTGTGTGTGTGTGTGTGTGTGTGTGTGCGCATGCAGAGAGAGACAGACAGAGAGACAGACAGAGAGGGAGAGAGAGGGAAAGGGCGGAGGAAAAGGTGTAAGGCAATGCATATAAAGAGAGCATTTCTTAGGGGCGGCTGTGGCTCAGTGGTAGAGCGGTTGCCTGCCAATAGGAAAGCTGGTGGTTCAATCCCTGGCCCTGCAGTCTCATGTCAAAGTGTCCTTGGGCAAGACACTGAACCCCGAGTTGCCCCCGATGCTGCGCATCAGAGCGTGAATGTGTGTGCATGTTTATCTGATGTACGGGAGCCTCGGCCACAGTGTGTGAATGTATCCTGTATGATGTAGAAAGCGCTTTGAGTAGTCGTTAAGACTAGAAAAGTGCTATATAAATACAGCACATTAACATCTTTAACTACATTTTAGAGTTGTCTTTTTGGTCAACCAGAGGGTGAGCATACGGGTGGTAGTAGCTCAGTCTATAGGGAGTTGGGCTGGAACCGGAGGGTCGCTGTTTCACGTCCCCATACGGACCAAAGTATGGTGGTGGACTGGTAGCTGGAGAGGTGCTAGTTCACCTCCTGGGCACTGCCAAGGTGCTCTTGAACAAGGCACTGAACCCCCAACATGATCGGGGTGCCTTTGCATGAGCAGTACCCTCACTCCGACATCTCTCCATTAGTGCATGTATATTTGTACTGAGTATGTGTGTGCAATTTAGGCCTGTGTATAATGTGTGTAATAACAACAGAGTGTAAATTGTAATTTCCCCTTGTGGGATTAATAAAGTATACATTGTTATTATTATTATTAGAGGGTGAGTTTGAGTGAGAAGGAAAAAGTGGTGAATTTACAGCTCTGGGGTCAAAAAATGTCTTTTGATTGAGTACCCGCTTGGAGAAACGCTGGGGGAGTTATGGCATGGAAGAGCTTTATTTCACTTTTTTTATTAGTTTTATTCACAGTTTAATATCCAACGCTGTCTAAACTGCTACAAATTCCAAACCCTAAGTTCACTGGGTACCCAGGAAACCAAGTGTCAAGTAAGATATTTCAAAGACAGACCACACACACACACACACACACACACACACACACACACACACACACACACACACACACACAAACACACACACACACTCTTTTGCAAGGCACTGTATCCTTTTTACATTCTCATTAGGGGCTGAGCCTCCTTAAAGGTCTGATCCTAGAATCGCCCCTGGCCCTTAGCCTATTTTACACACACCTTCAGATGCTCTGTTGAGAAAGCCTCCAACCTACTTGGTTGCTTCATCACTGATGGAAGCTAACAGCAGCGCATTTCCCCCTCTTAAAGGCATGCACGACTGTTTCGCTGTGTCTTGAGATCTTTAATCACTTTTGCTGGTAGAAAATAGAGAAGATGACTCAGCTGTTTCAAATGGAAGGGCTTTGAAAAAAAGATTCTTAAGGGAGTGGGTGCATTGGTGTGGGAATGATTTCTTACAACTCCACCTAATTTAAAGAAGGAGCTGCTGATAGAGTTTGCAAAGGAGGCAGATTTAATTCAAACATTGTGCTGAAGATGAACTCATTGAGAGATTGGACAACTGTGCCATGGTACCAACACTTTAGAGATAGAGTAGGTCTAGACCACACTCTATAATTTACAAAGCCCCAAAAATTCTAGTAATTCCCCCAAGAGCAAGCAGTGTGGCAGTGGTGAGGAAAAACTCTCTTTTTTACAACAATATTGTGTCAGTTATCCAGAAATAAAGAAACCATCTCCACATGTTACGTACCTTCTGCATATACAGGAAAAATTACATTAACTTCTCAAGATACTTTTGCTGATGCAGATCAGATTCTCAATTGCTTCAGATAACCAACAATGTCCTGCATGGGATTACAGGAAGTCTCTCAAGGCACTGCAGAAGGCAAGAAGCATCTTCAATCCCTGAATGCAGTCCTACTAAGCACTCCCTTCTGCTACCATCTGGGAGTAGACATTCCAATCACACTGATCTCAAACAGATGCAGGATGAACTCTGTTCTTCAGCTATACATCTGCTCAAAAGAGAAAATGACTAAAACTACATACTATACTATTATTTAACACACATATTACAATTGGTGTGTATTTTTAAAAAAATTGTATGCACATTTGTTATTACATACTTATTTTAACAAACTAAGTATATAAAAACGTTATTTACATTTTCTTTTTCCATAAAGGGCAGATCTGAAATTTATAGTTATGCTGACAATTTGATTACTGTTAATGGTTTTTTTTGGTCATAAGTGTTTCCTCTTTCCAGCCCACTGATTTGTTTTATATTGTACTTTATACACAGCATTTTATACTGACAATAGGAAATTATTAGGGCAAATGCAACAGGGCAAATGCAATTCAAGAAAAATAGTATTATGCTGCATTATACTCTAGGAGTTGAGGCTATTTTAAAATCTCACCCTATCATTTTTAAACATGTTTTTAGTTCCGTGGCTCTAGGGATGGCAGGGCCCCACTACTTTGAGCCAGGTTAAAATATCTCAACAACTATTGGATGGAATGCCATTGCCAAATAAGTAGACATTTATGGTTCCCAGAGGATGAATCCTAATGACTCTAGTGATTCTGTGGCTTTTCCTCTAGCGCCACCAGCAGACTGACTTTGGTGGTTTAGAGTGAAATATTTTGACAAATATAGAAAAGTCCATTCTCCTCTATTCCTTTGACGACACACGTGATGAATGTTTTCCTTTCAAACTCATTGGTGGGGACACTAAATCTGCACTTGAACATAGACTTGAGATGTTGTCTAGCTTAGGACACAAATTCTACAACCAACAGCCATGTTGAGAATTACCGAAATACATTCCTGTAGACAGAATGGTTCAGTTTAGTACTTGTGATCATGTATTACTAGAAACTAGATTCTAACTATTGGAATTGCCAGAGCAAGACAGATAATAGTGCAGATGAGTGGTCAACATACAACAAACACATTTAAGGAAAATCCTGTGGTGTAGCATCACACCAGTTTTTTTGGAATAGGCATTATAGTAGTCTCACAATGCCAGACCTTCCTCCACAGCGCTGCAAAGGAAGGTCTGGGTAGTCCATACAACGATACAGGATAGGAGAAAAACATGCTCTGGTTTGTTGGCATTCCTTTAAACCAATCACAATTGTCTTGGGCAGTGCTAGATTCTGCTGATTCTGTTTTTAT
>JABXJD010001550.1:0-82781 GCA_013375575.1 Percina caprodes
ACTGAATGAGAATACATAGGTTAAAAGATATTTTAAAATGTGCAAGTTAAAACTAATTTAACTAAGTTACTAATTTAACTAAGTTAAAATGTTGTAATTCATTGCACTGCTTGGTTAAAAAGATGGTTAATTATTTCTTTGAGTTAAAGTACTCTATGATCTGTAATCCATTGCTCTGACATTTTCACATACAAGGGGCTTGAAAGATAAATGGGATGAAAAGATGATTTGTGTTTAAAATGCTGTCTAATATACCTGTAAGACTTTGGGATTTCTGGGTTTCTATACCATACAAAGGTGGTTCCCATTAAAAAATAAATTAATAAAAACTTTCTGGTGCATGTTTTTGGGATAACTAAAAAACTTAAAATCCATAACCTTCTCCTAAAATCCATAACCTTCTCTTGTCAGCTCCTTGTTGTTCGCCTTCTTCTAAAATATTAGGAAAAACCAAGACTTTGTTATAAATTTGACTTTGCTCCATTATTTTTTGACCGTTTGATTCCAATGTTTGGAGCACTCGACAAAGTGCAGTGTGAGAGCTACATGACGATGTGAAAATGCAACAACTGTTACAACGACACCGCCGAATGGCACCGAGTCGACGCAATTAAAAGGTGTAAAAAAACAAATAAAAAACTCAAAAGGTGTGAATGTGCTCTTAGACTCAAATCACTTCACATGTTACGGTGAAAATGAAACATGGAACCTTTGCAGTCAGGTTTTTACAGATGTTTTTATTGAATCCATTTAAAAAGACAAATGAACACATAAGAGATTTATTTAAAATATTTATTTTAAGAACTGAAATGTGGTAATTAACCTGGTTTGGGGTGGGGTGGGGGCAGATAACCAGATCACCTGGTTTGAGGGGGGCGGGGGGAGGGCAGGTAACCAGATCACCTGGTTTGAGGGGGGCGGGGGGAGGGCAGGTAACCAGCTCACCTGGTCCTAGATGGGGGGGGGGGATTGAGGAAGTAGGTGGGGAAGGGGGAGAGGGGATCGGGGTGAAGAGGAAGAGAGAAAGGTCGATGATGTTAATCCTCTCTCTCCTCCTGCTCCTCTTCTGTCACTCTTGCCTCCTTTTCTTACTTTTGTCTTTTTAATCCCTCCTTCTCTCTCTTTTCCTGCTCCTTCCTCTCTTTCTTGACTTGTTTCTCCATCTCCTCTTTTTCCTTCTTCTGTCTTTTTAATTCTTCCTTCTCTCGCTTCCTCTTTTCTTCCTCCTGTTTTTTCTCTCGTTCCTTCGCCTTTATCCTCTCCTTTTTCAGGCTCTTTTCTGCCTCTTTCTTGGCCTTCTCCTCCTCCTTTTTTATTTTGGCCTTCTCCTTGTCTGTTCTTTGAGACAGTACCTGGAGGCCATAGAGACTCACCTGAAGCTCAGAGTTTTGAGCTATCAGGATCTGGATTTTATTCTCCATGTGGCTCTCTTTGGCAATCCACTCCTCCTCCAACCTTCTGTTCATCTTCTCACACTCCTGGAGGTCGTGATTTTGTAGCTGAAGAGCAGAGATTTGCTCTTGTAAGAACTTAATGTCATTCCTTATTTGACTTGTTTTCTTGTTCCATTCCTTTTCTCTGGTCTCTCTCTCCAGCTGCTGTCGTTCCTGAAAGCTCTCCTCTTTTGCAGCGAGCTCATGCGTCATTTGATCTTTCAGAGCGCTGAGTTTTGTTTCCAACTCTGCCTCCTTCTGGATCATCTGCCTTTCCTTCTCCGTGAGCTTGGCTTCTGCCTCCAAATACTTTGCTTTTAGAGCCGTCTTTTCTTCTGTCATTCTGTTGACCAGGTCATCCTTTTCCTGGACGACATGGCTCCACTTCCTCTCGCTCTCCTCTGCCAGAGTTCGGAGCTTTGCGTCCATGTTGATCAAATTCTGGCATTGCATATTTGATATTATTTCATTAAACCTGTTTTCTTGTGTTTCTCTGATCCTCTCTTGCTCCTGTTTCAAGACTCCGACGATCCTGTTAAACTCGCAGCTCCAGTGAAGTTTGGCAGACAGGAAGATGTTTTTCTCTGTCTTCAAACTTTCTCTGAGAGATTCAAGCTCTACATTATTCTCCTTCTCCTTGATTTTTCTCTCCTTTTGGGAATTTTTCCGCATGGTTCTCTCTGAACGGAGTGCCGTCAGGATTGACACGTCACGTTCCAGAATGTGATGTCATCAGAACATCAAAACATCAAAACAATTCAAAGGGCTTCATCATAGAGCTGGAATTGTGTGTGTGTGTGTGTGTGTGTGTGTGTGTGTGTGTGTGTGTGTGTGTGTGTGTGTGTGAGTGTGTGTGATAAAGCTACTAAATATATAAAAAAATAATTGTAGCTACTAAATGTTTTCGGTGCATTAAAAAGCGAGGTGCTGGTAGAACAAATGGACACACATCTAACCGGCGTGCATTGGGCGGAGATCAAGGCATCAACGTTGTAGGAAAAACAAAATGTTGCCAGCTGATGATACAGCTATTTTCTTAACAGATGAATTTCAGGTTAAATATATATTATATTAAAAATTTTACCCGTTTCCACTTAAACAAAGCAACAGAATCTGAGGGTATTCCTGTTAAAGAGGAAGTAACAAAAAAAATCAGACAGGATGAAATCCAATTTTCAACCTCTAATTCAAAAAGTTAAAACTAAATTTGATAGATGATAGATTCATCTCTCGGTCCGTACTTTTGTCCAAAACTGAAGGATTAGAGTAGTTTATCCGGCCAAAGTCTTAGATGTTCCAAAAGTTATTAATAAAATCGTTAATTTAATTTCATGTGAAAAAATAATCTTCACTATTTAAATAAAAATATTTATGTAATCCAAACAACAAAGGAGGTTTGAATGTTCTTAATTTCCTTAAATTTGATATTTTCAAGGTCAACTGGATTAAACTATGATAAAAATATCTGAAACTTTTCATTCTGCAGAGACACATGTTCACATTTTAGTCACACAACTGCAACAAAACCTTAAAATAATTTATTTACTCTTTATATGGAACAAAAGCATCAAATTACTCCACTTGAAAGCTGAAGAAAGCAAATGTTATGTGATATTTTAGCTTTAAAATGACCAAATGTATATTAATGTTAAGCCGTCCCAAGTCCAGTTCTTATTCCTTTTGCAGGATAAAAGTCTCTCAGGGTGGAGTTGCTGATGCTCCACCTGTTGCTCATATTCATAATGACAAAAATAAAATAACCTGATCAATGCTGGTGCAGCGATGACATTTCTTATCTTTACCAAATGTTCAGTAGATTCAAACAAAGGTAAATAAATAGTAAAATCTTGTGAAACTCAGCTCACCCTGAGTCCTCCGATTCTGTCTGAAAACACAACCAGTGTCTTAACGCTGCTGTCATGTGACTCATCAGGTTCCTTGTACACATTAAGGCACACTGGTCACAGCTTTAGAGTATAAAAAAAAAAAAAAAAAAAAAACAATAGTACAAGTGAGTGATAGTGTTATTTATAAAAAAAAAAAAAAAAAAATAAAGGCATAGGCTACATATGTGGGATATACATGGAGCCGTTATTGTACAGTTCAAGGTAAATCAACTTTAATTTCCATTCTGCCTGATATACAGAAGAATTGCAGATCGCCTCTGACCCGCAGTGGAAGTAGGCAGGTGCAAGTATATTAACTAAATATATACAGCATAGTCCATTCAACACCACTATACACTTAGGACAAAGCATAGACAATATAAAACCAATATTTGTATTGAAGCACACGAGTAAAACATTTCTCTTTAAGGTGAAGTGGGTGGCTCTTAAAAGAGCCTTTGTGTTGTTGGTCTCCCAGCAGGTTTACTTGGAGCTAGTGTACTTGGTGACGGCCTTGGTGCCCTCAGACACGGCGTGCTTGGCCAGCTCCCCGGGAAGCAGCAGCCTCACGGCGGTCTGGATCTCCCTGGAGGTGATGGTGGAGCGCTTGTTGTAGTGAGCCAGACGGGAGGCCTCGCCGGCGATGCGCTCAAAGATGTCGCTCACAAACGAGTTCATGATGCCCATGGCCTTGGAAGAGATGCCGGTGTCGGGGTGGACCTGTTTCAGCACCTTGTAGACGTAGATGGCGTAGCTCTCCTTCCTGGTCTTTCTCCTCTTCTTGCCGCCCTTCGCGGCGGTCTTAGTCACGGCTTTCTTGGAGCCCTTCTTGGGCGCTTTGACGGTGGCTTCGGCAGGCATCTTGTTTCGGTTCAGAGTTCCTAAAACAGATCTCTAAATCCGGTCCGGCGCCTCCTTTATGTGCACCCGATGTAAATGAGACTGTGCTGTTACTCGCACAGGATTGGCTGAACCTTTTGACTGAGACTGAGCATGCGCCAACACAAAGTAAACGTTTTCGTTTTTAACTAGAGCTTTATTAAAGTTTTACAGATTTATAAATTAGACACATGCATACAGTAGGCTACATAACAACAAAAAATCAAATTACAAAACTTGACCAATGAAACAAGGCAGTAATGTGCATATTAAGTTGATAATGTGCATCCGGTGCATAGAGTCTTTCATTCATTCTGCCTCCTGTTTTTTCTTTTCTTCCTTAGTTAATGAAAGCTGTAGAGCGCAGCTGTCAAGTGCAATATATTATATATATTTGTGTAAATATGCAAAAACCATGAGCATACAAAAGATACATAGCATGTTTTTTATGTTGAATTTTAAGATATTGTTTATCCAAAAATATGTCACTGATTAGGAGAATAGAAAGAAAGAGGTGAAATACTCCAGAAATAAAAATAACAAAGTGACAATGATTTTACAGCAAGTCATTGGTAAACTAATCTATGTGGAATTAAATGTCTTTGTGTTACAACATATTCCGTTTAAAAAAATAATATCTACACCATCGACCTTACTTATGGTGGTTTTGGGAGGCTAAAGACTAAACTATGGCGTCGGTTTATCATCTAGACGCTTATTATTATACAAAATGTTAATTAACCAACGTAAACATGTCTTGAAATGTTATTTAAGTAAACTTTCCAAAATAAAATGGTTAAAACAATACAACTACAGCTGAATGCACAAGGAAACAGTTTTAACATAGAGGACAATACCAGACTTTAGACTAGACTAGACTTAGACTTTAGTCCCCGTACGGACTGTGGATTGGTAGATGGAGAGATGCCACTTCACCTCCTCTTGAGCAAGGCACTGTACCCCCCAAACTTATTCAGGGCGCTGGTCCAGCACTGGCAGCCCCCTCACTCTGTGCATGATTAGGTCCTGAGCATGTGCGCGTGCGTGCGTGTATATGTGTGTGCGTGTGTGTGTGTATTTCAGGCCTGTGTGTAGTGATTACTAACAAAGTATAAACTGTAATTTCCCCACTGGGGATCAATAAACAGTTTAAATTATTAAATATATTTTCATGTCAGCCTATTCAATAACTGCAATCGGGTTCTCAAATACTACAGCTTAGTATTAATCTGTATCTACATCCATATATTATTTGTATAGTTACATATATACTTATATAGTTACTTATATATAAGTTACAGCGTTAAAACTTTCACTGTCGCCTGAAAAACACAATGATCCTAAACATGAGAACAGAGCTGCCATCTGATTTAATCAACAGTTTGATGTGAGCAGTGACCTCATGGAGTGAAATGCAATTTGAATATTGTCGTGTTTTACTTATTGATGAAATTGTTTACTGCCAGACAATAAACACATTAACCAAATTAGCTTCAGTAGTCAGATATAAACAGCTTTGATAAAAATACGGTTTCTAACATATTTTAGAGTTATTGTCACAAAGTGGATCTTGTTTGACCCGCATGATTTGAAACATGAGATATCTTTAGATGAAGTGAGTGGCTCTTAAAAGAGCCGTTGGTTTTGTAGTTTTTAGGTTGGTTTTGTAGTTTTTAGGTTGGTTTTGTAGTTTATCCTCCGAAGCCGTACAGGGTGCGGCCCTGCCTCTTCAGCGCGTAGACCACATCCATGGCGGTCACAGTCTTCCTCTTGGCGTGCTCGGTGTAGGTGACGGCGTCACGGATCACGTTCTCCAGGAAGACCTTCAGCACACCGCGGGTCTCCTCGTAGATCAGACCGGAGATACGCTTCACTCCGCCGCGGCGAGCCAGACGGCGGATGGCGGGTTTGGTGATTCCCTGGATGTTATCACGGAGAACTTTACGGTGACGCTTAGCGCCTCCTTTACCGAGTCCTTTACCTCCTTTTCCGCGGCCACTCATTTTTACAATAGTCGTTTGAACGAATGGCTTCACTACGGTCGACCAGCAGTATTTACATCTTATCTGCGGACGTAAGGGAAGACAGATGGCGCCAACTTTGGTGGGCGGGGCCAAACCAGCAGCTCTGCCCACATTATGTTTCAAAACGTAACCGTTTTTCTTTTCTTTTGATGATTATGTATCATGTGTTTGTTTTATCCTTCGTGTCTTCCTGCCTCTGTAGTAGTTTTATACTTCTGAGGTTCAGAGTGAAGCTTTACAGCCTCATACACCTGACCTTTGTTTAACATTATAATAATATTAAGTCCTTTCTTTTCAAAGAATTACTGAGCCTGGAATATAATAACTCATAGTAAAACATCCCTTTATTTCTCTGTAAATAAAGTCCTGATAATAACAGTTGTTTCAGTTTTTTTTTCTAAAATCAAGCTGTAAATAACCCAGTATATGTTT
The DNA here is from genome assembly GCA_013375575.1 of Percina caprodes. Taxonomy (NCBI): domain Eukaryota; kingdom Metazoa; phylum Chordata; class Actinopteri; order Perciformes; family Percidae; genus Percina; species Percina caprodes. The sequence goes on from JABXJD010001550.1 coordinate 6,655, forward strand.
TATCTTTATGGAATAAATAGCTTTTTGTGTCTTCCTGTTCTAAATAAAAGGGGCTTTTATTTTGAAAGTCACCCGCTGACACGTTAACTAGCTTCCTGCTGTATGTAACGGAAAAAGTAGAAACTAACGGGCACACAGTTGAATGTAACATGTTTAGTGCCCCTTCGAAGAGGCACAAGGTTAGTATTTATCATAATACAGTAAAATGTTTATGTTGGTGGTGTTTTAAAGGTAGTTTAAACGACTGTAGCTGTTTCTAGCCGTTTGTTTAAAAGGCTAATGCCTGGTAATGTAGCTAATGCATTTATTGTTTGTGTTTGTTTCTTTTTATAACCAGCTCTTACGTTGGTTTTGGGATTTGCAATAAATCTAAAATCATCAGTTAAAGTGTCAGACCATCTTTCGGAGGGTATGCTACACAAGCTTTATTGTTCTTAACTTTAGTTCACAGCTACCTGACTTTTTCAGTCTAGTTTCAGGATAAAGACTTTACATCACCCTTAGAATACAATCAGTTTTAAATGTATATATAATCCCACAGAGGTTCATAATGTAATGACTTACATTGTTGAACATAAGCTGGGAACAGCAGATAACATCCTGGTAACCTGGGGAGGGAATCATTACGGTACATGTCATTTAGCTGACACTTATAGATATATTTGCTGTACATGAGAGGTCACACGCCTCTGGGACAACTATGGGTTAAATGTCTTGCTTAGGGAGACATTGGTTGATATATCACACTGGGATTCAAACCCTCGTCTTCCACACCAAAGGCATGCATCATATCCATTTCGCCATTACCACATGAAACAAATTACAGAGAGGTACTCTAACTACATATTGTAAAGAAAATTCCCCAAATACAAAACGTTTGACTGTAACTATAGGTCTATCTATCTATCTATCTATCTATCTATCTATCTATCTATCTATCTATCTATCTATGAACAGTGTAGTGGTACCTAGTTAGTAGTAGTTTCGCAATATTTTTAGTGGCAATACAATACTGTATCGATACACAGCCGCCAAGTATCGATCTTTTATTATATATTATATACAGTATGTGTTAGTCAGTTTGTCCCATTTTGCAGCAATACAATTTGAGTGCGATGAACAGACAGAGACATGTTTCTTTTTAGATAAAACAGATGTTGACAAAGTTTCCTTTTGGGGACATTGTTAAGCTGAATCCCAGGAACGATGCTCATAGAACTGCACTTCCCAGAATGCACCAGCAGCAGCAAACTGGCTGCTTTGCACCTGATCAATCATTGTCACTGATTTTGAGCACCTGTCAAGACATGAAGGTGCTCAGTCATTCAGGCAAACACACTGCAGAGAGAAGACGCTTCAAGTTCACTTACAAGTTCAGTCCAAAGACGGCAGTGGTCGATGACGTGTTTTATTTACTTTTATGATGTTTGAAATGCTGCTAGCTACGTTTAACAGCTCTGTAGATGGGTTAAAACAACATAGACTTAATTGATTTTGTGTTAAATGAGTTTGTGCCAAAATAATAGTTCATTTTGAGTTTGAAAATAATTAAAAGTAAAATACAAAAGAATGGTACAAAGCTAAAAATGGTAAAATGTTAATGTTAAAAGCTAGAACTTCAATTTTCTAAGATTCATGAAATCTTTTTCTTTATTCCATGTCATCGCACTTAAGTGGTTAAGGCAGTTAAAATGTATTTAAAAATGTTTAAAATGTTAACTTCTGCTGGCAAACCAATCAACTGACAAAGCCAAAAATAAGAAAAGAGGTGTCCTTTGGAAGTTGAACAAGAGGAGGACTTCACAGACATCATTTGAAATTGGGAAAAAATAGAAGTTGGAAAAAAGGTTATAAATTGCAATATGTTTAAAATCACAATAATATCGTATCGTGATGATTTCGTATCGGGATTGTATGCACGGTCAAAAAATGGTGTTGCTGCCAACGTCTCTAACTTCAAACTAAACTAACTACATCCAATCAATTACGCTATGATGTAAGAAACTCAAAATACTAAAATGTTATCAGACCTAAACATTACTAGATCATGCATTTTAAATCAATGTATTTCTTATGAATTTACCATTTTAACTAAATTATTATTTCAGATGAACTAGTTCCTATTTGGCTCTTTCAAACAGTTTAATAGATTTCTGTCACCAAGTTATCTCGTATCATCTCATCCTTTTGTGTGTGCTGATTGCACATTTACACGTCATCAGTCCCAGTCAGATTCAAGCTGTAGGAACATTATCATCTCTAAAGCACATTTCCATCTCTGTGGCCACATTTAAATCTCTAAAGCACAGCATTTAATTTCACATCCCCCACAAACTATTCACAGAAAGACAGTTTATCTGATGATGAACCAACCGGCTCTTTTAAGAGCCACCACAGAGTGAAACACTTTGATCAACAGAGGGCGATAAAGCATCAGCAGAAAAGTCCTGCTGGAAGATCCTCGCCTCAAAACACACAACATTTAAGGACAATATACAGGTGAAAATGGTTGATATCACCTTGAAAATTCCCCAGTTGATTACTGACAGGATAATCTTATCATTTATCTCATTAATTATTTTTGTATTACAAATTTTCTAAAATTGTTTTTTAAATATGCAAATGATGTTGTGAATGAATGAATGTTATCTAATGCTAACTATGAGTCTTCTTAAACACAAGAAGACAAAACTGTGTGTTTGGGATGTTTTCTTTCCATCAGTCTTAGGATGTTTTTGCCCGTACAGTCTGGCCTCAAAAAGACCTCCAGACTGCAGTTTACCTGCTGAAATTTAAGATTTTAAACTAAAGTCAAGTGATCATCATTTGCGGTGCCCTGCTACGTCCAGCTACGTCCAGCTATGCCATATAAATGAAATTAAACAAACTGAATTTACTTGCTGACTGTGAGAGAACCCGCAGCGGCATCACAACAGAAAAAAACCTGTCAGACAAAGACTCCATGTGGACAACAGAGAGGGCAGAAGAACACACTAAACATGTAGCATTACCGTAATCATGTTATGTATTGTTGTTGATCATGTTACCTCAAAACAGAGCCAAGTCCAGGTGAGATTTATGCATATAATGTCTTTCTCAGATAGAAAACTCCTCCGCTCACTGACAGGATGCACATCGGCTGTTCTGACTTTCCTGCTTTCCTGCTTGGTCATCGTTCAAACTAAAGACAGCTTTTACCCTGCACTTCCTGCCTGCCTAACACAGAGAGAAGAGTCTTCTCTATAATGCTTAACCCTCATGTTGTCCTTGGGTCAAACTGACCCGTTTTCCTATATATATGTTCTTTTTAACTACCCAATTGTAATTACCCAAATAACATGACTGATTCCACACAACATTCTCTGGCAAGTACAAATCTCTACTTTCATTAATTTTGGGGTTTCGAAATAGTATTTAGTAAAAGTTGACATATTCCAGTCTGTGATTATCCATCAACATACATGACAACGTCAAAAAAGTGACAAACTTAAAAAAAAAAGCATCAAAAGTTTTGAAAAAAGGGACAAAAACATAGTTAAACACAATAAAAATGTTGATTTTCAATTTTTACAGACGATAACACGATAAGTGATGTTACATTCATCTGGTTACTGATTGATTATAACTGACTACATTACAGACATTACAAGACTAAACTTGACAAAACAATGTCTAATAAAGTATTTATTCTGAAGAGCAGCAGCCGCCACTGTTCATAATGTAATGTGTTAAATTGTTGAACATAATTCAGCAGGAGATAACATCATGGTGACTTGGGGACGGAATAATCACCAATTGCAACAATTCAAAGAGAGGTACTCTAACTACATACTGTATGTTTGAAACATCAGGGGAACGGATTTGAAATTATAAAACTATAATAGCCTATATACTGAACAGTTAGAGTCAGAGACTCCCATAAGGACAATAGTCAATGGAAGAAACTAATATCTATCTATCTATCTATCTATCTATCTATCTATCTATCTATCTATCTATCTATCTATCTATAAGCAGTTTAACTCATTTTGTCACCAAGTTATCTCGTGCATCATCTTATCCTTTTGTGTGTGCTGATTGCACATTTAGGCGTCATCAGTCCCAGTCAGATTCAAGCTGTAGGAACATTTCCATCCTTGTAGCTCAACATTATCATCTCTAAAGCACATTTGCATCTCTGTGGCCGCTGAGTTTCCATCTCTATTGCACAGCCAGGGCATCATTTAATTTCACATCCCCCACAAACTATTCACAGCAAGACAGCTTATCTAACGGCTTGAACCAACAGGAGTTGTTGGGTCCACCAAAGGAGTGTCCTGGGGCCAGTCTTTCTTTAATGGCTTCAGGGGTGCCTGTTCAGACCTTTTTTCTTCAAGCATATGCTGCTATTGTGTCTCATAGAGATGCATTATTATTATTAGCATTATTATGGATCCCTCTACATAGTCAAACACATCAGGAACGACATTCATAAGAATGCAGCTCAATAAGAAGACAACAAAAGTACAGGTTCAAGTTGATTGATGGATTGATTGATGTTCAGTTGAGCGTGTGACATCATTTTGGCACAAATAGATCCCCATAATAACCAAGAGGGAAAATAACATAAATTATGTAAAAATTCTTTTTAGCTCGTTGTTTGTTTAAAAGCTTACATTTATTGCTCCTACTTTCCCTTTCCCTTTTGAAGTAGGCTTCTTATTGTGAAAAGCTAAAATTACAATCGCTAGATTTACTCTTTATTATTAATAGAGAGTAGCTAGTTAATGGCAGAATAAGAGTAAAGAGGAAAATTCTCTTTGAGGATGATGTGGTGGCTCTTAAGCCTTCTTCACGGGGGCTTTCTTTGCTGCAGGGGCCTTTTTCACCACTTTCTCGGGGCTCTTGGTGGCCTTTTTGGGGCTCTTAGTGGCCTTCTTGGGGCTCTTGGCTGCTTTCTTGACCGCTGCGGGTTTCTTGGCCTTCTTCGGGGACTTAGCGGCTGCTGGCTTCTTGGCTGCCGCTGCTTTGGGCTTCTTGGCCTTAGGAGCGGCTTTCTTGGCCGGCTTCTTAGCCTTGGTGTCAACAGCCTTGTTCATCTTGAAAGATCCGGAGGCCCCGGCCGGTCCCCTTGGTCTGGACCATGATCATGTGAAATGAAATAATGACCTGGCTGGAAATGTGCTTTTGAGATAATAACGTTGAGTTACAGAGATGGAAATGTTGGTACAGCTTGAATCTGACTGGGACTGATGACTGATGCAATCAGCACACACAAAAGGATAAGATGATGCCTGAGATCACTTAGTGACAAAATGAGTTAAACTGCTCATGTAGATAGAATCACATTTTATAGATTGTAGTTTCTTCCATTGACTATGGTCCTTATGGGAGTTTCTGACTAACTGTTCAGTATATAGGCTATTATGTTTTTTATAATTTCAAATCTGTTCCCCTGATGTCTCAAACATACAGTATGTAGTTAGAGTACCTCTCTGGGGTTTGTTACATGTGGTCATGATTCTGTCCCCAAGTCACCAGGATGTTATCTCCTGCTGCCGTCTTGTGTTCAACAATTACATTATGGACTTCTGTGGGATTATATATAGCTATATAAAATTACATTTAAAACTGATTGTATTCTAAGGGTGATGTAAAGTCTTTATCCTGAAACTAGACAGAAAAAGTCTGAAAGCTGTGAACTAAAGTCAATGAATCTTAATTTTGGAAAAAACTGAAACATATAAAATCAGCGCCCAGTAATTCCTTGAAAAGAAAGGAATTAACATTATTATAATGTTAAACAAAGGTCAGGTATATGAGGCTGTAAAGCTTCACTCTGAACCTCAAGAAAAAGAAAAACGGAATAAAAAAAAGAAAACGGTTACGTTTTGAAACATAATGTGGGCAGGGCTGCTGAGTTTGGCCCCGCCCACTGTAGCTGGCGCCATCTGTCCTCCCTTACGTCCGCAGATAGGATATAAATACTGCCGGTTGACGGTGCTCTAGCTATTCAATTCAACGTTAACTGTAGGAAAATGAGTGGCCGCGGAAAAGGAGGTAAAGGACTCGGTAAAGGAGGCGCTAAGCGTCACCGTAAAGTTCTCCGTGATAACATCCAGGGAATCACCAAACCCGCCATCCGCCGTCTGGCTCGCCGCGGCGGAGTGAAGCGTATCTCCGGTCTGATCTACGAGGAGACCCGCGGTGTGCTGAAGGTCTTCCTGGAGAACGTGATCCGTGACGCCGTCACCTACACCGAGCACGCCAAGAGGAAGACCGTGACCGCCATGGATGTGGTCTACGCTCTGAAGAGGCAGGGCCGCACCCTGTACGGCTTCGGAGGATAAACTACAAAACTAACCTAAAAACTACAAAATCAACGGCTCTTTTAAGAGCCACCCACTTCATCTAAAGAACATCTGTCGTTTACTAAGTCAGTGAAATACACCAGAACAAAGAAGCGATAAAAGGCAATTTATAAGATGCAAATGAACCTTTATTGTATTTTCCAAACTGTTGAGGGCCTTAAACACACGATGTTTGTAAAAGTGTAGTGAGTGACACCAGTGCAGCAACACGATTCATGTAATCGATGGTTAAGTACTGTTCCCTTAGTTGTTTTATAGCCTACAGCTGAGTATGTAATGATTTTGTTTCGGTTAGTTGCATTTTTTGCGTTATGCAAATTTATGGTTGATGGCACGTTGGTACACAAAGCATTACAGTAAAAGACAAGATTACAAATACAAAAAAAAAATACAATTAGTCGAATAATTATATCTTGCATGACCGGATAGTTTATAAATATTTTATAAAAACAAAACTATTTCATATCCTAGCCTTTATTATTATTTATTATGCTTTTATCTTGTGTTGTTGTCTATAATTGTACAGCACTTTGGGGCAGTAGTGACTATTTGTAAGTGTGCTATATAAATAAACCTTGACCTTGACCTAGCCTACTTAAGCAAAACATTTTTCAAGGGTCTGGGTTATGTGACAAATAGCTCTCACCTGAGACCATTGTCGATATGCAGGGTGCCGAAAATTTTTCTTTGCACTAGTCTGGACATGTTGCCATGCCAACGTTGCAATAAAGGTTGCCTAAATGCCATGTATATTTGTTTTGTCCATATGTTCTGCAAGTGGTCGGACAGGTCTCTGCTACAATGAGTTTTTTTATTTATTTATTTACCCCCTGTAAAAAAAATCAGCTCACAAGTATGGCTACTTGTACATGCGCAGTCCCGCTCAGAAGACAACCAATCCTGTGCGAGCAACAGCCCAGTGACATTTGCATCGAGTGGATACAAATCGAACGTTCGGTGCTGCGTCACTACATTCGATTGGTAAAACTTCCAGAACGTATCATGCCTGAACCCAGCGTCAAAGCCCCCAAGAAGGGCTCAAAGAAAGCCGTCTCCAAGGCTGTCAGCAAGACCGGAAAGAAGAAGAGAAAGACAAGGAAGGAAAGCTACGCCATCTACGTCTACAAGGTGCTGAAGCAGGTGCACCCCGACACCGGCATCTCCTCCAAGGCCATGGGCATCATGAACTCGTTTGTGAGCGACATCTTTGAGCGCATAGCTGGCGAGGCCTCCCGTCTGGCTCACTACAATAAGCGCTCCACCATCACCTCCAGGGAGATCCAGACCGCTGTGAGGCTGCTGCTGCCCGGGGAGCTGGCCAAGCACGCTGTGTCTGAGGGCACCAAGGCCGTCACCAAGTACACCAGCTCAAAGTAAACCTGCTGGGGAAATCCACAACACAAAGGCTCTTTTAAGAGCCACCCACTTCCTCTTAAAGAGAAGCTTCACTCATGTACATGGATAAAATCTATCTACCTCATATACATTATCTATGTTTTGTCCTTAATGTATGTTTGCATTGAATGGAATATTTTGTATTTCGTTAGTATATTAGTACCTCCCAACTATCACTGTGGGTCAGAGGGAATCCTCAAATCTTGTGCCTGGCATTTATTACAGAATGAACAAGTTATTTTACTTTGGCAAACGATCATGACATGGAAACTCCACATATGCAGCCTATTATTTTAAATATATATACACAACACTATCACTCTTTTTAGGCATAAGGGGAACTATTTTGGTTTTACTCCATAGCTGTGAACAGTGTGCATATATATATATATATATATATATATATATATATATATATACACACACACCCAAGGAACCTGATGAGTCACATAACACAGCCAGTTTCACAAGTTGTAACTATTTATTTACCTTTGTTCAAATCTACTAAACATTTGGCAAAGATGAGAAATGTCATCGCTGCACCAGCATTGATCAGGTTATTTTCTTTTTGTCTTATTATAAATAACAAACAGCAACAGGTGGAGCACCAGCAACTCCACCCTGAGAGACTTTTATCCTGTTAAAGGAACAAGAACTTGAGACTGCTTAACATTAATATACATTTGGTCATTTTAAAGCTAAAATATCACATAACATTTGCTTTCTTCAGCTTTCAATTGGAAGAATTTGATGCTTTTGGTCTAATACAGTTGACTTTAAATTATATCAGATGTAACCTCCTTTGTTGTTTGGATTAAAAAAAAAGTATTTTTATAGTAATTTATTTTTCATAAAATATTTTATTAATAAATTTTTTCTAAGACTTTGGCCGGTTAAACTACTCTGGATAATCCTTCAGTTGTTACAGCTGCAGTCAGCGCCAGGGTTGTGTGGGCAACAGAAGAAAAGAGAATATTAACCTGGTTGGAGACCTATCAACCAAACCAAAAATAAGCTGATAAAGTCATTATGAGAAACAAATAACGAAGAAATAACTCTTAAAATAATGACTTAGTATCCTGCACTAACCCGTTATTTTGAAAAAGCAGATAGTATGCCTATCATTGTTTTGAGATAAAAAAAAAGGCTTCTAGGTTTCTAATTATGAAGACTTACAGTATTTTGTCATCACATTGGCAGAAAGTGGCTTCTATATTATCATCTGAAGCTTTAAGTGTCATATTTTACAACTTATTTGCAATCACACATTTCCTTGCATTTTTATTAAATGGTACAGAAAAGATTGAAGAAAAACTGAAGCCGATTGCATTCAGAGTCAGGGTTGTGTACAGCAGAAGAGAAGAAGAAGAGAGAAAAATTAACCTGTTTGGAGGCCCATCATGTGAAGGATCAATGCCAGCGGATAAACCTGTCAGCCTTCACACCCAGCACCCTGTGTGTTTACCACCACTGAAAACTTCCCCATTTTAAACTAAATAAAACACATGAATGCAGTGATTTCACTTTAATTCTATCCTCACACGCATCTGCTTACTTGAACATCACTGTCACATTTCATTCACATTACTTTTAGATATTTTTAAAGACAAAATGTGAGGAAAACTCGCTGCGAGTAGTCCAAAATGACTGTGTATCCGAAAGGTTTGAAGCCTCCTTTAATCAAATTAACGAGTCCTCGTCACCGAACACGAGCTCAGTGTGAAGGGGAGAAGGTTTTCTCTCCGCTACAACAACTATTGGGCTTTAAAACGTTTCTCTTCTATGCATTTTATCCCCAAATTGTGAAAGAGAAAACACAAAGTGTCGCCACATTTTCAGCAGGGTAGTGGAGAGGCTGTGGGTTGACTCTCCACGGTTCTCATGGGTTTTATATAAGTCCCGCCTCGCGCCGGAGAGACACAGCAGACTGTAACTCGACAGACAAACACACAGACATGGCAGAAGAAGCTCCAGCAGTTCCCGCGGCGAAAGCTCCGGCCAAAGCCCCCAAGAAGAAGGCAGCTCCCCGGGCAAAGAGTGACGGACCCTCCCTCCCGAAGCTCATAATCGACGCCGTGACTGACGCCAAAGACCGTAAAGGCACGTCGCTTCCGGCTATCAAAAAGACGTTGGCCACCAAAGGCATCGACCTGGAAAAGGCCAACAAGCGCATCAACACCGCGGTGAAGAAGCTGGTGAGCGACGGAAAGCTGGTCCAGAATAAAGGGATCGGTGCTTCCGGGTCCTTCAAACTCCCCAAGGCTCAGCCTACAGCCGCCAAGACCGGCAAGAAAGCTCCCGTTAAAGTGAAGAAACCCGCTGCCAAGTCCCCGCAGAAGAAAACAGCAGCTAAGAAAACAGCAGTGAAGAAAACTGCAGCCAAGAAACCAGCCGCCAAAAAACCAGCAGCCAAGAAACCAGCAGCTAAGAAGTCTCCTGTGAAGAAAGCAGCCAAAAAGCCAGCAGTGAAGTCTACTCCCAAGAAGGCTGCCCCTAAAAAGGTCGCGAAGAAGAAGACCCCTGTGAAGAAAGCTCCGGCAAAGAAAGCTGCAGCGAAGAAGTCCAAGAAGTAAAGTGGCTCTTTAATCTGCACTCAGTGCACCAAAAGGCTCTTTTAAGAGCCACCACAGACTCCCGAGAGAGCTGCTTTCCTACATCATGTCTGTTTCCATCATTCAACCAAAGCACGTTGGTCTATATCAAATATGCTTGTTTGTAGTTTGTAGTAGAATTAATGCATCAACCAAAAGAACTACAATAATCTGAATATATTTCCCAACCTGAGCCCTTCAGATCTTTATCTCATGATCACACCAGTGAGTAAAGTAAGAAAGAGGTTTTCCTAAATCCTTTCCTCCTTCATATAAATCATAAATACTTATGAATGTATTGTAATTATTCAAAACATGTTGATCTACATGTAAGATGCTGGTTTTTATTTGCAGTTGAATTAATGATGCATTTTCAAACAACAAATAATCTGAATAGAACATTGTCATTAGATATTATATAAAATATAAAAATGAAACGTGCAGCGTGTGCATGGAAAAAAATAAGCATGTGATGTTCAACATCAACTTCATTCTCAGTGGATCTCTTTCTGATTGTAAATCACATTATGACACCTTTTTGATTTTGAATATATTACAGTCCCATTGAGAAGAAAGGCAACGGATTTGTTATTATTGTAATATTAAAAACAATTGATAATCGACCCTCTGTTTATCTCCTTAACACCTGATTCCCTGATTGTGTTTAAGATGTTATGATCTCAACGGGACCTTTATTTAATGTGGAGGTAAAACCTTTAGGCTTTTAACAGTAGTAAGACCAGGGGCCTGTTGCACGAAAGCAGAATAAAGATATCCAGGATAAGTGAAAAAGCGCAGCTTGACTTAGTGTGATCTGCTCATCGCGGCTTAATCGGTTGCACGTTTGCCGAGCCAGGATGAACAGGTGAAGCTATGTCCAGCCAGGTGTAGATGGCTGGGATAAGCTTTCTTAACTAGACCACAGTATTGATCACAGATTTACTGATGCAGAAATGGAGAAGACGCATGCGCCATATGTTTCACCCAATGAGCAGCAGCTTCTAATGGAAAGTAAAGATGAAGGTGAAGATATAATATGCAGAAAGGGAAATACAGCTCTTCAAAGGGAGAGAAAAAGCCCAACAGACTATAGTGGACTGACTGAATACATAAGGATGTAAAAATATCTACTCCACTTTTTTATTTTATAAAGTTGTAGGCTACACAGTGTTTTAATTGCTTTAAATAAGCTAGTTTCATGTTTTGTTTTTATGTGATAAATGTGCTGGTTTTACCGTAAAGTGTCTTTGAGTAGCCTACCATGTAAACCACAATATGAATAAAATGTATTATTATTTAACCTACTTTGCCTTAAAAGTGAGCAGAGGAAATTAATGTTCCTCAGGAGATGTACCCTAAGGCTTAATTTCAAACCCTTATTCACAACGCGAGAACATGTTTTACAACCATATGCACAAATCTCTATAAGCTCTGTCTAATTCTAAATATCTTTGTATAATTAATGTTCATACAGAAAAACCAGAAAGGGATAAAAACTTAAAAAAGACTGTGACATTTATGTAAAACAATATTTGTGTTTTTTGACACATAACAAGTAACAGCATCAAATATATCAAGAAGCATTGTGGTGTTCCCTGTGTGCTGAATGTAAACTACACTATATACGTATATAGGCAACGTTATTGGTCCAGGGATGTGAGACTTATTGAGAAGGTTATGAAACCAAAGTAAGACAAAACATCAGCCTACATATTAAGGAGTAGCCTAATACAAACTGTCCTTTATTAGAGAAGGACAAGCAACAAGAAAATAAAATCATGAATGTATTGGTCTCTGACCAGTCTGCCATTAATATCATATCTGGGAATATCGCCCCATTATCCCACTTAATCTCCGGAGCGTCCTGTATAAACCTGAAGCTGCACAGACCACGGACGCCACGCTGCTCATCTCTACTTTTACAGAGAGAGTGGACACTGACGTGATGCACAGGTCTGCCGGCTGGCAGCGGCCACCGGGCAGCGGTCACCGGACAGCGGTCACCGGACAGCGGCCACCGGCCACCGGGCAGCGGCCACCGGGCAGCGGTCACTGGGCAGCGGCCGCACGCCAGGCAGCCTCGACACACTACCGTCCCACAGAGAGTTCCCGATTTCCACTCCGCATCTGGGTGCCAGTGCAACCATTTCTAACCATCCAAACAACTGCATAGGAGGGTTTAAATCAAACTTGTGACAACAATAGTGACAAATAGGCTAATCCATGTTAATAAAAATAAAGCAGAACACATGCAGAAGACAACGGAATAACTGTTAAACACGTTTATTTCGGTTCAGAGCGGCAGCTGATTTAACACATGAGACTCCAGGATTAATCTTAGCCTGGCTGTTAGCCTGCTCTGGACCAGGCTAGCCGCAAAGAATAAATCTCCATGGTTACTTGGCTGGGTTTAATTCAACCTGGTTTCGTGCAACCGAGTCAAAGCTAAATTCATCCAGGATAACTTGAATATCCCAGCTTAATCCCTCATCCTGGTTTTGTGCAACAGGCCCCAGGCTGAAACATTTACAAAATAAACCGAGATAACTAACGGTGTAATCAGTGTGTTTAACGTCCACTTAGACAACTTGTGGTCTGACATGTTGTTTTAAACCGGGATGGGTTACGTAATCCGTGTAATGTGGTCAGATTAGAAAGAAATTAACTATAATAATCCCAGCCTACGCATGAAAATGTGTACTAAAATGATACACTGTCAATGATAACTATGTTTTATAAATTCTACAGATTTCTCAAATTAAATCAAATCTAAACCTAAAGTTACTTAATGTTTAGTAAAACATGCGAGAAACCTTTTTTCTTCAATAAATCAGAATCAATTCAACCATAATATTGATATAATCTATTTTTATCTTATTCCTATTATTATTTAATGTATATTGTATGTATGTATATTGTATCCTAGTATTTCATATTTATATTCTTTGCTGTGTGACTGATTTTGCGGCTGTAATACTGCAATTTCCCATTTTTTGGAATCAATAAAGTTATCAGTCAGAAACTCACATAAGGATCATATAGGTCAGTGGAAGAAAGTAATTGTAAAAACAAAAAAGCACAAATACAAACATTTATATCTCAGTCTTTTCTGTTCCAACCCTAAGCCTTTATTTTATATCCAATAGTTACTTAGCTACAGCCCGCGTGTCTCCCGGTCTTAACCAATCAGCGTCGTCCTGGCTCCGGCAGTTCCTTTATAAAGCCGCTGTTTACCCCGAACACTAGTCCCTCTTGAGCTGTGAACACAGAGAAGACTGAAAAGCTGAAATGGCAAGAACCAAGCAGACCGCTCGTAAATCTACCGGAGGCAAAGCCCCCAGGAAGCAGCTGGCCACCAAGGCTGCCCGTAAGAGCGCCCCGGCCACCGGCGGCGTGAAGAAGCCTCACCGTTACAGGCCCGGCACCGTGGCTCTGAGAGAGATCCGTCGCTACCAGAAATCCACCGAGCTGCTGATCCGCAAGCTGCCCTTCCAGCGTCTGGTGAGGGAAATCGCTCAGGACTTCAAGACCGACCTGCGCTTCCAGAGCTCCGCCGTCATGGCTCTGCAGGAGGCCAGCGAGGCTTACCTGGTCGGCCTGTTCGAGGACACCAACCTGTGCGCCATCCACGCCAAGAGGGTCACCATCATGCCCAAAGACATCCAGCTGGCCCGTCGCATCCGCGGAGAGAGGGCTTAAACTGTCTGCTGCTCCACACACCACAAAGGCTCTTTTAAGAGCCACCAAATAATCTTCAGAGAGTATTCTCATCCTGTCTCCAACACAAAACTCACAATCTGCAGCCTACACATGAGAGTATTCTTAATCTATGTTAAAAGAGTTTATAGACATTACATATTTACATTAATTGATCTGAATGTGTAGCGAAAACTTTAGAATTACATTAATATAATGACCCCATAATAAAATAGTCTACTTCTTCAAAGGGCTCATACCTATTAAAGAGAGGGCTTAAACTCAGACTGGAATACACCACGTAATCACTAACGGAGCAACAGTTTTAGCCATCGGTACTGTCTCACAGTAATTAATGGGGGGAAAAAACGTTCAACTGTAGTTAATCTTATGTGTGGTGTAATTGGACAATCCACGAGACGGAACGTTAAATAATAGGCTACCTGTGTGGCGTTTAGTATACTGGGGAGAGAGCGAGCGATGTTTACATGTCTAAAGTTATGTAAAGGAGGATTTGTCTTTAGTTAAATGTGGGTGGCTCTTAAAAGAGCCTTTGTTGGTGTGGTTGAAGCCGGTTCCGGGTGATTACTTCTTGGCGGGCTTCTCGGTCTTCTTGGGCAGCAGTACGGCCTGGATGTTGGGCAGCACGCCGCCCTGAGCGATGGTCACTCCGCCGAGCAGCTTGTTGAGCTCCTCGTCGTTGCGGACAGCCAGCTGCAGGTGACGGGGGATGATCCTGGTCTTCTTGTTGTCGCGGGCAGCGTTTCCAGCCAGCTCCAGGATCTCAGCGGTCAGGTACTCCAGCACGGCCGCCAGGTAGACGGGGGCGCCGGCTCCCACACGCTGAGCGTAGTTTCCCTTACGGAGCAGCCTGTGAACACGGCCGACTGGGAACTGAAGCCCGGCACGAGAGGAGCGAGTCTTCGCCCTAGCTCTGGCTTTTCCGCCTTTTTTTTGGATAGCAAATTCAAATGTTTATTTACAGCCGCTGTAATTATCAGAGAAAAGTGGTCTAAATACAAAATAAACTACACATTTCTTTTAAAAGCTTACCTTCAGGCAGTAATCTATAAATATTGGGACTAACTATATTGTTTTTATTGGTGACTGTATTAAAATCCCCACACAGAATAAGTTTATAACCAACAGTTAAAAGCTCTCCAAGTCTTTTAAATAATTAAATTTAACTCTTTCAGGAGCAGTGTATACATTAATTACGCGATATTTTTCACCTCTGTAATAAAAATCATTAATGAGTAATCTGCCTGGTATTGTATCTCTTCTACGTATTACAACAACATCACTGGTTTTAAAGAATATCCCAACACCATCGGCTCTTCTCTCCAATAAAGATGACGCTCTGCCCTTTACTCCACCTTTTACAGACGTCAGCAGCATCATTGAAGGTGTTCAGTCTGAGCTCCTGAGTACACAAGATGTCAAAATTAGTGTCGACTGGACGCCGCGTGCGTTCCAGTTGGATATTTTCAGACAGGTCATGAGGTTTTAGGGAGAGAGCTGAGCTTATGGTGTCAGTTTATCATCAAAGCGTTTATTATCTTTTTTACGAGTTGTATCAAGATATATATATTTTTCTTCCTCAAAGGGAGGTTCATGTTGGGATTCTGGAGGAGGAAAATCCGGCGTCGGTGAGAACGAGCCAGAGTTGCTGTCCTCTGCACCAATGTCAGCTTTATCCCCGGAGAGCAGCGGGGTGCTGGCGGCTCGCTGCCCGGATGTCAGACCAGTGGAGCTGAAGTCAGAGCTGGGACTCTCACTCGCTTTCATAACTCTGCTCATTTTCTTCATATTCATCGCTGTCATCGCTCATGCTTACAATGCCGCTAATCTTCAACTCATTCTCACCTGGTTGACGGGGAGCCACAGAAGGGGGGACCCTGGTCTGCAGGGTTGAGGGTTGAATGGGATGCTGCTGCTGTTTCGGTTTTCCAGGCTGCAGGGTAGCTGGATGTTGCTGCTTCTCACCGGGACGCTCGGTAGCTGGACGTTGCTGCTTCTCACGAGGGTGCTGATTCGCTGGCTGCCTCTGCGGACCTCCAGGCTGTTGCTGCGGTCCACGCTGGGGGTCACCGCGGGGAGGAGGAGCGGTGGAGTCTCCCTGCTGAGCAGAACCCTTGGTCTTCTTAGCGAATGATTTGGGACAGCTGAAGAAAGTGTGTCCTTTCTCCCCGCACAGGGAGCACTCAGTCTGGCAGGAGTTGGCTTTGTGGCCCAGAGTCCCACATCGCCAACACTTCATTGTTGGACAATCCTTCACTTGATGGTCGGTTGATTGGCAAATAAAACACTTGGTAACTTGGCCAGTGTAGATGATTCGACCATTGTATGGACCCAGAGAGATGGAGTTTGGGAGGTGAACAAAGTTTCCAGCGGTGTCAGTTTGCATGCGGACTTTGTATTTCCGCACGCCGTACCATATGTCATATTTGTCCAGGGGTTTGAAGACAGGCTGGGTTATTTCACAGTATCTTCTCAGATAGAGCTCTATATCGTGGTCGGACACTCTACCTGTCCAGAATTTCACCACAATCGTCAGTGTCTATAGCCACAGACGACTCCACACACCAGTCTCGCCATTTTGGTTCATTAGCTTTTGCAGCTGCGACTTCCAGGAAGCGTCTAAGGGGGGCCTCCTGGTAAAACACCAGTTCAAAGTCTTTTTTGTTGGGTAGTCCAATAAACGAATAGATGTCCGTAGGACTCACCCAAGACGATTGAAATAAAAGGTCTTCTGCCACGTAGTCACGGCTAGGGACAGGGCCCTCTCCAACATATTTCAGTCTCGCCCAATGTTGGCCAAATTTAGTGGCGTATGAAGCTGGCTGAGGTGCCATATCAGGTGCTCACGAATGCGGACAAAGGGAGGAGGATTACAGGCTCAGCCGAGACCTTTCCCGCCTTTTTTTTTTTTTTGTTGACTTTATTGAAGTTTTGTACAGTACATTATATCAAAAGCATATATTAGAGAGCAGAAAAAAATACAATGGAAATAGCAAACAACAATTTACAAAACATGACAGGCTACATTATAAAAGTGCAAATCTTGGTTTAAAGTGCGTGTGCTAAACAGACTATAAAGTGCTAAAGAGAACATAAAGTGCGGTGCATTAGGCTACAATTTAATAATATCCCATGGTAGGAGCTGTTTCTTTTTTTTTTTAAAGACTTTATTAAGGTTTTAAACAGTACATTATATATCAAACATACATTAGAGAGCGAAAAAAGTACAATGAAAATAGCAAAAAAGTTTACAATACATGACAGACTACATTATAAAAGTGCAATTCTTGGTTTAAAGTGCTTATGCTAAAGTGCAACGAATAGACTATAAAGTGCTGAAGAGGTCATAAAGTGCGGTGCATTAATCTACAGTTTAATAATGTCCCATGGTAGGAGCTGTTTCTTATCCAGGGCTTTCCGTCTTCTCAGCTCAGTGAGCACTTGCTTACAAACCTCATCGCTGGTAATAACTATTTGTTGTGTCGTCATCAAGCACCTGGTTCTCCATATTTTTAAACACACAATGCATATTATTAACTGTAAAAGCTCCTTATCTTTATCTAAAACACTGTTGTCCATTAAACAATACATCACACTTTTATAAGTCACATTAAACTTTACTCCACGCACTCTCATTGTATCCCATATTTCCCTTGTTCTGAAACAGTCCATCAGGAGATGCTGTTGTTTAAAATGTTGTTTTTTAAAAATTTTAAGAGCAGGGTTCCTTCATTGTTGATTAAATGTTTATAATCAATGAACCCGCCGTATCTAAAATCATTAATCTTCTTAAAAATCATTTTACTTGGGAGGCCGTTCCAGTCAATTTTAAGTTTCTGGTGTTCATCTATAAAATCACCATAATTTAAAATATATTCTGGACCCTGTCTTGCTCGGCCTCTCCTCCTCTTCCACCTGGATGAGTCTCCGACCCAGAGAGCTCTCCGAGATATTGCTGCTGACACGTTTTTAACAAAGGAAATATACAGTTTTATGCCCATATCTACTGCCCCGAGCCCCCCAAATTCTCTGCTTTTATACATAAGTTCTCTTTTTGTGACCTCTTGCGTCGTGCCCCATACCAAGTTCACACAGTTTGTTTAATTGAATTATCATTGTGTGAGATGGAGGGAATATGTTGGAGATAAAAAGGAGTTTGGAAAAGATGAAAGTTTTGATGATATTAACTCTTGATTTATAATTGGTGTTTTTATTTTCACATTTTTTAACTTCTTCTTTAACCTCGCTGAGTTTAAGCTCCCAGTTTCTCTCTCTACAGTCTTTATTGCAGATGGTTAAACCCAGGATTTTAATTTCATCCTTTACTTTAATGTTAATATCTCGTTTTTTATGTTTCGATCCAATCCAAACTCCTTCTGTGTGTATGTGTGCATACTTAATACTTAACTGCTACTATTATTATTATTATTATTATTATTATTATTATTATTACGTTTCACCATTGCAACACCTTATAATGTTAATTATGTAAATAATGTATCATAATATTCCTTTAACTATGTAAATATCCACACTCCTTATATTTCTTTATTTATATTTCCACTATTTGTGCAACTGCAAAGCAGAGTTTCCCTTCGGGGATCAATAAAGTATTTCTGATTCTGATTCTGTTTTATTATGATTTAGCTTTGCACACGAAGCCAGCTCATATAAACTCAAATGATTAGTTAAAATATCCATCTCCATTTGATTTTTTATTACTACAGTGACGTCGTCGGCGTACGCCATGGCAGTGACTTTGGGCGCGACCTGATATGAGGCGTTCCGAGTTTATGGTCTTGATCAGGGGGCTGATGGCCAGGATGTATAAAGCTGCACTCAGGGTTTCACCCCCCTCTCCACGTTAAAAGGCTCAGTTAAAACACCGTTTAAATTAACACGAAAAACTGGATTTAATATACAGACATTTGATTAAATGAATAAAAGGTTCAAGGAACCCATAATGTTTAATTACTGCCCACTGGAGACATAACAAAAATCTCTTAACATAGAAAAAGCTTGGGAACTGCTGTATACCGTACAATGAACAACTTGTATGGGCCTAAACATTGTTTTTTCCATTGGTTACAGTACTGACTGCTCAATAGATTTTGACTGGTTTCAACAAAGAACAAGAATTACAGGATCACAGAGACAGAGGACACATTTGTGAAATGCAGAGTACAGTACTGTTAAAAATAAGGGTTATAAGGAGGAGGAAGAAACATGCAAAGAGCTGAGATGATAGAGCACGTTCATCAAAACAGGAAAATATGTAATGTTTTGAGATAAAAGACGCACTTCCCTGTTATCTACATTTTTAACAGTTTTCTATCTTTTTGTTTACTGACTGATATATTTATATCAGTTTGATTTAAGGACAGGTAAATTGTTTAAGGATTAAAACATTTGTTTTCAGAAAATGGAACAATCATACATATGCACCTAAACTTAATTATGATGACTGGAGCTCTTGCAGGTTTAGATTCCTAGATTTTTTGGGGAAAAAAAAAAAAATTACTATTCTGCTTCTGGGAAGAAGTTCTGTATCCATGTACATGAGTGAAACATC
Organism: Percina caprodes; assembly: GCA_013375575.1. Taxonomy (NCBI): domain Eukaryota; kingdom Metazoa; phylum Chordata; class Actinopteri; order Perciformes; family Percidae; genus Percina; species Percina caprodes. The sequence continues at coordinate 26,280 of JABXJD010001550.1, forward strand.
TCTTTAAGGTGAAGTGGGTGGCTCTTAAAAGAGCCTTTGTGTTGTTGGTCTCCCAGCAGGTTTACTTGGAGCTAGTGTACTTGGTGACGGCCTTGGTGCCCTCAGACACGGCGTGCTTGGCCAGCTCCCCGGGAAGCAGCAGCCTCACGGCGGTCTGGATCTCCCTGGAGGTGATGGTGGAGCGCTTGTTGTAGTGAGCCAGACGGGAGGCCTCGCCGGCGATGCGCTCAAAGATGTCGCTCACAAACGAGTTCATGATGCCCATGGCCTTGGAGGAGATGCCGGTGTCGGGGTGGACCTGCTTCAGCACCTTGTAAACGTAGATGGCGTAGCTTTCCTTCCTGGTCTTTCTCCTCTTCTTGCCGCCCTTTGCGGCGGTCTTAGTCACGGCTTTCTTGGAGCCCTTCTTGGGCGCTTTGACGGTGGCTTCAGCAGGCATCTTGTTTCGGTTCAGAGCTCCTAAAACAGATCTCTAAATCCGGTCCGGCCGCCTCCTTTATGTGCACCCGATGTAAATGAGACTGTGCTGTTACTCGCACAGGATTGGTTGAGCGTTTTGACTGAGACTGAGCATGCGCCAACACAAAGTAAACGTTTCTTTTTTAACGAGAGCTTTATTAAAGTTTTACAGATTTATAAATTAGACACATGCATACAGTAGGCTACATAACAAAAAAATCAAATACAACAAATTACAAAACTTGCCCAATGAAACAAATCAGTGGTAATGTGCATATTAAGTTGATAACGTGCATCCAGTGCATAGTGTCTTTCATTCATTCTGCCTCCTTTGTTTTTCTTTTCTTCCTTAAGCACATTTATGAAAGTTGTAGAGTGCAGCTATGAAGTGATCGTGTCAAGTCATGTAGATTCCTTTGAATGTAAATACATGTTAAGGGGAAGATTAAACAAGAGAAACTGGATATGTGATGTTTTAGGCCTATTGGCAGACATCCATTTACAATGTAGCCTCTGGCCTCAAGAGCCTGACTTCCATGTCCGCTAAAGTCCTTCAGCTTAGACTTAGACTTCTCTTTATTAATCCTTTTGGGATGACTCCCGAGGGAATTGAAAATTAAAAATCCCAGCAGTTTGCACTCTAGTAACGTTGGTGTGGACCGGGTAGCTTTGTATATTTCATTCTCAAGGCTACTTTAACTTGTATACTTTAAGTACATTTACAAGCCTGTTCTTTGCTACTTTTACTAGAGTAAAGAAGTTAAATCAGTAGGCATACTTCTACTTATTTTATATATATCTGTACTTCTACTTGAATGCGGGAAGCGAGTGCGTGATCTGCTCAGCAGATCAACTCCCTCGTTGCCTCGACCAGTTGCATCAACATTAAAAATTAGATTTTCTGTTAATTTGAAAAATCATTAAAATCTTCCACACTGTAGATATTTACTGGAAGTTTAATGTGTCAGGACTCAGATGAAGTTTATAGCTGCCTGGCACCACAGGTCAACGGATGTTTGTTAATCCACAGAAACACAAATCACACAAAAAATACAAAATGTAAATCAACCCAATGTAAACATGTCTTTAAATGTTACACAACAAACAGCTGAATGCAACGGTTTCAATACAACAGGGCTGCCTTTTATTGTGATGTGGTGTTTTAAAGAGGACACTGTGGGGGTTTTGATGGCAGCCTCTTCAGGAAGTGTTCTTGGGTTCTCATATACTACATTAGTATAAATCTGGAATAATAATGTATAAATTATGTATAATAAATTATTATACATAATAATGTATTATAGTGTTAAACTTTAACCTTAACTGTCATTGTGGAAAACTGACTAATGGGTCCTAAACATCAGGAACAGAGCTGCAGTCTGACTTCAACTGTTTGACACAGCGACCAAATTCAGAGTGAGAAAGACATTTGTTTATTTTTACATTTAAATATGACACATTGTAGTTTTTTCTGGGTAAGATATATATATCTCTGCAGTTCTATTGACTGACATGTTTTGTTGTCTCACATCAGAAATTATTAAAGTTGGTTTTAATATTAGGAAATTCTCATAAATTAACCCAGATTTCACGCCTTGTTAGCAGTGTTAATCACATTGAGAAATCATAGTTAGGACATAAAAGTGTCTTTAGATGAAGTGTGTGGCTCTTAAAAGAGCCGTTGGTTTTGTAGTTTATAGGCTGGGTTTTGTAGTTTATCCTCCGAAGCCGTACAGGGTGCGGCCCTGCCTCTTCAGCGCGTAGACCACATCCATGGCGGTCACAGTCTTCCTCTTGGCGTGCTCGGTGTAGGTGACGGCGTCACGGATCACGTTCTCCAGGAAGACCTTCAGCACACCGCGGGTCTCCTCGTAGATCAGACCGGAGATACGCTTCACTCCGCCGCGGCGAGCCAGACGGCGGATGGCGGGTTTGGTGATTCCCTGGATGTTATCACGGAGAACTTTACGGTGGCGCTTAGCGCCTCCTTTACCGAGTCCTTTACCTCCTTTTCCACGGCCACTCATTTTGACTTCAGTCGATGTTGGATCGTTAGAAACGAATGAGTTTAACGTCGCAGGACCGGCGTTTTTACGTCGTATCTGCGGACGTAAGGGAAGACAGGTGGCTCCGACTCCGGTGGGCGGGGCCAAACCAGCAGCCCGGCCCACGTTACGTTTCAAAACGTAACCGTTTTTCTTTCTTTTGATGATTATGTATCATGTGTTTGTTTTATCCTTCGTGTCTTCCTGCCTCTGTAGTAGTTTTATACTTCTGAGGTTCAGAGTGAAGCTTTACAGCCTCATACACCTGACCTTTGTTTAACATTTATTATAATAATGTTAAGTCCTTTCTTTTCAAGGAAAACTGTGCTTAAATTATGATAACGCATGGCTTTTTTCTAAAATTTAACTTTATTGTTCTTAACTTTAGTTCACAGCTACCTGACTTTTTCAGTCTAGTTTCAGGATAAAGACTTTACATCACCCTTAGAATATAATCAGATTTAAAATCTCATTGTTTTATTCACACAGATAATGTAATGTGTTGCGCTGGTGAACACAAGATGGCAGCAGGAGATACCATCATGGTGAGCTCATGGATGTGTCGGCGGGAAGCCCCGTTCATTCCAGTGAGGGCGCTCGACAGTTAAAAAGCAAACATGGAGCTCGGATCTTATCATAGTTAAAAAATGGACCAACAGATGTCGTTGTTCTGGACGGAGAGCAGTGAAGGATAGTAGCACAGACAGTAAAAGAAATGAAAGAAAGTGTCTTCTGCGTAGAGGGCTTAGCCCCTTGGCGTTGACTGATCCAATGACGTCACGATGGGCAAGCGCACTAGCAACAGTTGGTTTGTGTTGTCGTAGCAACCATAGACTGTTAAAGAACATAGCAACATGCTCGTTCATGAGCTTTTCTCTCGTGTCTCTTAAGTGTAGTTACAGCTAGCTAGCTGGTATTGCTACATGGCGAACTCATGAACTCGCCGTTGCATTGTCTAAAATATTCAGTAACGTTAAACATTGTGTTTTCGTTGTTCCTGATCGATTACATGCTTATCTAGCTAAATAAAAGATGCATGTATTTAGTTAGACAACCACTGAGATGTAGCTAATCATGTGCTACTAGCATGCTACAAGCTAGCGCTAGCTACTAAGGTTTGCTGTCTGAGGTTAACCTGCAGTTTCGTGAACAGAGCTTCCATTAAAACACTAATGGGTTCATAGCTCATCCACGTCGCAGGCTTTACTGCATAGAGTCCTAGCTATGTCTGTAGTAACGTTATGTAAGCATTTAGCAGTGTTACCGTTTTCTTGATACATCCATACTAGCTACCGATGATGTTGGCTAGCTACGCTACTAGCCGATAGCCCCGACAGTGGGAAACGCTAATTACGTTACAACCATGTAACAGGGTGACCACATAGACATATAAATCTTTATGTCTATATAATATAAATCTTTATATGTCTATGGGCGACCAGACGTCCCCGGAAATGTTCCCGGATTTCACTGTGACTGACAGACCCGATATTGAAATGAAGGGAGGAAAACATTGACCAAACGTAGCCGATGGTCGCACACCCTACACCCGCAGGCTCCAGCCAGAGCTCAGAGATGTTTTAGGAGCCGTATTTTACGATGCTAAAATTACTGATTATTTACATGGAGTTTGGTGGGTTTAGCGAACGCAATTTCGCGGACTTTTATGTTTTAAAAAATGATCTTTAACAGGAGGGTCGACCTCCTTAGAAATCCTTTCCATAATGTTGTCAGACACTCAGAATATTAATCTGAGTCTGCAGCAGCAAAACGAGCACTTTTATCAACGTAAATACAAGCTGGACAATTATCCAATTAACTTACAATTAGCTTGTTTCTCTGCTGCCGACTGCAGCGATCTCGTTTAATACTGCATCAATGTCAAAGGAAAATCTTTCCTCAATAGTTTTTTATTGTATCTGATACTCAATGAGCTGTTGCAGAAACTAGCCTGAAGCAATAAAGCAAAAGCTGTCACATAAATGTAGTTCAGTAACAATTACAACATTATGAAATATTAGGACTTTCTATCTTGAAATATTAAGACTTTCTATCTTGAAATACTAGGACTTTATTATCTTGAAATATTCCCCTCTGAGGTGTAGTGGAGTGGAGTATGAAGTAGCAGCAGGGGTGAGTCTAGGATCAGACCTTTGGGGGGGCCTCAGCCCCTAATGAGAACAACTCTAGGTCTAGTGTCCCCGTTTTAAGTTTTACAAAAATAAAAACATGACGTGTTTTGGAGGTATCTATGCTTCTGAGCTGAAAATGTCCCCGGATTTTGTCTGAGAAATCTGGTCACCTTAATGTAACGGGCTTTACAGCATACATTCATACATCTGTCGGAGGTATCATAAGTCCCAGTCAGATTCAAGCTGTACCAATATTTCCATCTTTGTAGCTCAACGTTTACATCTCTATAGCACAGCAAGGTCATAATTTAATTTCACAGCCACCCACAAACTATTCACTTATCTAACGGCTTGAACCAACAAGAGTTGTTGTAATGTAAAATATGTACAATATCTGTCTATTTTTGTTTTTTTATTTAACCTTTATTAAAGTAGGATATCTACATTTGTTACATGGTAGATTAGAAATAGGCCCAGTGTGGTAAATGTCAACATTTAATCTCAAAAACAGAATTTTTGACAATATTTTGAATTGTATTTACAGCCCATTACTTGTAAATGAAGACAAAGAAAACCCTCAGTGAAAACTACATTTACTAACAATTCAATCATCTTGGGATGAAGAAGAATCACGTTCAGTTGATTAGATCTTTGAATGAAAGTTCAACTTGACAAAACAGGCATCAATGTAGTTTTTGTTTCATCCTTTTAATTCTAACTGGAACGTTAAACCACTTGATTGCTTACAACACTTCTACCCAACAAACACCCCATTTAGTTTAACACCAGGGTAAGTCACTGTGCAGAGGTAGGCCTAGTAGTTAACAGATCATATTAATGACTGTGTTGCAAGAAGTAACTTTAATATTTTAAAGTTAGTAAAGCCGCTATGGCAACATGACAGGGTTGGGTTTTTACAGATTTGTTAGTACAGTCTTCATAGCAGCATTAAGATATACTGAGGTGTGCACAAGGCAAAGCATGGTCCTCTTGAAACCTGGAAACCTCCACTCCACTCTAGAGTTGTTATATTACTCTAGTTATCGGTCCCCTCATTTCTCTGTTTTTCCTCTCTTTCAGACCTCGACAGTAACAGAGCTCCCAGTGACCCGGACTCCAAACCAACCGTCCCAGAACTTGGTGTCTTGTCCTCCATGTTCAAAGGAGATGAAACGCATTCCAGGGACGCAGTCAGAAAATGTATGTTTTACCTGGAGTTAAAAGAAAATAAAAACAAAAAAACACTGATCTGTACAGTCTGGTGTGTGGATGAGAAGAACAACAGAATTGATTAATTCAGTGCCCCAAAACATCTTTACATTCAAGTGACAGTGTCCTCTAGTGGCTGCAGAAATTTTGATGGAAGGAAGGAGGAAGTCCCCATTGGGATGAGATCGGGGACGATGGGGGACACAATACCACACTTTAACAATAAAGACCCTGTTCAACAGTTAATGTTGCTTAAAACAGAAACAGGACCACGATCATTCCCAAACCTCCAAGGAGACATTATGGTAATTTTAAGGTTCATATTTGTATTTTTTTAGAATATGTTTACATGCTTTAATGTTAAACAAAACAATTAAACTTTCTGTCTGAATTTACCTGTGTTCAACCTGTCTGAAAATGCTCAGTTCTAGTGCTCGTCTCTTTGAGACATCATCCAGAAAAGCAGAGTCTGCTCTGAATGGCTTGCGAGAAAAACATGGCGCACCTTTGCAAAAGTAATTCCCAAGACGTGGGTGTAGATACTGAGATGGGGGTGGGAACGGTATATTATAAAGCCCAGTTCAGACCAAAGATTCACGATGAGAAACTGTTTTAGAACGTTGCAGCAGCCTGAACCGTCCTGTCTCAGCTCGACTCGAGCCAGCCGGTGTTACCTGCGACTCAGCTTGTCACGTTGCCAGTGGCTGGTTTTAGAATGTCACGTGTTTTAACAGCCAATAAACTCATAGCTGGTTGAAGTGGCAGTGTTTGTGGACAGATAATCAAGGAGCACCTGCAAGCATGAGCGAGCGGTCGAGCGAGCTAGAAAGTGACTGAAGAGAGGGACTTATAACAAAGCATTGAATAAGAAAAATAATGTTTTTTGCAGCAAGTATCTCATGATCCTCATTCAAATTTGAAGATGCTACAAATTACATCCAGCTACAAAAGAGCCGGAAAAGTCGGAAGTTAGAAAGGAAGTACAGAGTTGTTGCTATGGAGATGATACACCATCTTGTCTAGTCACATTACTGTAAACAAGTTTCAACTTGTTGCCAATCGGATCAAATTGGTCTGAACTGGGCATAATAAGCCTGCATGTGACGTAGAGCCAAATTTGAATAGCGTAGCTCATGAAGATAACTATCCTTTGCCGGGATCCTTCAAGACAAAGAGAAAAGCAGGTACACCTAGTGGGTCATCTGGCAAAATAGTTGAAGCTGGCTCAATTTTTGTCGAAACACAACATCACATTCCTTGAGGATTACTTTTTAATGAGAATGCCAAATTTCGACTGCTTCCCTTGCGATTGTAGTGAGAAAAGATAAATAGTTGCTGCCATGATAACTTTCCAGGTTTGAAAAACTTTGTAACAGTTGTGTTTTAATGTCTGATGAGCTGTGAAACACATAAATCTGTTGTCTCACCAGTGTCTTAAAAGTCAGGTGTGTAACGGTTTCATTATTAAAATCTGTGTTGCCCATTTACAAACATGTCCTTTTTCATGAATATTTACCACCGCCATCAATTCCAAGTATTCCTATTGGCTTGAAATGTTATGTTTGCATTTGCATGAACTGGGGTAGACGCTCCATATTCATGCGGCATCTTGGAATACGTTAGCTGGTAAGGGACATACAGGATATACTGCTGCGCCGTTTGCGTTGTTGCTGCTGTTTGTAGTACTCACCAAATCTTTCGATAAAATTTTGCAATTAATAAAATTTAAACGTGCGGACCTGATCACCGGAGGTAAATCTGGATGAAGACGTGGATGACATCTTGGCTTTTTGAAGCGTGAAAGTCACCGCAGCTGTAATACGTACTTTGAACTGTGTGGTGCGAGAGAGTTGATTGCGATATATGATCTCAACGCTAGATGGGAGAAATTCCTACACATTGGACCTTTAAACAGGCCACTACCAACGCAGTGCCAGAAAGTAATGCCCGGGGACTTCTGTGACCTTAGTCTGTTTAATGTATTTGTAGAATCACTTTTACTGTCATGCATGTCCCTAAAGGTTACTCCAGGATGAGGCACTGAATGTACAGAGCGTTCCCTCTCTGTGTACCTGTTTCCATGTGCAGTCGTCAAAGTCGGGGTCAAGAGTCACCACCTCAGGTTTGAACTCCTGTATGACCTCTTGATTCTCGTCCAGCAGACTCACAGACATTTGGTAGGTACAGCCACAATCCGTTCTCCCGCAGTACCTTCGGGATGAGCCGCCGATTAATCAGTGACACTAAGCACTTACAGAAGGTGCATACATGCATGTAAGTCTGTCTTACCAGTCTTCCACTGTGACGATAGGCTGAGCGTCCAACTGTTCGCCAGAGAAACCCTCTGCTAACAAGTCAATCACCTGTCTCTTCAGACACAGTCTAGGACACACATTTGTTTTCAGAAAAAACAGGAGGATTTTGCATAAAAAAGTGGCTTTCCAATAAAGTATTCAATTATATTTTTCCAAAAATGTCTTTAACAAAAAACAAATGATATGAAGCATAGTTTACCCCACACCCTCTCACTAATAAATTATAGTTTGATGAATTAGAGTGATAGAATATGTTTAATGTTTTCCATGGGTATTCTTTCCAGAAACTGGATGCAGTAGTTGTACGTGTTTTTCTACAAATCTCTCCCATTTGTTGATAGTTACGCATATTTTCGAGACAGGTATAGATGCAGCCTGGAGCGTCCCATGTCATGCCGTCCCGTCTCATACCGAGGTGTGTCCAACGATACATTCAGAGGGTCAAAAATACGAAATTGCGAATAATTTTCCAGATGGAATCACGGGTAAATTCGTGACCACGTTTGTTGCAATCAATTGAAAAACGTTAAGACTGTTAAAGTAACAATTTTGCCATAGGCCTACATATAGTTTGTTCATTTCTGAATGTTATGGTTGTGTTGTTCCATATTAACGTAGCTTACATTTGGTGAAACCTGCTTCAGCGACGCAGCCATTTCTGCCAACTAACGGCAGGACTTCCTGAGGAGGGAAACAAGAATCTGCACACAACAACAACAAGAATACAAAAATAAACATGTTACACTCTTTCCAAGACTCTCTTTAATTTTATATTCTATATTGATTTCACACTTCACTGGGACATTGCTGCAAATACAATTGCTTATCAGCATGGCAAGGGCATGAGACGGAAGAGGCTCCAAGTTGCAGCCATAGAAGGAATTTTTTTGTTTTCCTATAATCTGCATTTATTTTAGACACACACACACACACATACATATACATATACATATATATATATATATATATATATATATATATATATATATATATATATATATATATATATATATATATTTTTATTCATTAGCATGATAGTTGACGCAAGCTTTTTACTTTGAAAAGTAAGATATTGTTTAAAGTATTTTATTTCAGATGCAAGCTTTTATTTTGACAAGTAAAAGCTCGGGGACGGCACCAGGTGGGATGGCAGTAGGATTTTTTTAGTTTGCCTATAATCTGCATTTATTTTATAGATGGACATACATATTTTAAGTGTTTTATTCATCAGTATGATAGTCTGCATTTATCCTGTAGATATAATTTTTTTTAAGTATTTTATTTATTTGTATGATTTCTGTTACGGTTTAGTTAAAAAAAAAAAATTTCAAGTATTTTATTCATTAGCATGATATATGACTATATACACACATATATATATATATATATATATATATATATATATATATATATAGTTGATATATACACACACAAACACACACATACATATATATATATATATTTTTTTTAATTCATTAGCATGATAGTTGATGCGAGCTTTTTACTTTGAAAAGTAAGATATTGTTTAAAGTATTTTATTTCAGATGCAAGCATTTATTTTGAAAAGTAGAAGTTCTGGGATGGCACCAGGCGGGACGGCATGAGACGGGACAGCATGACATGGGACGCTCCAGGCTGCAGCCATACACTCTTGATAATATTATTCATGTTTGTAGTCTTTGAATTTGTGGATCTTTGAATGAACTAACTAGTAGATACAGACTGCAGCTGTGTTGACCAGTGCGTTGCATTTGTAGTATTTATGTAGTATACATATGACTATACATACAGTAATAAACACTCACTCAAAGGAGGTTGCAAAGTATTTGGTCACTCCGTCGAGGCAGAAGTCGTGGCCACAGTCTCCCGGCATGTCCTCCACTTTCCACTGACTCCCACCGTTCTCTATCAGCTCCCAGAAGTCCAGCTGTTCTGGGAGGGAAATGCACAGTCTCAGGCTGCCAATAGGAGTATTGTCTGTTCTCTAACATGTACACTTTCACGTTTTTACTGAGTCAAGTTCAATTACAAGAGCAGGTTTAGATAAGTTTGACCAGCAACAAAAGGAAATGGTACTTTGACAAAACACAGGACCCATTTACTGGCGTTGTTCGAAGAATCAACCACGTCTCAAGGGGCTGCTGATGAAGACCATGAGATACAGTTAACACTCTGGGATAGGGGAAAAACTCTGGGTTGGTTGTATTTCTTTAGTCTTGTCTCAGACCTTCCTCCACGGGGTAGCGGAGGTCTGGTTAGTCCACATAGCATTCCATGATGGGAGAAAAACATGCTCTGGTTTATTGCCATTTCTTTAAACCAATTGTCATGGGCGGTGCTAAGCGCCGGACAAATAACCTCAGGAAGGAACTTGTTTTGGTGGAAAATGTGTACATTCAAAAGTTGTTTTAGTCATGCAACAGAAAAGTCAGACTCAACCGATAGTCTAGCTAGCTGTCTGGATTTTGGATTTACTCTGCAGAGATCTGAGGAGCAGTTAACCATAGTCCTCGTAAATCAACCGGAGTTTAAAATTCCAACACAAAGAAAGCGAAAGGTAACGGACATCCGGCCAAAAAGCCGCCTCTCAGAAGTGGAACAACGTGGATATAGACTAGTCACCATCATCATAGTCTTTATTCAGGACAAAAAAATGGTCCATAGCATAATACAAAACTAGCAAAAATCAGACAAATACAAGGAAAAAAAACACATAAAACAATAGCATTTCTTTAAACCAATCAAAATTGCCTTGGGCGGCGCTCGGCCAAAGGAATCTTTAAAAACTATATTATTATATTCCTTGGCTAAGCCCCAGATGCATCGACGGTGCCCTAGCAAAATAGATATCTGAAGGGAAGGACATGTCAGATGTCAGGTTTTTACCTGCACTGCACATCTGGTTAACCACACTACATAGTTGAAGAAAATGACCTCTTACCTTCCCCGCTGGGATTTTTTAGCAGGTTGTTGGCTGTCATGATTACAGCTTATACAGAGTCAGCAGGGCCTGTACAGGAGAAACCGGAAACAGAAACTCAGATCAATATTTGTCTGTGCTGAAATCGAGCTGCTTGGATCCCATCCAATCTCCACATATTCCAAACACTAATACCCTATCTGCTGACTCAGAGGGGGAAAGCCATTCTCTTTACATGCTGAATAGAAGGTATCACAGAGGATTAACCAGTCATCAAACAGACATCAGTCAGCAGGAAAACAACCAGGGATTGTATGTTGCCAACCGTACAAATCAGTGGTTCAAGGGCCTGTTTTAAGGCTGTTTTGAGGGTATCCCGACTCGCAAGTGACACTAAAATTTTAGTAGTAGTTAAAATGTGTACAGGAATGACTAATAATATTCTAGTTTTACTATTTCTAACCACTATTGCCTACGGCACATAACAGATCGGGAATCCCAAAACATTCATTCTTTTTGTGGATATTTTGTGTCTGTGTGCCTGTGTGTGTAACATTAAAATAAGCCACAACACAATATTAACTATGTGGTTGGCTCTTTGTAAGAGATGAGGCACAGAGAACAGAAAATAACTTTAATCTACCAGGTTTGTATGCATTTCACCGCTCACTGAGGCTACACACAAAAACAGCTGAGTCATCTGCCCCTACAGACTCAAAGTCATAAGCATAAACAATGCAGAACATGCACAAGATGTCATGCTCGACGGTAAATGACACACTCTGCTCTGTCTAAACACATAAGACATCAAATGTGTTACTCACAGCCAGGGGAAGGCGAGTGCAGTCCTCTGTTTCGTCTTTCGCTTTCTCTCACTAAACTTGAGCTCTTCTGCAGGGCTGCTCCTTTGTCACTGTGTGGCTTTTATATCCAGGAACCACACACACATACAGAAGGGAGAGAGAGAGTAGGGAGGGAGAGGTGGAGAGACATAAAACACCCAATCTGCAGGTTGGGGAAAGCATCCATCCAGCAGAACCACACATGCACACACTCAGCACAAATGTCAGTTAGAGCAAACACATCAATAGCAACAGTGGAATAAAACATCCATGTGTTACAGGTCCCAGACAAGGAGACTGGGTAACACATTTAAATTCCCTGAACGACAGGTGAAATAATGGGAGAGTTTGACACAGCAGCTTTCTTGTCTTCTCCCAAATGCATCTGAGTTTATTCATTCAGAAGAAAATCATAAAATATGGCCATATTTCCATTTTTCCAATAACACGTGAAGGAGTTTAAGTACCTTGGGGTCTTGTTCGCGAGTGAGGGGACCATGGAGCGTGAGATTGGTCGGAGAATCGGAGCAGCTGGTGCGGTATTACATTCAGTTTATCGCACCGTTGTAACGAAAAGAGAGCTGAGCCAGAAGGCAAAGCTCTCGATCTACCGGGCAATTTTCGTTCCTACCCTCACCTATGGTCATGAAGGCTGGGTCATGACCGAAAGAACGAGGTCCAGGGTACAAGCGGCCGAAATGGGTTTCCTCAGGAGGGTGGCTGGCGTCTCCCTTAGAGATAGGGTGAGAAGCTCAGTCATCCGAGAGGAGCTCGGAGTAGAGCCGCTGCTCCTTCGCGTCAAAAGGAGCCAGTTGAGGTGGTTCGGGCATCTGGTAAGGATGCCTCCAGGGCGCCTCCCTAGGGAGGTGGTCCAGGCACGTCCAGCTGGGAGGAGGCCTCGGGGAAGACCCAGGACTAGGTGGAGAGATTATATCTCCAACCTGGCCTGGGAACGCCTCGGGATCCCCCAGTCGGAGCTGGTTGATGTGGCTCGGGAAAGGGAAGTTTGGGGTCCCCTACTGGAGCTGCTGCCCCCGCGACCCGATACCGGATAAGCGGATGAAGATGGATGGATGGATGGATGGATGGATGGACATAGACATCCTATAAATTCACATTCTGACTTACATCAGTTATACAAGACCACAATGGCTGCGTAGTGTACTTCACACGGCTACGCTGTTATAAAAGTTGAATACTACGAATACTACGAATACTGGTCATATTAACAGACACAGAAATACAGGATCAAACATTTGCCTATTCTTAAAAGCTATATACACAGTCTGTCATGTCTATTAGTTAAAGTTGGCAAAATAATCATTTCTAAAACCCGTGTGTGTTTACTAAATCATACTCATTAAACTTGTCAACCTAACAGTAGGCTCGTTCGAGATGAGCCAGGTCTGCGCAGAATCGATCACCGGCGATCGGCGCCCGTTGCATGCCGGTTAGATTTGTGTCCGACTTGATCCCGACTTGCTCTGACGTCATGCACACGTGGGCAACGGAAATCTCACGAGCAAGGCGGACGCAGTTCTGAGACGCAGGTAGCGCAGTTGCTTTTCACCGACTGCAAGAGCCAGGCGGACCCAGAGCATGCTGGGAAACGCCGGCTTCTCAGCCGATTTTAAAGCTGATTGGTTTACAACATGATGACGTTTTACATAAACTTTTTATTGTTTTTTTAATCGGAGGGATTTTAGTTGCTATTTGTCTGATTTAAAGACTTATTCTGTACAGAACACACCTTATGTGGCTGATAGTGATGTTAAGAAGTCAGAGAGACTAAATCTGTTCAGATCACGGATCATCTACAGTCTGTTAATTGTTAATAAAAATCAGCAACAGATTGCATGTAGAACATTCTGATAGCTAATCTGTCATAATTAAAACAACTAGAGTGTGTACCAGCTGATCTGTGGGTCTGATTATATTTTATTAACCATAGTTAATAAACCGCACCATAGTGTTTTTGTCACTTCCTGTCCAGTCTGAAGGCGGCTGGAATCGGCTGGAAACTGTCCGACTTTACTGCAGCTTTTTGTCCCCGCCCCCCGCTGCTGCCGCCTGCTCTCGTCTACTTTACAGGCGAGGCGCAGTTCATCTCGAACGAGCCTATCATAACGGGCGCCTTCCGCCGGTGATCGATTCTGCGCAGACCTGGCTCATCTCGAACGAGCCTAACGACCCAGTTCGCTGTGAGACGGAAACTAGCCGTCTGCCGTGACGTTGATCCAGTTTGCCGCTTCAGCTTGTTCGCGAGACAGCAGCTAACTGTTCACAGCCTACTGTTAGCCGGTGTTCCGGTTTAACGAGAGACCATGTTAACTGGCGACCGTCAGCCAAAAGCGTCTGTTGTTGTCGTAGTGACGACAGCTGTTGAAAACGGGAAGAGAATACGTAGCTGTCCGCGTGAATGCCTTTTCGTTAAGTTGTCATCAAAATGTAAAACATAACGACGCCACGTTACCTCTCTGATTTGTCTTTGGAGTCTAGTCTGAGGAAACTTGTCCGTCGCGTTTGGACGCGGCTTTCTGTTAAGGACAACAGTAACACAGCGTTGCTCTTCCGTTTAATGTCTACAACACGTTTTATTGAATTCACATTTTCGTATTCAGAGCTTGTTTAAGTAAACACATGTCACGTAGAAAGGTATTTAGCCCTTTTTAAAAGTAGAAGGAAAAAAAATGAATGTAATAACTTGGATTCGAGCTCGTAGCTGCCTTTGTGAGAAAATATAAGAGTCTCAGCGGCCTAACGCAGCGCGCCGTAACATCGGATCTGGAGGTGTTGGGCATGGCTCATATCAACTCAAACGTCACACGGCGTCTCTTAAAATCAAGAGGCAGCCAGATCAACTTGTGACCACACAACACTGCGTGCAAATAACTCACAAGTTGCGCTTGCTCAGAAATTGTCTTTATTTTGTTTGATTCCCACAAAATACACGCCTTGTATGTTTGTCAATTGTAAGCACGTTCAAATCAACCTGAAACTCAAATGTCCATCTCTGACAAAACAAATAAGTCTCAGCTATCTCATCATATCTTTAAAACAGGAGGCAGTCAGATCCAGTTGTGACCACTGTAGCCTAAAGCTACTAACATTAATATAAATTATATAGGCTAGATGTGTTAGTAGCTTCCACCTTGAGGTATAGGCTCCTTAACACCACCTTTGGTCACCACTCCTTCCAGTTCTCAGCTGCAAATGACTGAAATGAACTACAAAAAACCTTTGAAATTCAAAACCCTTATCCCACTTACTGCCTTTAAAGTAGGCTACGTCTGCCTGCCCTCCTGTCCGATGACTGTACATGCGAACAGTTCTGCATCTGTAGCCTACTGTACTATTCATCCTGCACACGTGTATGTGAAATCATGTTTATTTATTATTTGTTTTGTCAGAGATGGACATTTGAGTTTCAGGTTGATTTGAACGTGCTTACAATTGACAAACATACAAGGCGTGTATTTTGTGGGAATCAAACAAAATAAAGACAATTTCTGAGCAAGCGCAACTTGTGAGTTATTTGCACGCAGTGTTGTGTGGTCACAAGTTGATCTGGCTGCCTCTTGATTTTAAGAGACGCCGTGTGACGTTTGAGTTGATATGAGCCATGCCCAACACCTCCAGATCCGATGTTACGGCGCGCTGCGTTAGGCCGCTGAGACTCTTATATTTTCTCACAAAGGCAGCTACGAGTTCGAATCCAAGTTATTACATTCATTTTTTTTCCTTCTACTTTTAAAAAGGGCTAAATACCTTTCTACGTGACATGTGTTTACTTAAACAAGCTCTGAAGACGAAAATGTGAATTCAATAAAACGTGTTGTAGACATTAAACGGAAGAGCAACGCTGTGTTACTGTTGTCCTTAATAGAAAGCCGCGTCCAAACGCGACGGACAAGTTTCCTCAGACTAGACTCCAAAGACAAATCAGAGAGGTAACGTGGCGTCGTTATGTTTTACATTTTTATGACAACTTAACGAAAAGGCATTCACGCGGACAGCTACGTATTCTCTTCCCGTTTTCAACAGCTGTCGTCACTACGACAACAACAGACGCTTTTGGCTGACGGTCGCCAGTTAACATGGTCTCTCGTTAAACCGGAACACCGGTTAGCCTACTCAGCTAGCTGCCTCAATCAATAGTCAACTTTCTATTTACACTTGTATTCTTATATTACAAACAGTTGTCAAACAGGCGTTAAGAAAAAGGTTGAGACCCCAACACGTAAAGATTACTGACCTGAAAGACAGGTGAAATGATGGGAGAGTTTGACTCCGCAGCTTTCTTGTCTTCTCCCAAATGCATCTGAGAGCGAGCGGAGGCCCGTCCCCATAGCAACCAGAACGCACTGCTTGTACTGTGTCACTTCTTAAAGTGACAGTAAATGTATATAAAATGTTTTGTGGACACCTACTTGGGTGTGCCACACATGCTCTTCTTTTAAGGGCAGAGTTTATGTTGCACAAGTTAACAAAAGGAATAAATAAAAACAACTACAGAAGAAGCATGTAAAATGCACAGGGAGGGGTTTGGGAGATTGGTTAAGGGCCAATACTTACATCTAAAACAAACCCATGAAACAATATCAAAAAAGGTACATCAGTCCAACCTTTTCAGGTCATGCAGAAGGTTACAAAAAACAAAAAACCGTTGAAAAAAGTGACAAATACCTTAACACAAATGCCAGAAAAGAGACAAAAACAGCTGAAATGTTGCCTAGGGCACCAAACTGGTTAGGGCCGGCTCAGTAGACTAACATGGCTTTGCCTCATTGCATCGCCTGGACATCTAATCTCACTATTCTTTTAATTGACGACGTAAACGATTAAGTGTGTATGCAATGATACCATCCCTAGAATTCGCCTCACTTTCTTTCTGAACACACTTTTAAGGTGTGAAAACAACTCACACTTTTTCAATGTTATTACTACATTGAGTTTGGTGACATCACTTAATTTGCATTGCTTTGGGCCAAGTTCACACTGCTCACATTGCAATCGGTCTCCCTTTTTTTTATTTATTCTATGCAAAGCATCGAAAGTTACCCAAGCTATACCAGTTAAAAAACAGTTACAGTTTATAGAAGTCTAAGATTGATCATCACGAGTGGAAATCACTTAATGCTGCCTATGCAGTACATGTTGAAAGTTATACCTAAGACATTCCAAGGTTAGGTCAGGAGGTTAGTTGGAAAAAAATGTAAAGATGTATTCACTAACATTATGTTGTTGGTGTCTTGTGTAACAATCCTATTGTATTGCTTCAGTAGACCCTAAAGGTGCACTTATGTATGCACCAGGCGCAATATATTTACAGTAGTATGATATTAAAACAATGCAATTTACTTGCACCAAAATCACCCTTAACCATGTATAATATTATCTAAATGTCACATCTTGGCATCTGGGTCATAGTCATTACTTGCAGTCACCTTAAAGCTATAGTTATGTCTCCCCCATGAGGAATTCTAAGTAATACTAGCCGAGACAAGCTATGGTTTATTGTAGCATGCTAGCTCGTTCTCAATAGCAAAACACTGCTACAACACACACTAGTTAACCATAATCTACAAAGGAACTACTCATGTCCCTGTTCTGCAGGTATTCCACAAGTGCCCCTCGTTTAGAAGAAGTCTCCCAGCTAATCCTGCCTTGTACTGTCCAAAGTTGGAGAAAGTTATCTAGCTGATGTGATCTTACCTAGCTAACCTAGATGACCTAGATAGTATAGAAATGAGATGTCTCACTCTGTGTGAATTGGTGTATTGGTATTGGGGAAACATAGGATGTGCTGGGAAAATTTGTGTTTGTGGGATAGGGAGCACTCAAAGATTTTTATTAAGGATCATTATTTTTTCCACGCTATTTGGACTGAGCCTGTTTCTTTTTTTTGCTCACAACATCTCCACATTTAAGTTTATGTTTAGCCAGTATAAAAAGGTGAGGATACACATTTTCGTGATTTATCCAGTACAGCAGTGGGTCTTCAGCTCTTTCCAGCGGTGGAGCCGTCATGTAGGCCTACCGCTGTGGAGCTTCCATAGCCTATAAATGAAAATAAATACGAACAAACTAATGATTGTCACTGTATAGGCTGCTACAAACCAAATGCTACTTTTTTTTTGCTTTGAGCGTTACAATTCAGACTCGAAACGAGGCGGTGCCAGTTTCAGCACCTGACTGGTCTCCGTGCGGCGGTGGCGCTGCGGACCACTCAGCTGATTCATTCAGAGGATGAAGCAGTTGCTGCCTCGGCTGTCATATGTCACGTGATTTCCCCATACCAAAACAACCTTTGGAGCAGTGGTTAATGGTTTGAAGCGTCAGTGTCAGACTGCCACCACTAATCTGCAGCAATGTGCAGTACAACAAAAATAAGGTGTATTTTGAAAATGAAACCATGTGGTACAAACTATTCTGGTACAATCTCAAAATACAATTATGAACCTGAAAATGATCATAATATGGGCGCTTTAATATAAAAAAATTAAAGCTGTAGGCCTACTGATATTTGTGATGGTGCAAGTAACATACATCACCTGCAGAGGAAGTCACAGACCACCAAAACATTTGGCAGAGTGGTGTAATGCAGTTTTTGCAGTCAACTGATAAATGCACATATAAAATGCAAAGACATCATTATCTTTCTTCTCAAAAACCTGAAATAAGAAAATCTGGGGTGTTCATTTTAGACTATTAAACTTGTGAGGATTACTATTTTCTCTTATTATGGCATTAATTATATATGTTCCTTTCCTCTCCTTTCTTTATCACTGATTGGTTTTATGCTTCCACCTGTCACCCCTAATTACCTGATTGAGGTCACCTGGTCACTCCTTATTTGAGACACTCAAGTTTTTCATCTTCAGCAGGGCTGGGTGCTGATTCGCCAGCATGTGTTTTTGGTTGTCCTTATCATTTTGTGATGCATTTTTGGGGCATTTTTTGCCTTCATCTGACAGGACAGCTGAAGACATGAAAAAGGGAATGACATGCAGCAAAGGGCCGCAGGTCAGAGTCAATCCACGGCCCGCTGTGTCGAGGAGTTAACCTCTATATATGGGTGCCCGCTCTACCAGCTGAGCTACATGGACCCCCTGTCCTTATTTTTGAGTGGAAATGAAGCTTTGGTAATTGGACTGACGTCTCTGGGCTCATGCTTTCTAACTGATGATAATAGCACTCAATCTCAGAAATTGAACCCTCCTCCTTTAAAATACTGTTGTTTAATGGCATCTGGTAACAAATATCCAGTATAAAAATCTACATCATGAAACTGAAATGTTTCCTAATAGTTATTGCACTTTTTACTTCCATGACATGAACATACTCATGACTAACACATCAAAACATTTTGGGTGGGTATACAAAATTAGGTTTTATTCTGGGCCACAACACCAATGGGTCATAACACATTACAACATACAAAAAATACCTCCCAATATGGGAGAGGAATAAGTCAAGTTAAACATCGCAGTTTCATCAAGATTGTCCTGCAGACAGTACAGTACAACATTCAACAACCAAGGAGAGGAGAAACACTGTGCCATAAATAAAGAGTGGTGTATTAAGCATACAAAGGCAGGCATTTCAACAAATATCAAACACTGGGATTGCAGACATGGTTTGAAACAGACCTTTTAGGAATGAAGAAATACTGTAGCGTTAGTGCCTTTTGTTGGAGGTGCATTGTCTTCCTGTAATGATTTGGGCTGTGAAGTTCTTACCTTTTCGTGGTCAACACATTGAGTTTTGAGTATTTTCCAACTGAGCATTTCCCCCACAGAGATGAGCTTCACAAACCTTGCTCTGATTTTACAGATTTATGATTTCCGAAACAGCAGTGCATATTTACCTGCATGACAACTGTAGTCTTTCCTGCTTAGGCATGTTAGTGCAGTTCCAGTGATACAGCACCCATAACTGTCCCTTCATAAATGGGTTGCCTGCTTATTATTAGCTAGTTTTCCTCTTTTGTTTGGGAATGTGACGATGATTCCAGTTTTTTTGGAACAGCTGCAGGGGAGGCTCCTTCTCGGATCAAGCTTCAGAGGACGCCTGGGGTTTGAGCTGGGCCTTCTCCATAGTTGTACCGTACGGATCTGACCTTTTGAAGAAGCCCATCTGGAGGGAAAAATGGAGAGAGGAAGATGAGATACAAAAGTATCTGACACAAAGTCTGGACTGTAACGGTGTGGAAATGAATAAACACTCTTGTTTATAGTACAATTTGTACAGTTTGCTGTTGCTGTGAAAAAAAATCAGAGCATGGCTGGGTTATGATATAAAAAGTTGGTTTCAGTCACACACATTGTAAGAACACATCCAAAAAGTTGTGACACCATCATAGACAGAAAAAAAAGTGTGTTGCTTCCATATTTAACTCTTTTTAAACTAAAACCTATTTTATAAAGAAATTGTTAAATATCCCAAATCGCAAGTACGAGAGTGACACAATGGGCCCCTGGGCACAAACATGTAAAAGGTCCACCACTCATGCTAAATAAGAGCAAGAAAATATACCTGAAATGTTAGGATATTACATTTCAACACATGCCAGCCAGTCAGAAACGGTTATTTTCTTGTATAAGCTGGGTTATTTATTGGCTTGTTACCTTGTATAGTAGATATATGAGCAGGGAGAGTAATAGCAACCCAGCTAGAATAGCCAGAATGATGATCCACACTGGAACAGGGAACGGACTGTCCGGCTTGTTCCACATCACTGCTGTCACCACCTGAACAACAGCAAACCACAGCATTCAGATGTGCCTCCGCAGACTTGTACCCAGATTTGTAAATAAAAACAAATCTGTCCAACAAAAACTTCTGATTAAGTCACCTTTTTGGATCCCGATGGCTTGAGTTTTGGAGGAATAGAATAAGGCATCCGGTCCACCTTGTACTCAATAGAGCACTCCAGAACATACTGCTTATAGGCCCGCTGTGGACGAACAGAAAACAGTTTAATAAGGGGCTGGACTAATAGGCTTGAATGCTGCCAATATCTGATATATTTTGTTTCACTTCTCAGTATCTTATAAGTTGAGCCATATCACGAATATCAGAGCAGTAGTAAATTCAAACATAAAAACGCTTGGATGGTACTTATACAACATTGCACAAGCAAATTCAGTGTGATACCTTCCCTGACACAATGCTAGAATTTATAAATTACACAACAGTGTAGAAGTCAGTTCTGCAAAATATATCTAAGCCCCCACACTGTTCACTACATACTAAAACCCAGGAAGATGCAAGTAAACTAAATCTGACATCTTTGGGAAACCATTTTGCTTTGTGCTTGTTAAGTGGTTGAAGACTGTCAGTGGACAAGCTGTATTGTTTGTTGGTATTTTTACTAAGAAAATATGCAAAATGTATGGAGTGGGCACACATCTGTAACTGTTGTTTGATGACCTGCCCGACAGAGGGCAGTATGAACACAGATTGTCTGACTTTATGGTTCTTTTCTCATCCAGTCTGGGATTTCCTCTTGGATTTAGTTTCCTGTACTAACAGGTTACATATGAACAACCGTGCTGCGCTATAGAGCAGTGTGTCCTATAGTTGTACCTCGATGAAGGTTTCAGCCCACAGTCTGGAGCGTAAACTCAGGATAACGCTGGCACCTCTCTCCAGCAGCCCAACATTACACTGCAGTTTCCAGCACTCCACTGTAGAGCACGTCTAAGAAGGGACAAAGACAAATGATTAGTTACCGGATGATAAAATATGAAATAATTATATTTTATGATTAACATGTTTTAGTGTTTTTTTGCATATTAGGCCCTGGTTTTAACCTTGGAGTCTGTCAACAATTTACTCCTTTAGGTTAATACTAGTCTACAGCCACAACGTTCCCTTACGGGATGGCCCTCATTTCAGCCGGATGTCTGTTAACTTCCGTTTTCTTTGTGTTGATGGATTCATGAGGACTATGGTTACCTGGTCCTCAGATCTCTGCAGGGTAAATCCAGACAGCTAGCTAGACTATCTGTCCAATATGAGTTTTCTGATGTACAACAACTTTTGAACGCACACTTTCCACCAAAACAAGTTCTTTCCCAAGGCTATTTTGCAGAGGCGCTGTTGCTCCCTACTGGACTAGCCAGACCCTTGTCTACAGCGCTGTGGAGGAAGGTCCGCAAAACGAGACTAGGTTAATACTAATTCAAAAGTAATTTCAGTATAAAACAAACATTCACCTTTCAAACAGTGAAGCATGGATGTTTGAAAAAACATCTTCAACATATGGTTAGATTCTTCAATTTAAAGATGGTTCATTTGAATAACATAACAGATCAGCTGTCAAACATTACAGTCAGTGACGCAAGCCGCACAAAAGCAACCCAGTAAATCACCAAACTAATTAACTTCATCTCACAAACAATTACAGCAAGCAGCAGGAGATGTTAACCAGAACTCATTATATCTATTCTCATTTCCTCTGTTGAAAGAGATAATCTTGTTATAATTCAAATCTTTTTCAAATTCAGGGGCCAGTGCTACTGTACGTCTTCCTACAATCTGATTGGACTATTTGTGTTTGAATGTACTACATGAATGTGCAAAACTCACACAGGAGAATGAAAAAACATAACACACTACAGTAAAGAGCCACACACTAATGAAAACACTCTCCCATTAGAAATCTTATGGGGCTGAGCACGCAACACAAGAGCCGTTGAAGGAGAAACATTTCCTGGGGTCTTTACGGGACAAATGGAGTCAACTCTTACGTGGATGACGAACAACTGTTATCAGGAAGAAAAGGTAAATCTTCAAATTTTGTCAGTTTACATTTCTGAATTGGCTAGGTCAAGTGAAAAAAACACCTCAAAAATACTGCAGTCTTTGAGTTGCTGGAAAACACATGGTTGCCTTGCTCTAAGTCTGTGTACTATGCTAGGCTAAACACTACAATTTGTGGACACACAAAACAGGGTTTTCCTGCCATTATAAGGCTTAGGCACAGCACCCAAGCTGTTTTGGGCAAGCTGAATGAATGTAAAAGCAATAAGAGCATCAAAACTAACTAAATTACTTTTCTCAGATCTAATAATTATATAGGGTGGACTGTAGACTTCTTTTGCACAAATTGTGTTTTTATGGAAAAACAAGATTTTCTTGAGGGAGGACCCTAAACCTCGGCCAACAATGTGCACCTTAAGCTGCCTACACATCATAAGGGATTTGCACTATGCGCACCGCTATGTAGGGCGCAGAGCAAAATGCAGAGAGCAAGGCGCAGTGCAGGTATTTTTTGTCATCAAGGGTGGCAGGGTAGCTATTTACAGTTGCTAGGTAACAACGGTGGTGCGCGACACCAGGGGAAGCGTAGCAACTAGGTTGGCGCCACCGCCCTCCCCATAGGAAATCAATGGATCGTGTAGGCGGCTTAAGTCTTCCACATAGGAAAAACACTGAAATATGAAATTGATATCAAACTCCTCTTGTTTTATGTCAAGAATAAATGTTAGACATGTTCCCAAGGGTGGTTAGACTCAAGGCCTATGAACGTAGAACACAGATTTTACAATTTCTTTTGACAGGAATACTAGTATATATCTGAAAAATGTTGTATAAGGTCTTTTGAGGCTACAGAGGGAGCTGTGTGAAGTCTGATAAATTCCCTCAAGTGATGTCACTTGAGTCAGCATCGTTTGGGGGTGTATGTAGTTAGCATGAAGTGAGGTAACATGACCTCTGTAGCCTGGAAGCTTGAGGCTGCATTAACAGTTAACAGCATAACACACCTGAGTCTATAACTGAACTGGCGGCGGTCAAATTGCATTGTGGGTACTGTAGTGACCAGGTTTTGTACAATGCTATATCAGAGGAGTATTCTTTTGTTGAGAAGTATATTGTATGGATACACATGGACCAGCTTTAAAACGACTTGGTAACAACCTTGTATGTCCGAAACCAGGAAATGAAAAAAGGCTAAATTGTAAACATCTGATTAAGCTTTTTACCTCAGACAAAGTCAGACAAAATCACCTCACCATGGTTTGAATTTTTATAAAAACCCACAGAGAGAGACATAAAAGGTGACCGATAGCATTGATTTATGAAAAGAAACTACAAAATATGGAGATACAAGGTTTTTGCAACAGCTAAGATATTGTCTTTTATAATTTAAATGGAGGATTTCCTATTCTTTTCATGATGTCTCACCAGGTTTCCTTGTTCAGCTAGGAGATCTCTGTGCACCTCCCTCCTCCAGATGTGGTGCTCAGTGCCGGATTTCAGTGACGTGGTGCCCTCTGTTGACTGGAGCTGTATATATAGAGACATAGACAGAGTCATTAACAAACACAATCAAATGTTTAGAGCTAGGATTAGACCAATGATCTCACCATGGTGGTCTCGCTTTGTCAGACCTTCCTGCACAGCGTTGCGGAGGAGGGCCTGGCTAGTACACATAGCACGCCGGGATGGGAGAAAAACGTGCTCTGGTCTGGCATTACTTCAAACCAATAACAAGGGTCAACATGGGCGGCGCTAATTGTATGTATACACCGCCGACGACTTAAGCTGCAAAGAAGCTCTGGCCGCCCTGTGAAGGACGCTTGTCAAAAAGCACGGGGAAGCTTTTTGACGCTTTGGCTGCTCTGACGTGGCAGCATTCTAGCAGCCACTGCACAGCCAATACACTGACCCTAGAAACCTTTTATAAATTACATATATAATGACAGAATTTTTATTGTTAATTGGTCGCAGCGGTGGCTGTTAACAGTTAGCTCGCTAGTTAGCCTCTGAGCCGTAGCAGAATTTAGGCAGAGAGAGCAGCCGCCAGACTAACCTAGTGATCCGTGCAGGACTTCACTGTGAACTTGTGAACTCCCTGTAACTTCCGGTAACTTTAGCAGATGAAGTCGGTGGCGGTGTGTACGTATAGTAAGCACGGTGCGGAGCCCTGGTGCTGCTGCAAAATAGCCTCTGTAAGGAACGTGTTTTGGTGGAACATGTATACGTTCAAAAGTTGCTTTAGTCGTGCAACACAAAACTCAGATTAGACGGATAGTCTAGCTAACTGTCTGGATTGACAACGGAGCAATCCCGGAAATGGAAGGTCGTGGACATAGACTACACCATAGAAACCAAGTTGTGTGAGTGTGTGTATATGTGTGTGTGTGTGTGTGTGTGTGTGTGTGTGTGTGTGTGTGTGTGTGTGTGTGTGTGTGTGTGTGTGTGTGTGTGTGTATATGTATGTGTGTGTGTGTGTGTGTGTGTGCTCACCTTGAGTTTCAGTGCATTGAAGGTGTGTTTGGAGGAACAGCTGATCGGCCCCTCGGTGACAGCCTCCACAGGGTAGAGCAGCTCGTGTCCGTGCGCCCGCAGAGGACATCTCACCTCTAACGTGGACTGGCTGACCATGCTGGGACCATTATTCACCAACTGAAAGAGAGGGATTGAGTTTGAGCTTTTGCACCTGCTTAACAGACACCAAGGGCTTTTTGTGGGTGAAATAAATCTTCATGAAGGACAGCCACATTGCATGTCTGGATGCAGGATATTTAAGGATCATATTTTCTCATAATATAACTGTGTTTTGTGTTTGATTTAAGCCCAGTTCAGACCCAAGATTTTCAGCGTGACAAGACCATTTTAGAACATTTTATGACCCCATTCACCAACAAAATTTCAATAATAATAATAATTTGAATGCAGTCCCTTAATAATCACTCAACCCCAATGTTTTTATTTATTTATTGTAAACATGGATTAAAGAAATGTTAATGTACCTCATAGACCTGCTGAAGCTCAGGGCCGATGTCCCGCTCGTCCCTCAGACTCTGACTAATACTCCAGTTTGGGGGGGGGAAGATGACTTTGTCAGGGCGAGAAACACTGCAACAGAAAAAAAACAAAGTTGTTTTTTTTGGCAGTTTACTTGGCAGGGACCACACTGATATGAATGATTATATAATGGTAATGTGATGATGTAGTGGAAAAGTTGGCATGAAGCCTCACCCTTGCAGAATGACGTCAGCCACAGCAGCCACCTCCAGGTCAAACAGCACCACTTCACTCTCTGAGTTATTTGCATTTTTACTACCACAAAAAGGCAAAAAGTTCTTTCAGAAACAGAATTTATTTTTTATTTTTATTCAACACTTTACAAAACACTGTAAAACTACTCCAGAATCTTGTAAAGATGTCATGTAATCTGGAATAAATTTTAACAGAATATAACTATTATTAAAGGTGTCCTGCCACACAAAACTGTTTGTACTTTTTTGAAATATGTGAAATATGTCCATATGTGTTTGTGTTATATCATGAATGTGAAGATGAACTGCCACCTCCTCTGTCAGCTCTAGCCACTGAAAAGAAATAAGCGAGAAATCAGGCCAATCACAAAAGCTGGTCAGTCTGATGTCATGTTGCCTGAGCTCATTACTATTCATGATCTCGCCAAGTTGCACATGCTGATAGCCAGGCTCTCATTGGCTAGCTGTTAGCTAATCAGAGTCAAGCAGCTTAGCTCATTGAATATTAATGAGAACAGACACAAATCGAGTCGAGTCTTCCTGCAGCCATTCACACTAGAATGGCTTGAAACAAGGTAACCAAGGTAACCGAGGCATTTCTTCCACAAATAATAATACAGAGACCATGGAAGAACTTCAGACATTACCACAAAGTAATGAAATACATGTGGCAGGGCACCTTTAATATCTACACAAATATATATATATATATATATATATATATATATATATATATATATATATATATATATATATATATATATATATATATATATATATATATAATATACATAATACATATATATAATATACAGTATGTGTGTGTGAAGTAAACCTATCTCACCATACAGTACTGTCTGAAAAGTGACCTACCTTCGTATTTGGAGCTCAAACTGTACAGTATTGTGAGTGTCCTTCAGCCTGGGCACAGTGAATCGAAGGCCGGCCCATAACTAGGAAAGGACCCAGAGAAAATGTTTACAATTAATCCAAGGAACATGAAAAAGGAATAATATAAAAATGAAAAATATGACTTGCGCTTTATTTAATTCTGATATTTTGTTTTTTATGACACACTCAATATTTTTCTACATTTTCCTCAGTCACAGCCTCACCTAGCCTGGAAATCCAGAGTTCTCGCAAGAGCACGATTTGAATTTGCTCAGTGAGTTATTATTCCTTAATCCTTTTAGATTTGGGTCTGGATTTCCAGGCTAGGCCTCATCATGAACAGATAGCAAATAGTTAAACAGAGCTTGAAT
Source organism: Percina caprodes (assembly GCA_013375575.1). NCBI lineage: Eukaryota > Metazoa > Chordata > Actinopteri > Perciformes > Percidae > Percina > Percina caprodes. The sequence continues at coordinate 53,479 of JABXJD010001550.1, forward strand.
TCTTGTCTGAAATACCCCCTCACTTTTGGAAACAAGGGATCATATTTCTACATGAAAGTTTGACTTGAATTCTGTATGTTTTATCAGATAAATTCAAAAACTGTTTTGGGTTTGTGTATGATTAACGCTATGCCAGAACGATTTGACTTGACTTAATTGTACTGAGACACAAAAACTGAACATGGCCAAAGACAACATGTGGACTTTGTTGGCTCTTACACTGGTACCAGACTTCATGGGGTTACCCAGATCACACACGAGGTAGCGGGTCTGATTCTCAGCCTCATAGCTGCACGTCAGCTGGGTCAAGCTCTGAAGAGGACAAAAAAAACATAAAATACTGTCAACTCGGATATTAAGATTAGGTCTACCTAATCCTGAATCTTGGTGGAAGGGTGTAAAATGGGCCAAACCAGCATTTTGGTCAAGTTTGGTTGTTTCAAAGTGCTCTATAAATAAAGTTGATTGATTGATTGATTGATTGATTGATTGATTGATTGATTGATTGATTGATTGATTGATTGAAGAAAGAACCTAATACATTTTGAAATTCATCCAAATCACGTTGTGGATACACAAATTATTTGTCCCTTTCATAACATTGCAAAATAGGGCATTTGTGCTGCATTCATGTGGTGTAGGAACAATCAGAAACAAATAGTTGCTGATGATGCATTAACATTGTGAGATAGTGCTCTCCTTGGCAGAGGTCCTCACTCTCCGCGTGCCCTTCTAGTTCATATATTTATTGATGCCTGTCAATGTTAATGAAAGTGAAAAGTAAATAGTGTATCCGTTGCATGATTTGGATCCTCTCCAAAATTCAATGGGTTCTTCCTTGGCCCGTACACCCTTCCAACACATTTGAATGCTAATCGGCCTTTAGTTTTTCCGTAATCCTGCTGATAAACCAACAAACAGACAAACCGAACTGAAAACATAACATCCTTGGCGGCGGTAATAAGGACACTATAAGTGAAACAACAATGGGAAAGAGAGGTGGACAATGAAATAACTGAAGTCATGTGGCTGAATGCCATGGAAACACAAACGTCCTCTATACCAACTCCTGGACCTGGAGAGACTTCTGTTGGAAAAAATTTGTTGTTTTTTTCAAGTCTAAACAAACTGGCACTCAGCTATGCTGCTGGAGGAAATGTGGAGAAATCATGATTGAGCATGCTCATGTTTTCTGGTCTCGGTCCCTCTATTCAGATGTTCTGGAAGGAAGTAACAACAATCATCTCAAAAACCCAGTACAACATTCACATCCCTCTCGGACATATCACTGACAGGCTGAGTAAAGATGATATCAACCTCTTATAGATCTTGCTGGCAGAAAATTAAAAAAAACATTACAAAACACTGGAAAAACTGTTCCACTGCTGGCCTTTCATAATATTGTTAAACACGCACATCTTCTAGAAAAGATAACCTGCTCCATACGATATTTGGAAAAAACGCTGCCTTTATTTAGCCAATGAGACAGATGTACCGTGTGCCATACTTTATTTTTAATTAGACAAATCTGCTTTAATTTACTGATCATCCATGACCTTAATATTTGTTTGCTGTTCTGTTTTTTGCTTACTTTCTGTATAATGTGAAAAAAACATTCAGAAATAAAGAGCTAAAGAAAAAAGATTACTAGATAACTAAACACATAACCTAAAATAGAGTTTTTTTAGATATCTCAGTATGCCTACTTTACAGTGGACAGACAGTTTCATGACAAGGATTGTGATGTGTTTTGTTTGTTTTATTGGCATATTTTCTTATGCTGTGTTTTTATTCTTCTGGGGCTTTTCCACCTCACTTGCTGGAAACAAAAATCAAATGATGAGCAAACATGCCTTACATTGTTAGGAAATCCAGAGATGCATAATTTTACTCAAATTGGAGAATAATAATAATTCCGTAATATGTAAGTAAGTAAATAAATAAATAAACAAATTACCAGTTCAACATTTTTCTGCTTGCCCAAAGTCAATTTGTACTGGCCCCTATAGAAAAAAGCAAGAAGCTTCTTGCTTTTCATCATGGTACTCCAGCATGAACTTGGCAATAGACAACATGGTTTATATTTATGCACACCTGAAAAAAACCAAAGCTATAGTTATAGTTACAGTGAGTTGTCTGCCTCACCACATTGTTGCGTGCTATCCCGCTGTAGTCGGCCTCTGGGGGAAGCACCACATAGAGCTCGGCCTCGTACGCCCCTCCCTCTCCCTCGTTCCTGGCATTGAACGTCAGGCTCAAGGAGTTTTCATCACCCAGGTAAACCTCTGCTCTGTCACTGGAAGGAAAGAACCACAAGCACAACAAAGTTGTTGACAAAAAAAAGAGTTAGAGAAGTGTGCAAATTGCAGTGATGTCTGCACAACGGATGTTAAATTAAAAAGATGTATTGCTCTGTGCCAGACAGCACAGAAAATGTAAGTGTAAGTCCAGTTAGCGAGTCCAGTAAAACCTCAGCGTCCTCCCAGTTCACTAATGTCCAATGTGACAAAGCAGGGATGAGTTAAACTTCTGCATATTTACACGGAGAGCTATTTGCATTCAGTCATGCTTTTTTGTGCACCTGAGAAATGTAAGTTCAATTTTCACTTTTTTTCACTTCTTTGCCCAGTTTTGCTTTCCATCAAATCCTACGATAAATTTGTCTGACTCTTTGGCTATTAAATGCTGCACTTTGTTCACCAGATAGTTGCTAACTCTTGTTGTCTGCTGTTTGGTGCTGGGCAGGAAGTGTATGGTGTTTTATTGTTTGTTTTTTAGAACTTTTGCAATGACACTGAACCAAAACAGTAAAAACGAGGACCGTAGAAATAAAAATATTGAGCTAAAAGTTGCTAATTGCTCTGTTAAGCTGAGGAAAACTGCAGAATCTGTTGATACTTCTTTGTGGGTTCATCACTACGAGGGACTCCTTTCATGTTACACAAAGTCATTTGATCCAGGGCTAATGTAAAAAATAAAAAAAACTGGAAATGGGACAGAGGGGTTCAGACGTGTCTTGAAACTCCAGTGTGGATGGTTTGTTCCAAACACAATAAGTGGAAAAGTGAACTCTTAGAATATTTAATAGTTCAAGAGCTTCATCAACACCTCTAATGCAATGGCCATTAAGATATCCTATCACAGAGTCTGTGATAGCTGTTGACTCTTTTTGTGTGTGTGTGTGTGTGTGTGTGTGTGTGTGTGTGTGTGTGTGTGTGTGTGTGTGTGGGGGTATTAAAAGTGGTATTCTATGGAGTATCAATTACAAATGTGTGAGTGGTGAAAATGCCATTTTTATCTACTGCAATGAAAATTATAATTTACAGCCTCTATTTGCTGGCTCAGTTTAGTTTGTGTTACCTCTTCTGCTGTGTTTTTTTAAGTGACTCGGTGCAGGGCATGACCAAAATGCCCAAGAAGCAATTGTAAAACTTAATGAAAAGCAGGGACATGAAGTCTTTTCCAGACAATGCATCTCTGTTTTAAGTCATTTTCTCCTGCATATCTGTCCATGACTGACCTGGGAAATGACCCAAATCTGATCACTGTGATTTGTCTCAGGAAACCAACCCCCACCTTATTCTGCATGTTCACTGTGACGCCCCTGTGTGCAAACACATTTTCAGCGCAGTGATAAATCCTCTCGACACTCGCAGACTCCAGCCCTCCCCCAACAGCTTCACTTTGTGGTAGTAAATTCATGTTTCTATTGAGCAGAAAGGGGAGAAAGGCGTCTGGTTGAGGCTCATAATCACGGTTCTTCTTTCATTCCCTGTTTCCTCCTCCCCCTTCCCCCCGTCTTCAGAGGGTCTGGACGCAGTGACCCCTCGCTAGGTATAAGACAACCACCAGATGATTTTAATTAGGCCCAGGCAAGTTTAGCAAATGCAGAGTTAGCAGCACTGATACCCTAACACCAACACTCAGCAGACCCTGAGAACAGACAGAAATCTGCAGAGTATGGCTGAGATGTTAACAACACTGAGTTTCATTTGTTGGCAAACTGTAACAGTGGATCATAAAGCTCATAAGAGCATAATTAAAGCCAGAGAATACAACTCAGACACAAGTGACAGGGACACATGGTTGTCAATGTTAAACTTCCCATCGTTTGTGAGGTCTTGGCTAGCAAGACAAAAATTCTGTGTCTTAGAGTATCTCAGTGAAGGAAATTCGGTTTAGTGAAAGTGCTGAATCATTAGAGCTTGGTCCCGTGGCAATGACAAATGCCGATCTTTGCGTTTTCATGGGAGACTTTTCACATGCACTGATTGTATTTCTGCAGCTAAAAGAAATCACATGGCCATGTAATGCAAAACACTCCTTATAACAGAGTGAGTCAGCATTGGGAGGAGAAAGAGAGAGTCTGAGCGTGTGTGTGTTTGCTTTCTGAATAGTGACTTCCTTTCACGAACAAGGATGAATGATCAATAAATAATAACACGTGTGAATCATTCCTCTATATGTTGTGAGCTGTAAAGACAGTCGTTTGATTCGGTGTCTCGGAGATGCTTTGAGACACAGAATCATGTTCCTTCCTTTGAATATCGATTCAATGCTTCTTCTCTTTGATTATTTTTCATCAAACTCACTGTCTCTCCCTGCAGATAAGACAGGCAGCTACTGTATAGCAACAATATTTATGCTTTTTTCATTATCACTAGTTAACTCACAGAAGAAACTGACCCTGAGTTATAAAGTACTGTGTGGTAGTGCTGAAGATCTTTGCCCGAACCCAGCGGGTTTGGTCAGGTTTGGTTCTAAATTTCTAAATCTAAATCAATCTTGGGCTCTGAGTTACCGATAAATGATGCGTTTTTGTTAGCGTGAAAAGGGATGCTGAGGAGGTGAAACAGAGCCTCGCTCTGGAGGAATTAATTTATTTCTTTGTTCCAACTTCTAAGTGGCCTATAGCCTACGTTAATCATGAATAAATTATGTTAAAAAATGTATAAATGAATAATTCTTGACAAAAGGCAAAAGAGCTGTGTGTGTGCACAAATGTAATTAATGCCGAGCTGTAAACGGGTTGCAGCTTTTAAAAAGCTGTCAATCAAAATGTACTTGTCGGGCTGAATTCTGTCGTGCTTGGGCCTTGTCAGGCACATATGTTTGAATGCATTTACTTCCTCATAAAACCTTGATAAAACTGAGTGTTTTGTTTTTGCATTTATTTATTGTGCAAGCCTTAATGATAAGTGATAATATGGAAAAATCCACAGAATTGTTTATCGTGTCGATTGTCTTCCAGAAGTTTGCAAGTGCCATTGATTTTTTTTCCAAAGACAATGTTATGTGACTCCCAGTTGGAGCACTTCTATGGATGGGCGTGAAACTGTCCCAGTTGAATCGTCAGTCTAAAAGATTAACAAACTGTGTTAGAAAATATTTCAGAGTTCAAAACTCAGGGGTGTCGGTCTGTGGGTGGAAAGTGGACGACCCACTACCCAGGGCCCTCATGTGAGCAGGGCCCAAAAAGATGTGACAATGAATAGCTGTGGATGTGGGGAGGGGCCCATAGAAAATGCCTTTCTACAGGGCCCAGGACTTAGCATCTATAGAGGCCAACATGGTGGCCAACAGGTGGTGGAGACCAAAAACAGAGCTAAAAGGAGAGTGAATATTGGACTTACTGTCATGTTTATGAAACATGACTCCTAATGGATTTCAAGATTACAGCTTGTTCTGTCTCCCTCACGTGGCCAAAATAACTCAATTGATACGGCTTTAAACAGCATAGCCTAGCAATACTTTTGTTTGTTGTACCAGTAAGTTGTGGTATTTACTTTGTCCATCCAGCCAAGACTGCAACTGCTGCTAATGCTAAATATGCAGTTCTTCTTGTGTTAACTCCATCCTAACAAGAAACATAAAATGCATCACTTATCAAGTACAGAAGAGGAAAGACCCACCAGACACATGGCAAATGTAGGAGCTTTCCTCCTTATAGGTTAAATTTATGTTGTGTTTTATCAGTCACAGACGATACAAAAAATGTAGCAGATAGCAAAGCATGACTGAAAGGTTTAAGTCCCTCTCACCCATAAACAGCTAGCTTGAGGTCAGGGACGCAGATGTTGTCCTCTCCACAATCCAGTTGAATCTGGGCCTGAGAAAGAAAGATAGATAGAGGTAAATGGAGGCAAGAGGGAGGAGCGAGGGATGGTTATGATAGGTGAAAGAGAGAGGGGTATCTTGGGAACAAGTCCAGAGGTAAGGAGAGAGAAAGCTTTTGAGGAAGAGGATGTTTACAGAAGCCAGCACACTAGATTCATGATTTAATGAAAGGATAAGAGAGGATATAGACTATACATCTCCTCCATGTATGCACAAAACTGTAACAATATTTGCAACAACCAGATGCCAAGAAGTTGTGTGAAAGCAGCATCCTTTCATGTTTGCTGGAGTAATATGTGCTTCACATGTGGGAACAAAGAAAAGGAAGAATAAAGAAAACATTGTGAAAGTTTATAAGAATGAAAGGATGATGAATTCCATTTAAACAAGTATTAGATTTTTGTGGAAAAGCCTCGTCACAAAGAGTGAAAACCTCACATTTAAAAGAGAGCAATGCTTAATCTGCTCTTTAGTCTTTCATGACAGATGATTTGGTGAAAACCACACTAAAAGATAAATGTACTTTGATTTGGCGGCATTGTCTTTTCCAGTGTGTCCCTAGAGATTTTTTTTTCTCTCTTCTCTTCTTTTCTGTCTTCACCATTTCTCCCATGTTGCTCCATATAGTGTCATTGTTGCCATACCCTCATCTCTCCAACATATGGGAAACATTAGATTCCAAAAGAATGCTACAGAGAGCAAAGAATCAGCCTGGCAATGGTTAACAGTGTCTCAGTGGAGATTCCTCATTCAAGTCCTATGGTTTAGCATCTCCTCAGGACTCAAGAAGCCAGAACACCAGACATACACACTCTGAAATAGACTTACTAAGATCAAGTGATGACCCCCAACTTAACTTTTCTTCCCTTCTGACCACTTTTAATCTCTTTTTCACTTTCATCTCTTCATCTGCCCATACTTTCCCTCCAGCATATTCCCACTGTTGGCTTGTTGGTGAACTTCAACATATGAAATGTTGAAAACAGAGGCATCAAAATCATTGGTGGTAGACCACTGACTACAGTACATGGCATAAAAAACATGTTCAAGTCATTTCCAAATGAGTTGCTACAAAGCTAATTAAGACTATCAGCTCCACACAACTCTCTCTGTATTTGAAGATTGTGTCGTCCGGCGTCTTTCGCATCATGTTTCTTTAATCCTCCGTGTTCTGCTTGGCAACTAGCAACTGCGTGGAAGGTGGGGTGGGGGTGCATGCACGATCACGGAAGGCTTTTATCATGTGGACATGCCAACAGTGTTGTTGTCATTACTTAGAATTCCTCATGGGGCGACAGAAACTACGCACTATAGCTTTAAATGTTCAGTGACTGCAGGGCACTGCCAATTAATGAATCTAAATTAAGAAATGTTGTAATAGTTAAAATATATACAATTCCCCTTGGGAATGGTTTCATCAAATAGTATCTACACTAATAGTGTGTCATTAAGTGGCCGGATTGGCTCAGTGGGTAGAGCAGGCATACATATACTGAGAGGTTTATGCATAGGATTGGACATTGGAGACAGAGCATCAAGTATGTGCTATAATATGCTAATTGTTTTGCATGGAGCCTAGTGTCACTTCACTCAATGTAAACTGAGCATAAAGCATCAGGGTCCACAGTCTACTGGGAATATGGATGATGTTGTCATCACTTAAGCTAACTGATTGAAAAAGCCTGTTGGGCCCCTTCACATACTAGAAGGAGAAAGGAGAACAACAACAATTTAAAGTGTTGCCTTTAAGGCTGAAAGAAGTTGGTGTATTCTGTTAAAAACAAGTACATGATGTACACACTCCAGTAGCCACATCACACTCACTTCACCTTATATCACTCACATAAACATGTGCACGTTTTCGGGCTTTGGCTCTTGCCTGGTGGAGGCAACCACTGGCAACATACATAAACAAACCACAACCAGATGTCTGCGAGCTGAGCGCCGCCCCACCCAAACGGAGCTGTCAGTCCTCCCTCTGTGTTTTTGCAGAGGCATGACTGGCCAGTCCTCCATAAAGCTTCCAACTCTTCACATAGGAAACAAAAAACACTACCAATGGAACCAGAGGGCAGTAATCAGCTCTACCAGGGCTGACCCTAGACCTCTAACCATATGGGATTCGGCACATTAGATGGGCCTTTTACATTTGATGTTGGTTTTAAAATGGCGGCCTGTAACCACCGTCTTTGCAATCAAATAAATGTCCTGCATGCAAAATGTAAAAGGTGGAAGATGTGCTGTGGTATGGCGGGGGAAGTTAAACTTGTGTAATACAGAAAACCACTGTGTAAGTAATCACCATTCATACATGATTTAGTTTGGTACCGTTTTGTGAAAACGTTGATCATGCCATCTGTTACAATCACTCTCCACTGGTATTTGCTGTGGGGACTATATGTTTAGTTCGTGACATGCAAGGTGTGTGGCCATATAAGTGTAGTGGTCTAGAGATGTTCAGTGCGGTAATGTAATATATAGATACAGTTTACAACTCTACACAGATATATACTTCAAGTATTCGGGAGTTGAACTCCCACGAAGAATTGAAAGGGAACAGTGCTTCATGGATTTCCAGGTTAGACATTTAGGGAAAATTTCTCAACCAACCTCAATATTTCTGACATGCATTTGTTGCCCATCATGTTTACACAGCATACACAGAAAATGCTAAGCAAGATTACTTTTAAATATTTATACTAGAAATATAGCAATGCCCGAGTCTATCATTTTTCTTCACCTACAGCCAAGGACGTAATTTCCACTGGGGGTATCCCCCCCTACCCCCCCACTTTTAAAAATCCTTTTTGTTTCGCCCCAACTTTCAAAAGTCTTGGTCATGTGTCCCTATACTGTATTTTTCTTATACATAGTTTATCACAGTTCTTTTTAGCATAATTTATCAATCTGATAAACTTAATTATTTACTTAATTTTGTATCAAGATAGTCCCTATAAATATATGTAGAAATGCAGGAAATCTGAAGGAAAACTTCAAATTGAAAACATGTTTATGGTGGACAACCTGTTTTGTTTCCTTTATTTTTTATTCTATTCTTTATTCTTAAACATGTAGGAACGAATGAAATAAACAATTTCATCGAACTCACCAAAGAAGATTACAGTACTGATATAGTATCTCACACTTGCCGGTTGTCATAGTAACCCAATACGCTATTTTTCAGGTTCACAGCAAGTGATGTACGTAAGTAATGTCACTGTAACCATAGATCAAACATATTTTAGTTTGTGATCCAAGAGTAATGTCAGTGTTTATCGCCACTACAGAAAGAATCACACAACAGTATACTTCTGGCTGAACAATAATAATGCACCATGTACAAAATGTACTATACTATACCATGAAAAACAATCTTTTGTAAAACATTTGGAGAACACTTATCAACAGTACGCACTGCAGACCCTTTATGTGACTAAGGTTTTGTGAATTATTTTGTATCCTGCGTTAATGTACATACCTTCTGCTCTATACGCTGTTCCGTCTCATAATTCAGGATTGGTCTGAGGCCATGCTGGTCCACTGGGGCACGAGGATCCAGACTGAAGTTAAGGCTGATGAAAATGGGAGAAAGTAAATCCCGAAACTCTTCTTCCCCCTGCAATAGAGATAGATGCAGCTATGTGAGTAACTGATGTGAATGACACAAATCCATGCGTTGTCTTATGTTGTCTTTATGTCTGTTGTCTCCTAGAATTGATAATCCTGGTCTGGTGTATCAATATCTGTTCTCAATACAGATATAAAATATTGGGGAAAACAAGCTGACACTTTCGATGAGGGGCAAAAGATAGTTTGAAATTTGTAGTTGCCGTAGGAATTTCTAGCCCATTATTGTGATACACTCATGTAAAAATGTTGTCAGATTAAAGCTTTAGTGCGTAACTTTTTGATATTAATGAACGTCCGTTACATTCAAGCTATAGCCAAAATATTTGATATAAAGCTAATTAAGACTCCATACAATTCTCTCTGTATTTCTCAGTATGGCTATGTTCGAAAAATTGTGTCATTCGGCAACTTTCACAGAAAATCAAGCAAAGATCAACCCATCATGTCCATCATGTCATTTTTTTTTTTTTGGGGTGGGGGGGAGGATCATGGAAAAGCATGCGTATTGTGGACACACAGTTTTGTTGTCATTACTTACAACTTTACAGCAACTATTGGCCTCGATACAGGATTAAGTCTGTTTACAGTTTCTCTATGATGTGACATGAATTCTGTTTAACCAGCCACAATGATACGGCCTCTTTAAAGAAAGACTAAAAGGAAGAAATGGTGTACAAACAGATAAGTGTTGACTGACAGGTGAGTGGAATGGTTTGCAGTTTTTACTCAAACCATCTCTTATGCTGTCAAAGAGCAAAGTGCTCTGATCATTATGCCCTTACAATGAACATCTATACATATGACCTAAGTGTTTTTGGCAGACATTCACTTTGATCAGGCCACCACTGAGTGATGTGAAGATTCGTACTGTACTGTTTCCCCTGAAATAGCACTTTAAACAGCAACTTCAAACCCTGTTTATTAGGAAATGACTTTAACCTCTGTCCAGCCGGCAAGTTAATTACGTTCACCTGGTGCTGCAGATGCAACATAGTCTCTGATTAGATGGCTTGCATGAAAACCAGTGGGGCCCTGTCGCCTGAAGGCCAAGATTAAGCACCGGAAAATTTGTGAAAGATATATAAGGTCTATAGTCTTGAATGATTGGCCTAAGAAACAGTTAGTGCCCAATATGTTTATGTCAGTAAAAAATTTAAATTATAGGAAAATACAGGTATGAGAGACCGCTAGTGGGACTGACCCGCAAATAGATCTTGGTGTCAAAGCACAAGCGTTTTCCATTGGTGAGGCTGAGGGTTTTAAGCAGAATGGGCTGCTGGTTGTCCAGGAACAGAGTCCTCCTGATGGACTCCTTCTGGTTCTGCTTCACACTGTCCAACTGAACCTCCACCACAAAGTCTTGAAAATACAAAGGTGCGCACACACACACACACACACACACACACGCACACACACACACACACAATAAGAAACAGTAAATATGTACATTGTCTGTGGCTGTTTTGAACAAAACAATGCAGTGAATTTATGTATATAAATTATTATGTTATGTTAAAGCATCTTTGCTCTCTGTGCATTATACAAAAAGAGGGCATTGCTGCTGCCCACATGACAACAACTATGCAGAGAACACAGACAATACACACCCGCGCACTTAAAATAAACACACACACTTTTCTAAACTGTCGGAGCCCACCAAGTTACCCTGTGTTTACAATCCTGTTCTTTTATCTTGATCTTAACTGCCAGATTGACCACAGTGAAGTCCAGAATACTTGCCTGCACAAAGAAAGCAAGGTAATAGGTACCATATGTGTGTGTGTGTGTGTGTGTGTGTGTGTCACCTAGATGCGAGGGGTGGTGCTTCCCATTAGCCAGCAGGCAGAAATCAATGCTGACACTGGAAATTAAACACAGACAAAGATATGGAGGAAAAACACTTAACATTGAGCTTATTCAGACATGATAACACTCATTTGAGGTATTTCTGTATATTCAATTTCATTAAAATGTATAATCTTTAAGATTTTCATGAACTCCAACCCCATGTTTGATACAATGGTCCAGTATATGTAATCCAACGTTGTTTGTCATTTCATCTCACTGCTATCAGCCTCACTGTATTGCTGAAGCTTTGTTCATACTTCTAGAAAGACATGGATGTGGACAGCTACGAACGTGTTACACACATGCGCGCTAGAAAACAAGATTGCAACCTCGCGACAAACAAGTTTGAAAAAAGTGTGTGTGACCACTAAACTGTTGGGAATGTTGTCTTTCTGCACATGCTATTATGCTATTATTACCAAACAAAGTTAAAAAAAATGTTTACATTTCAAGCACTTTCACATGTTCTGATTAAGTTCTAAGAAATAAGCACCAATAATGATCAAAAATCTTGTTTATATTTTTTTTACCTTTTTTATAATTGAATTTTCTTGTTTTCTCACGAAAAATTATCATATGATCATAAATGTGATCTCACAGGGGTAAATGGCAAATATGAACCATAAATGATGTACATATAAGTGATAAGTAAATCTGTTTACATGAATTGTTGTTGATGCCAAACAATATCTCATTCATATTAATAAAGAAAGAAAAAAGTTACAACCATTTTCCAACCTTTTCAATGTTACTAACTAACTGCAACTATAACTGCATTCAACACTCCACCGTGTCATCTTTCCATGGGACTACTCCACCTTTCTCAGCTCCCTTCATCTCTGTTGTTACCAAGGCAGCGAAAACACCAATAAACATGAAAACATGACTTGTATCAAACTGCAGGGCAGATATTTAAACGGGAGTTAAGCAAATGCCTCTTACAGTAGTCTAAAAATGTTCCACATTTAATATGACGGTTAAACAGAACTTGTCCATTTTTCCCACTGGAGCTAAGAATACTGTGTCGTTCAGAGCAGCTTGGATAGGATACTGGCAAACATGAAGTCATTTGACATTCTCGTGAGGCACAGTTTGGAAAGCTGAAACTGAACTAATGTGTGTGTTACATAACATTTGCAAGACTTTCCATGTTCTGTTATTGTCGAGAGCTCTTTATCTACTCGTAAACTCCTAAGCTTTTCATTAAACCATTAAAGATATTTCCGCTACAAGGACAAATACTGTATGTAGGGTTAAAACGTCAAAAAGTGTATAATCTTCCTATTAAGATGTAAAGTGTTTTGGCATCCATACCAAGAGACAGCAATGGTTTCATTTTCTGTGATCAGCTCACAAGTCTTCTCCTCCTGGTTGAACATGGTCGGCTGCACTGTAAGAGACGCACTGGCACTCACGATTGGCCGAGCCCTTATTCAAGAGACAGACCGAGAAAGAATAGGAATAAAAAGTATGGGTCTAATGCATTTGTTACTATACTCGTACATGCTTTAACATACCTGTATAGCACTGCTTTATCAACCCCAAAAGCTCCAACAATCAGATCTGCATGAGGGGAGAGTAAAGTTCAATTAAGATATCAGAGAAGAGGATGAAGAGGTAATAGACGTCTCATGAAGAACCATTATCTACCTGGATAGCCGTTGTGATCCAGATCTTTGTTGCCTCGCAGGGCGAAGCCAAAACTGTCTGGGAAAGAGCTGGAAGCCCATTGGCCAGTGAGAGTCTGGGAGGGTGTGTCCATCAGTCCTCCGGCATGACCATTATAAATGAGAACCAATCCATGCTGCTCATCCCTCCATAAGGACAGCCGATGGCCATGTCTGATAATAAACAGCAACACACCACTGTAAATACTGTATATTTAAGCCATATAACCCCAGTGAGTCCAGCACAATGTACTTAAATTCCTTATAAACAACAACCGTCGCAGGCCATGGTGGAACTAGTGGTTTTGCAGCTTTGTTCTATGATTTACTTCTTTAGACTTTTCTGATTCATGATTGAATAAAACACAGACTCTTTCAGTGCATCAGTAGGTTAGAATAGTATCTAAGCTGGTTTAAACATGTGCTGAAACATTAATCAAAACCATTTGGATCTTTGATTTAGTCATTTATCAAATTTGTAAAAAAACATTTGCTAGTTTAAGCTTCTCCAATTTGAGGATTTGCTTTTCACTGCTTTATATCATTGTAAATTGACTATATTTCTGTTTCCTCTTAATTTCCCCATTATTAGCCATAACTTTGTCATAGAATAAACTATCAATTAGGACTGCCAATAATGATTATTTTCATATTCGATAACTCTGCTGATTATCCATTTTGTGTGTAATTAAGTGTTGATTGAAAAAAATCAATATCTTGATTAATAATGAAATAATCGTAAGCCGCAGCCCTAATTTAAACCATCACGCCTCACAAAAATTCTCCAGTGAGTTTAGATTGATGACACTTTTCACTTTTAAACCTCATCTACCTTGCACACACAATCAGAAAAGTTGGGATACATTAGACCTTCATATAAAGATTTAGTTAAATATAAAGGTTAAATAAATGGTAGTCTTCAGTCAATCATTGCCAGACCTTCTTATACAGCGCTGCGGAGGACGGTCTGGCTAGTCCACACAACATTCCGGGATGGGAGAAAATGTGCTTTAATTCACCGGACAGAACGGTGCCATTGCAAAATAGCTTCGGGAAGGAACTTGTTTGTGCATCTGGGGAGGCGAGCTCGTGCTAAAATGGCTGACGAGTGTGTGATGAGAGTTTTAGTGAAAAATAAATATATATATATATATATATATATATATAATTTACTGTAAATTCTTTCTCTAAAGGGATGTGGCACACCTACCGTTGAATCCATCCTGGTTGAGATCCTAGCGGAGCAAGCGAGGTGCCGAACCTGCCGAAGGCCTGTTGACCCAGGAGGTGGGACTGGCTTGGCTCCAGCATCAGAGGGCCTCTCTGGAGGTACACATACACCTTACCCAGCTCCTCCAGACGCCCATTGAGCCCTCGGCGCATAAACATTGGAGCTCCTACCACCAGGTCATCCAACCTTGGGGGGGCAAGCAAAGACATGAGACAAATCATGGAGGTGAAGATGGAACGAGAAGGGGAACTACTAAAGATTCCTTTAGATTCCAAGACAATGCAACATAGTGCCAAAGTGTCTTATTTAGCACATTTGGTTTTATTTGGTAAAGCCTCTGAACACCCACACAGGTGAGTTCAGTTATTCTGGCTTATAAAACTTCTGCTTTTGGTTGAAGATGGGCCGGAGCTAGGTCACAAATCTTTTCTACCAATAAGAATAATAAAGCTGTAATTTGACCTGTTCTATCAGGTGCAACAATGGTAACAGGAGACTCAAAGATGTCAATTAGTCTACACACACTGGAGTAAACTGTTATTAGACATTTATGAATCATCTTTGCCAGGGAGTTGGTGAAAGTGAAGTTCGCGGACGTAGTAGCTAAATGTGTCGATGAAAATTAGTTTTTTCCAGCAGATTTTAGTATTTGTTACAACAACATTGAGCTAGCAAGGCAGTTTTGTGTTTGTGCGATATTTGTTCAGTTTGGGAAATCCCACGATCTCTACAAAGCTAACACTAGCGCAAGTTTGCTGGCTGACTCAGCAGTGACTAGAAATCATCTGTTGCTTTTTTAGTTTGAGAGTGAATTGCCCCACATTATAAATCCAGTTTGAATATATATTTTTTGTTTGTTGGCAAATAAAATACACTTCAGATGGCTGCAATGTACAGTATATACCACACTTTAGAATCCTTTCAAACAGAAGACAAAGGATTACTGGGACTAAGCCTCCTTCAATGGACACAATATACACACATGATGCCGGAAAAGAGCAGAGAGCATCATAAGAGACTCACTCCACCCAGCTTACTCTCTGCTCACACACAAACACTGCACATACAGACTCAGACACAGCAGAACAGTATGACTACAGATAAAACCCGGTTCTATAACTGCCACAGTCAGACTGATGGAAAAAACAAAATTAAACACTGAACAATTCACTGTGCTTAAATGTGCAATAATCCTGTTGTGCAATATTTATGCACGTTACAAATGCAATATCCCTCCCTTTTTACTATTTTCACTTGACTCATAGAGCCTGCACAAGAATCCCTATGTGCCTGGACTGTTTGGTGTATGCACAAATGGCAGAAATCTTGAAATAATCATTTTTACTGTAAAGGCTAACTGTACACTGACACATTTTCTTTTTAATTTTCTGCCAGGTTTAGGGAAGTGAAATTGACCAATGAGACAGAATGAGAGTGCAGAGTATTTTCAGACATTACCATGACAAATTAGAGAGTGACAGGGTGACTGACCTTAAGCATTGGAAACTTCCAAAAAGTCCCACGTTGTTTCAGTGACCTCATCCTTTCTTTTTAGTGTCTTGTTTTAGCTTACATGTCTCTCCCTTCTCTATCATTTCACACACGTTGTCTCCCTTTCCCCATTTTTTTTGCCACCATCTGTCTCACCGTCACCCCATCCACTCACCCATCGTTGTTGATGTCGGTGACTGCCACTGCGTAGCCGAAGTAGGATCCCATCTGGAACACATTACAAACAAGACCCAGTTAGCCTGTAATCACACCACAGTGCATAGATCCATTTCTTTTCTTTCATTTACTTTCGTCTTTCTATTTCTCTTTTGTACCCTCCATCACCACCCCCAGAAGCTTTCCTCTTCAATCTCTCAATCCCACAATCCCCTGGGGTCTCCTCTTCTCCCTTTTCATGGAGCTCAGTCTTAGAGCTTCTGTAAGCTTGAGGAGAGGTAGGGGGGCTGTGGATCACGGACCTTAAACACCTTTAAAACTCATTTAGATGAATTACTCATGGGGCTTTGGTTTTTCCGGTTTAATTTCGGAGCATGTACGATAAATTAGGGTCATGTTACATCCTTCGGCGACTCTCACTTCAAAGTGATTAGCAGCTACGCAGAAAGGAGTTTGGAGACCCTCGTGAAAAACAAGAATATTGGGGTTGTCTTCATATATCGCACATGCAAAACAGCTCAAATCAACGTAAATCAAACTGAGGCTCAGGACAAAGTTCAAATTTCCTGCTTTGCCAGATACATTTACACTCTTAGAAATACGATCAACACTTCCTATAGAGCTTGACCACCGGGAACGTTCATCTGAGGTGAGATCAGCAAGCTAAGGAAAGACCAATTTAAACAGTTATGAGCTTTGTTTAGGAAGTGACTGCTTTCTCCATGAAAGCAGTAGTTTTAGTAGCAAACAAATGGCAGATAAAGAAATCTTTTGAAATAATCATCTTTACTGTAAAGGCTTGACATATTTTTTTTAATATTGTGCCTCTGCCAGGTTTAGGGAAGTGAAATTGACCTATGGAGCACTTTACAGCTGAGAGGACAGAATGAGAGTATTTTCAGACATTACCATGACACATTAGAGAGTGACAGGGTGACTGAACTGAAGCATTGGAAACTTCCAAAGAGTCCCACGTTGTTTCAGTGACCTCATCCTCCCGAGGTCCCGAGGTTTCAACAAGGTTTCTGATTCGATACAATATAAATGTGATTGGGTAATTTAAGTTATACTAATTTTGCTTGGATATAAAAAAAAATCTCAGTGAACTTATGTTGTAATATATATTAAAAGATTGATTTTTGGGATATTATTAATCAATATCAGATTAATCAAACAAAGATAATTTTTTATTGGAGAATCGATTATTTTAACCCAGACCTACTTCACATTTACCTGATTGTTCTCGCTAACGATGCTAACAGAAACCTCTAACATTATGAAACGTAATCAATAGCAGGCAAAGTAGTGAACAATCCACATTTCTGAGTTCAAAACTGAGACAAAGGCAGCCTCTGGTGTAACTTTATCTGGTGAAGTGCCATTGTGCCAGAATAGTAAGAATTAGTTGCAATCTCTGTAAAGTATATTAATGAAACACTATTTTTAAATTAGCAGAAAGATGGGCGCCTGGTTAGCTCACCTGGTAGAGCGGGCGCCCTTATAGGTTCTTATAAGTTATAGGTTGTGCTATAGAAATAAAGGCCTGAAATGCCCAAAAAATAATCTTTAAAAGCCAGCGTCCAACATTTATTACTGAGAAAAGATTCATAGATAAATTAACCAAATGGAAATTGATCCAACAGAATAAGAGCAGTTTGGCTCGTTGATTTGCAACTTTTCCTATGATCATCTGTATATATATATATATATATATATATATATATATATATATATATATATATATATATATATATATATATATATATATATATATATATATATATATATATATATGATGACTGTTGTGTTTTCGCAGCTGACTTTGACTGCACAGTCCAAGCACCCACAGAGAGCAGAGAGTCCATAAGCCGGGAGTTTACCAGCATCACTCTCACTTTGACTTAACAGTTTACTCAGAGCCCTCCGCCCTGAGACTGACACCTCTGAGCAGTCACTGATGACCTCCCACACTGAACACACATACACACACTTTAGGATCAGTGTGTGTGTGTGTGTGTGTGTTAAATCTGCAAATGAGGCATTATCTAATGCTAACCTTTGGTGAATTTAGAAGAAATATAAAGACACAAATAGACAAAGTGAAGTAAAATTAAACACCTAAATGTGTATTTTGGATTTTTTCTTTACACTAGCTTGAAAGAAGACATGTCAAAATTGACCAGTGCATGAAAAAGTTTTTTCCTGTAGTGTCTTGACTTGACGACACCCAACTGGAGAATAAGCACTACCAACTGTTAATTTTTGTGAATGTCCAACTACTAATATTCACATGACAGTAGTTGATGAAAATGGACATTCATTTGCTATTTTTTTTGCCAACTTTCTGGAAATTCTGTTAAAATTTACATTTGAATGGAAACCTAACTACTGTCGGTGGAGGCACAAAAGCAATTTCACGCTAAAGATATTGTAAGTTTAAAAGATACCCACTTTATTGACTAACTTAGACTGTTAGAGCCTCATTAGGCTCATTTCAGCTGAACTTTAGAAAGCAAAGTTCAGTTACAGTGTGTGAATTTCTGACATTTTGTTTTAATAATAATTCATCTGTAGGTTGAAGCTAGGTATAGTGCGTATATAGCGTGTCGCCCCCATGAGGAATATTAAGTAATGACAAAACTGTTGGTGCACATGATATACAGTAATCCTTCCGTGATTGCCTACACGCCCCCAGTCCTCCTCCAGCAGTTGCTAGTAGCTAAGGAGGACATGGAGGATTAAAAAACATGATGGACTCGCCAGAAGAGGCCATTATCTTCACTTGAGCTTTTGCACGAAAGTCACCGATCGACACAATTTTCTGAACGTAGCCATACTGAGAAATACCAAAACATTCTCACTCCCATCTCATAAAATATAGACACTTGGTCAGCTGCCTTTGTCGTTATTATTGACGCTAAAAGTCTCCTTCAGCGTCTTATCTAAATGCGCTTGGTTGGGGACTATTGGCATCCCTTTCGACGCTTTTATGGTAAGGAAAAGGCTGTGGGTGGGCTTACGTTTCCGTAACATGCGGGAACGGGACGGTTGGGTTAGGAAAAGGTCCGTGACACACAAGAATAACGGGCTGGTTAAAGAAGAAAGCAATTTTAGGAAAGGTGCCACGCGGGTGACAAACCCCGGAAAGCTGGACTTTGGTGCAAAACCAATAAGTGGGGGAAAGTTGAAGAAGTTGGTCGGGCAGCATGTTGTAGAGGAAATGCTGCCCTTAAACACGGTTGACTCGCTCTCTTTTGTGCCATAATAAACAAGATCCCCACTACTGTCAATGCCGAACTGCCTCACAGTAAACCGGTTGCCATTTGTATGTTGAGGCGGCGGGGGTGTTGTCGGCAATAAAATATAAAAAAAAGTAACTTGTAATCTAACTTTGTTACTTTTCAAATCAAGTAATCCATAAAGTAACTAAGTTAATTTTAAAATCAAGTAATCTGTAAAATAACTAAGTTACTTTTTCAAACTAACTGTGGCAACACGTGTGTTGACTGACAAATGCTGCCACTCTTCTGTAATTCCCAATTTTAAAAGCCCATGCTGAATCATCTGGTACAATACAGTGGCAACATGAACACTATCCTGGTCTGCTGCTTCTGGGTTTGATTTACAGATTTTAGAAACCATGAGCTGTGCGTACTGTAAGCTAGACCTCTGACCCTGGTATAGGCTGTCTCATCACGGGGGACATTCCTTCATCTCCAGCCCTCCTTTACACATGCCATTCTAAATATGTAAAAGCATATGAAAATAGGGGCCAGGCTATTACAGAAAATCTCCAGCCAGATGTTCACATACCTGCTCCCCTGTCAAGTTGAGCATGGACTTCAGATCCCTTCCATTTAATATGGAGACCTATGTTGAAATGGACAAAAGTAATTATCTGAGTATTCTGCTAGTATATACTTTTATGTTCTGTAGACTGTTTGCACTGGAAAATTAAAATGTGGGGACTCCTTACTACACCATACAGCACGAGTCCTTTTGGAACTCCTGTGATGAAATCTGCAAGAAGAAAAGGAAAGCAAAAGGTTAGGAGGGGATCAACTCAAAACACCAAGAGCTGTTGAACTGTAACCGACAGAAACACCGTTTACACACTTTGTTAATTATTTTTGTCTCTAAATGTGCTTGCTTCCTGAAAGACTTAATAATCCATCAAAACAGAATTAGTGTGTTGAGACTGAGTAGTTAAATATTAGACAGAGCTTGGGGGGGGTCAGCTAGCCCTGTACTCAGCCATGTATTTTGGCTTTCTGTACTGTAAATATGACCCTTACCTTCCTTATCATCCCCACTGAACTCGCCACCAGCCACAGAGTAACCTGCAGGAGAAATGAAGATTAAAGATGCAGTCTGGATGAAAAAAACAGCTGAAATTGGTGGTTATAATGAAAGTTTTTATGATACATGATACAGCAAATCTGTTAATTATTAGAAGTAATAACAACATGTAGCACTAGTGTATTTTTGTTGTAGTAGTTGTGATTACTGTTAAAAGAAAAGCCTTCACACATTGGCAGTGTTGCGTAGCGCTTCATCATTTTGATCACATCAACTGACAATCTCAAAAGAGTATTTCACTGATTGAACATCTTCCAGTGCCTATAACCTTTACCTATTTACAAAAGACCTTAATGCAGCAGAGTTTTAGTAAGCTCTCATTTCTTTCTAACTCCATATCTAACACTACCAGCGATTGAGTTGCATTGTGGGTGAAATAGTCACCAGGTTTAACTTTATTGGAGTTCAAAGCTAAATTGATGGGGTAGTGTTTAAAAAAATCTGATAATATAATTATTACTCAGCCACCTGGAAAGAGAGGAACAACCTTAATTTCAGACATCACAATTTAATGTTTAGAAGAAGTTAAATGACGGACTGTTGATTTTGCTACTTAAAGTTGGGCAAAAACATGGGGAAAATAAGGAAAATGTTTTTCCTGAGGGTAGCAGAGAAAGGTCATCAAGTTGCAATAAAAAGCTGATATCCCTTTGGGAGCATGACTGTGCTCAGTATATTTAATGGCAATCTGCCAATTAAATTGTGACATACAGTGTCTCAAATCATGTCTTGAATCATGTTTTCGCTGAAATTTTGGCAGAATAGTGAAACAAGAGGAAAGGTCAAGAGACTGACTATCAACAGCTAATTCATTGCAATCCAAAAGCTATTTTTCAGTTTTCTGTGTACAACGTTGACAATTTGATATGAGGGTGGTGTTACTGAAGAACTTATGTATTGTCCAAACTGGAAATAATTCTTCCTCTGGGGAATGTGATGAGAGAAGTTTAGGTTGATCTTCCAGTTACAGTTTTTGATTTGGGCTTTTCATTTTCTTGACAGGGACTTTTTTAACTCTTGCCCAAATTGTGGACTTAATGGTGGTGCTAGACAAAAGGTCCGAGGGTGATTACCTCCTCAGGTATTAACCTCTGGGAACCATGAACATCCATGTCAAATGTCATGGCATTTTGTTGAGATATGTTGCTCTCCACCAGATTGTTGACTTGTGACTTTTATATATTGTGACATATAAAAAAAACTCACTTTTTCAGTGCTTGTGCACATACATTATGGTATCTGGAGTGTCTACCAAAAAACTGTGAAATAAAACAACCCAGTCAGTTTTAGTGAGCTACCTAGATCCGAAAATAAATGGATTGGATTAAACAAACCATTCAGATCTGGCTCCCCTTCCTATGTCACATGCAGGTTCATTAGAATATACCGCCTCCCCTACCCTATCTTTGCAAAGAGGTGCCATATCTTTTTTCCGTAAGCCAATCAGAGCAGACTGTTTTTTGTTTTTTTTTAGCATCAAGCACAAAAACGGATACTTTCGGGCAGATATTAACGCATTTAAATGCGTTGTAGTAGAAACCCATAATACAACTACAAACCTGAAAATAAGCATGATATGTCTCCTTTAAAAAGGACATTCAGAAAAAGCAACCAACTTGAATCATGAGGTCCTGCTGCTGGCAGGTGTAAAATATACAGAGGCAGAGGCAAGAGTAGTAGTACAAGTAGTGTTTGCCATGTCAGTAGCAGCAGTACTGTTAGGGTTAGTACATTGTATTAGTAATACAACAAATTTTAATAATATGATTTGACTCAAGTGTTCTTCCTTACCCAGGTAACTGTCATCATAGCTCCCCTGCACCTGTCCTGTCTGAATCTGCCCAGCTACTGACAGCAGAAAGTACGAGGGGTAGTAGGCCTTAACAATCTCCTCTGTGGTGGCTGAGATCAGCTGGCCTAAAGGACGAATGGGTAACAAAGTGTTAAAGACCAGAGGTTAAAAGAAGATGTCTAACTTTTGAACTCTGCTTGCTGAATTGTTCCATTGAAGTTTGTTCATTCAAAATCACTCAAAATCCATGCTGCTCCACGTTCTTTAGAGCTCACCTTGCCAGTAAAAGCTGCCCGGTCCTCCAAGCACAACCCTCCCATCCTGTAACACACAACAGTTGCCAGAGCTGAGGAGAGGAGTCACCAGTTTCATCATGAATTTCAAACAAACTCTGCAAATATGATGTACACAGCAAAATCCACTGCTTACATCAGCCAAAGCAGAGACTCAGCAACTATGTGATTATGTGAAAACCAGCAAAAACGCCAACAAATATTTATCTTACCTTGGTGAAGTCTGCACTAAATCCCCCCTGGCAATAGCCTTGTCCAACAGGTCCATGTCTTTCTGCAACAAAGAAAAGCACAGAATATGGGAAACACTAATAATCATGACAAAAAAGCTAAACATTTTGTTCTGTTAAGGGGAGATTATCCAGTGTCATTTTTTTTGTCAGATTGAAATTGTTCATTGACCCAAAACTGGATTCCAGACACTTAGGAACAACAGAAAAAACGTTTTATTTATCTGGTTCAGCTGAAGAGTTTTAAGAGCGGACATCAATGGTACGCTTCATAAGACAGGCCATATATATATGCTGTATTGTGACTATTTAACACACACATATCATACCAGCTGTAAAAAATCCAATTTAAAACGGAGATAAAAGGAGATTAAATAATTTCTCTTACATTGATCAGGTGGACAGAAACATGATAACAAATGAATGTTAATTTTTCTCTGTGTCTGTTGGATTAATATACAGTATGTTTGCTAACATGTTGGCCATACTCAGCCTGGTCAAATTTGCATTTCCTATAGTTAATGACCAACCCTGCCTCTACCTCTGATTGGCCGGTATGTGTTGCCTTCATTGGTTGGATTGGTCAGGTTTAGGCATGAGGCGTAAGAATGGTTAGGGTAAGGGTGAGAATACAAGGGGTAGGGTTATCATTAGCCAATTAAGTACACAGTAAGGCGGTGGAGGTGGTTATCATTGCAGTAACTCACCTGTTCTGCAAGGAGCATACTCCACAAACGTTTTGAGACTGTCTACAGAGAGGTAGCAGGTTCCTGTGACATCGGCGAAAGGTGCGTCATGTTCTGTCCTCCAGTAATACTTGGGAGCACAAGCCTGGCAAGCACAGACAGCTCAATGAATTGTACGTGACCACCAAAAAGTGTGTCACTTTGCAACTCACGTTATAATGCTCGCCCAGCTGCTAGCGTGGCACGCCCTCATACTCTGCTTCTGACTGGCTAGTAGTCCTTACCTAGCTACTGCGAATGTGTAACTCTCAACAAAGATGGAACAGAAGTGAGATGCCTCACTCTGTAGCTAAAACAGAGAGCTCAACACACAGGGTGAAAAGAGGAGCTGCAGCAATGTGTTGTTCAACAAAAATATGGTGTATTTTGAAAATTAAACGATGACAACCTATTTTGATATAACCTCTAAATACAATTATAAACCTGAAAATGAGCATAATATGAGCACTTTAAATTGACCCTGAACTGGTCCCTCAAACATCAATTATGAAATCATAGCTTAGCAACTGTAACTACACACAGTAAGTCTATCAAGCCTTAGAGTCATTGAAATGACTGGGAAGCAGTAAGAACGATACTTGGTATTGTTAAACTTTGGAGGGTTGGGTCATTTTTTCGCTAAAACAAAAAAAGCGCATGTGGAAGTTATAATAATAATAATAATACATTTTATTTAACAGCGCCTTTCTAGTCACTCAAGGTCGCTTTACAGACAATAAAAGACAGACAAGTATACACAGTTTATGAAAAAACAAAAAAACAATGTGTGCTGTGGGATACTTCAATGGCCAACAGGTTACATTTTATTAGTCAACTAGACTTTGTGAAATAACATGTTGTTAGAAATAGCGTTGTTCAGTCCTAAATGTTTTCATTTGCCAATTTTAAATGTATTTGATGTAATTTTCCATTCATGGGTTAGTGCTCATTTTGTAAACACTCATTCTTTGAAAACGCTTATAAGAAATGGAAACCCTCAAACTGTGTTAGTATCTGAGGCGATTACTGTAGGTTAAATTTAGCGCCAACTATTCTACCCTGCAATACAACAACCAAACTGTTCCTTTGTTTCCATGTCTTCTACATGAGTTATCAACTGGTGAGGTGGCTAACCTTTTGCCTGAGACCTGTAAGTTTTTGCTCTTTCTGCATCCTGCTAAGTTAGCAGGATATCATGAATATAGCCATTATCGTTACTGTTGGCATTCAGTACATTGGTCAGTACACAGTATATCAAGGGACCCAACATGGAGTCCCAAAAGGCCAAATTAGAAAGTTCCTTTTGTGCACCAGCAATAAATATGGATTAATTAAACAAACACTTGTTTGCAAACCATGTAATCACAAAGCATAATGTAGGTAAATTATCCAAACAGACAAACCAACCCTAACGCATTCTTACCAAGATGCTGTTGCCATGGGAACGCACAGTAGCTCCAAACCACTGATGGGACTTGAACTCAACCTGAGTATTCACATTATTTATATAAAAGTGGCGATCACCTAGAAGAACATAGAGGAGAAAACTATATTAAGGGACATATTTACACAGGCTTGTGCACAGCTCTTTTATGATGGAATGACTTAAAGCTGTCACACTTTCCTCAGAAACTGGGACATGGAAGAATCTTAAGAGGTGCTATTTTAGGTGGTGCTTAGTCAAAGATCCCCTGTCACCAGTGTTTGATTTTTGTGCTGTCAGGGCTTCATTTGAGAGCACGTCCCACATGTTCTTGGCTTTTTACATGGATATTTTATGGGCTTGTTCCTGGGGTTTGGGGTCTTAATCCATCCTTCATGCTATGGCAGACATCAAACAGCTCAAAGGGACTTGGACCTTGTTGTTACTGTTACAAACAGTTACTGTTACTCAAATGGCTGTACTTCATTGCCAGGACCTGTTTTAAGAAGAGGCCCTGGCAATATGAAGGCAAGGAACAGTGATGAGGGAGGGGGTGGTGGAGTGCTAGAAGTGTGTGTGTGTGTGTGTGTGTGTGTGTGTGTGTGTGTGTGTGTGTGTTGTCCTGACAAATATTTTACTTTTAGAGCCTCAGCAGCATTACACATCATTTTTCAACTTGCTGGTATAATAATTAATTTAAAAAATTGGATCGTGACTCCTTGTCCACAGAGCGTTTGAAGCAGATTGGGTAGCCAAGAACACTAAAAAAAGCAAGTTCCTGACTTTGAAATACTGTTTACACCTTTTTCCAAGTACTGAATAAAAGTGTGTGATGTTGGGGTTCTAATGTCTTAAAAATGCAGGATTTCTGTCAAACCTACAGTGAAAAAAAAACATGTTTGCCATTCAGCATCTTTGAAAGGTAACTTTCCAAAACCTGACGTCTTAAATCACACTTAAATATGCCTGTAACTGTATAAGCTTTGGTGGTATATTTTCTGATATATGTGCCTGCTGACTGTAGCGGAGTGCTGACATTAAACTCTCCAGTCGGTAACTCAGTGTGCCTGTTTGGTTAATGCAGTCTGGGCTGTGTCCTCAAACACACCATGAATCCTGAGGCCTGTAATGGGAAATACAAGACTACTTAATGTACTTTGTAAATGCATGAGCATGTGTTTGTGTGTGTGGGCCTGTGTGTCTTTGTGAACATAAATGTGGTATTGCATGTTTTTTTTTTCTAAGCTGCATCATGTTTCAGAGGCTGTCTGCAGAGACCGTTTGTAAACAGTTTGTAGGTGTGTATTTGTGTACGCAGAGTTTGCATGGTCACAGCTCTCAGTGTGTGGAGAACGCCATTCCATATCAGCTTGCAAGAGCCTAAGATAAGTAGACCCTGTGATCCTCAAACGGTGGTCCTTATCGCTTCCTGAATTTCTGATGGGGGTGATTATTTTTCTGGCAGAGCCGGAGCAGCCCAGGTCCACTGGGGTCCTTGTCCCTGTAATGACTCTGCTCTAATTAAAGAGCGCTTACAACACTGGGCCCGAGTCCAGCAGGAAATCAAAGCTCTGTGAAAACACTGCAAAATACAGCCCGTGTCCCAAACTGGAGCCCATAGTGAGGGGTGCTGTGGGGGAAAGCCCCAGTCACCATTGAAACACCAGAAAGATATTAAAGGCATGTTTAGATTAGGAGCTGTATGATGGCAGGGAGTCGCACTTCTGACCTCAAGGTCAAACATAGTGGTGCTTTACTACCTATAGCTTCTCTCAGCTACTTTTATGGCCGGTTAGAGACAGCTGAGAGTTTACTACACAGTTCTGATGCAACTGTTTAACAGTAGAGTTGGGAAAGTGACATTTTTATATCCTGGAACAATGTGAGTTATCTACTAACTGCTGTGATTATGATGTGAGGAAAATGTACCCCCTTGGATTTTGAATATTGAGCTTGATTTTTCACAGATCACATTTTTATCTACAAAGAGGTCGACTGTCAATTTAGTCTTAACAAGACACCCTACCTTGCTTGTCAAAGTCGACCATGCTGCAGTTAGGTTCGCCCCACGAGCACAAGTACACCGCTCCTCCTTCAGTGATGTTGGGTTGGCTGGTGTTGGCTTTTGGAGCGCCAATCAAAACACTGATACTAGACAGCAGAAAGGAAAACAGAATCTTACATTTGGTGACGGGCTGTGTCCAGGGAAAGCCCAAGATTACACAAAGAAACATTTGTTTTGGAAAACCACATGCATTTAACTTTAAGTTTTGTCATACGCAGATGAAATAAGTAATAACCTGGGCAACGCAACAAGTTGTAAACACAACACTGACATATTATCAGCTCATGAAGTTAATTTATCAGATGTACACCAGCTAGTCTGTCTGCTGTTTGATGCTGAGCAAAACAGCAGGCAACACTGACAAGAGCCATGAGAATGAAGCAAAGCGGTAAAGTTGTGTGCTGTAAAAACAATGAGCTGAAAGAAGCTGCAAAACTCAAAGGCTACGGCTGGCTGCAATTCCAGGTGATAATTCACTGTGCTTTTTTCACTTTCAACCACTTTTACATTATCAGTAGGTATTCATTATTCATTGTTACTGTATATATTGCAGCTTTAAAGTTAGCTTGCTACAAAGTTGCTATTGAAACAACAGTTGTCTGAGTGATTAGAGTACAAGTCACTCTTTTGAGTGAAAGGTAGTTCTGCAACTGCAGTAAAACTACACAGTCCTGTATCAAATTTGTCAAGTTTTTTTAATGTCATATCTGCTATTGCCATGCTAGCTACTGTACTGCCAGTTGGCTAGGAAGGTGGTTTTATAAGCATTTATCCCTAGCTCCAAAAAGTTTCAGTCTGGAAATTAATTGATGAAAAAAGAGAGATACAGTGAGATGTATGTGTAAATATCATGCACGCACTCCCACATGCAAGTGAATGTGTGTATAATGTAAGTGTTTGTTACAAATCAGCTACGCTTCAAGGTTTTCAGACAGCCCTGCTAAAAAGGCCTGGCTCAGAGCGAAGGGCACAACTTAAGACATTGGTGACTGATGACATTAGCAGAGATCAGACAGACTCTGTTCTCCCATCCCCCAAAATGTCTGGAGAGCACAAGAGGAATATTTACATGGCTGGATAAGCTTTTTTTAAAACCACTCACTCCACAGCCACTCAGCCGACTAGGGTGCAGATTTTCAATGGTCTTCTTACAAAAGGCCCAGGACTTTTAACCCACTGCCACCCTCTGTGATCTCTCCACGTGTGGATTTGTAAGAGTCAATTAAAAACACTTGTAATGAACACTTCACAGCCACCAATAGCCTCCTCCACAGCATGCTGTGTATCAGTGGGATGATGGACACTTCTGTTGAGACCTGAAATAAAGATTCCTTTCTTTTAACTCACGTTCAACAGGAACATCTGCAAACAGGGAAATGGCTTTGAGGCATGCCCAGGTTAAAGATGCAACATATAATTTTTTTACTTAAGGATTTATGAGCTCCAGCCACCTTATAATGAAACTAGTCATAGCCTAATGGTAGGATATCATCACTCAGTTGAACTGTCAAAACATTTCTTTTACACATTATTATGTTGATTTTTTTCTTTCTCTTAGAAGTAAGTTTCTCTAAAATCCTGATAGTGTTACCCTTTCAGGCCTCTAAAGGTATTTCAATGAAGCAATTTAAGAATAGCTGAATTAAACATGTCAACATCGCTTCATTTTAAGAGGCACAAGCCAAACAGGTTAATAACCACTGAGTATAATGAAATGACCATACTTTACATATGTCCATGGAACCAACAAAGCCACTGTATCCCTGAACCCTGTTCAGGTTTCCACAAGATTCTATCTGGGCTGTTATAATAAACAGGATATGATGTTTATATGAGCCAGATCCCCAAGCTGAATTAGTTTGGATGTAAATACATGCATCAAACACACATATATGGGTGGCCCAGAATAATCTTACACAATAATCAATTAGTGTGTTTTCTTAAAGTCCTTTAGTCAAATGTGCAATGTTGAACCTAAACCTACATTAAAGCTGCTCTAAAACATAGGCTGCTGTAGAAAACTCCCCACTGCTCTAGACTGTACATTTGCTCAATTGACCAAATTATATCTGGTTCTTATATCAAAATAAGTACCAGATCCAGATTAGAACCCAACACTGCACTGACTAGGACTGGCTGTTCAGTAAAATTAAGCTAGCAACATTTGGTGGCCTTTAACGTAGAGCTCACAGACAAGTTGGTAAACATAAAGAAGTTCACAGACTTCAGGTCACAGGATTTCAACAGCTGTGTCC
>JABXJD010003017.1:0-2500 GCA_013375575.1 Percina caprodes
CCTTTCTCTGAGCGGGAGAGAGCGTGAGGAATTCTTGGCCACTCTCTACTTGCTGGTATCTCACTGCAGCGGCGTGAGGTACCAGAGACAGAATTCAGCAAGAGGAAAAGTGTGGGAGTGAGTGAGCGAGAATGGGATTTCTCCTCCGCTATCTCTCTCTCCTGCTCTCCATCTACAGAATGTCATTCTCTCTCTTGCTCTCCTACACTTCCGTCCACGCTTTACCTCTGTGTCACTCCGTCAGCGCAGCGAGTGAGTGTAGAGCAGGAAGCTTTAATCATCTTATCGATCTCAGACCTTACCATTTTGAAAAAGACACTCAACGTACTTTTCTGTTTGTTTTTTGGCTTTATGAGGTAAAAGACCTAATCAAAGCGGCACTCAGTAGGTGGATACAATTTAATTAAATTGATCATTGAATTCTCATTGAAAATTAAGAGTATTTAAGAGTATTTTTCCAGCAGTTTCATCTATTAATAAAAACATTTCAGACTAGACATTACACACTAGAGATTTTGTATTGCACGTCCACAACAATGACGGACTCGCAAGAAACACATTTAAAAACAAATGGTCCAAATTGGTACAGCAGAGCCAAAGACATGCTGATTTTTAATCCATAATATGGGTCAAGCTCCAAAAATGCTGGAACATTGATTACACCCTTCCTGCTTTTTAATAGGGAAATGGGTCCCATCCAGGGCGCCGTCCACATGTGGCACAAGGTGCGTAGTGGAGTTTTGGTGCGCTATAGCCTGTGCCACAGCCACGTCAGGTAAACTGAAGAATTGGTTCAACAGCTTGAATCGTATGACTCTGCACAACGCATATATATAGCGGTGAACGGTTGCCGCTGCCTCAACCGTGTATTCTGCACAGGTGGCAAACTTGTACAATGCTTACTCCATTTAGCCAAAGAACTTACTGAAAAGAAGTAAGCCAAATAACTTACTTAATGTAGCTTCTAAACTCTTTGATTTAGCAAGCCGGTTTGCTTGCTTCGAAACTACGCTTTGCACAGTCTCGATTAATCGCTTTAAACCAATTAATTTGAAACGCTTCTAATTCACAATTTCTTTTTTTGCGACATTTTAAAAGTTTGCTTAAAATTTGCTTGACAATTAGACCGAAACATGACTAATGACAGTTTAGCCAAAAATGGCAGAAACTTTGCAGAAAACCAAACTTCTTAAAAGTTGCCACTTTTATTTA
Source organism: Percina caprodes (assembly GCA_013375575.1). NCBI lineage: Eukaryota > Metazoa > Chordata > Actinopteri > Perciformes > Percidae > Percina > Percina caprodes. Next base: position 1,213 of record JABXJD010003017.1, read on the forward strand.
ACAATATAACCCAAAATTCTAATGTTAAATTCTGTCTATATACAAGCAGCCAATGTGAAAACTGTCTAAAATCTGCAAAATTAAGATTTAAATTCCAAACTATCTGATTAAAGACTATGTAAACGAGACAACAAATCTGACTTGAACTTCTTTAAGACACCATGTTACAGATACATTCTGCTCAAAAAGTATTGATGTTCAATACCAAGCCCAGTAAACAGACTGAAACATGCATTTTGCGGCACCATAAACTAGCAAATTGTCAAAGAGGGTTGATGAATGTGGACAGTACATGCTGTTTCATACCGAGGGCTGGCTGTTTACCAAACAACAGTGCAGACTATGAGAACAAAACAGAATGAGTCGTCCCCCACACACAGGGACTCAACTGACAACAGAAAACGGTTCATTCATGTGATCACAACTGCTGCAAAGAGACAAGGCAACCACCCACACATGTATGCACACACAATATTTATACCTATACCTGTGAAGATATTCACACTCTACCACTCTAACAGTAATCTTAATTTCTTCTAACGCATGTGTAACATTAAAACAATAAATTCACAGTTTTTTTGTTTTTTTTTATGGTGGGCACAAATAGTGATGTAACTGCATTTCTGAGTAATTAGTTTCGTCAGCAGCCTAACAGACAATATTGCAGTGTAGATGAAGATATGATTCCTGAGTAAAATATTAAATAAATTAAATCCTGAGCTGAAAACCAACAGAGTAAATCACGACATTACTGATTCATTCACTATCACAGACTGATGATAGATGGTGTATGAGAGGACAAGCTGCTATTGTTCTTTAACCTGAACCTCTTTATCATTTATTTTAATATAAAGAATTTGACATTTTGAGAAATTTGCTTATTTGCCTAGAGTTAGATGAGAGTCTGTACTATAGATATGCAGCTTAGCATAGCATAAAGACTGGAAACGGGCAGAAACAGCTAGCTTGATAGTTGGCGGGTTTTGTTATCTTCAGTTGTTACTGGGTCTTTATAGGCTACGCTAAGCTAAGCTAAGCTAAGCTAACTGTATAAGGGTGATGTTAATCTCTTTCATCTAACTCTTGGCAAGAATTGAAATAAGGGCATTTCCCAAAATATCAACTATTGCTTTCAGCCTACTAAACTAGCTCCTTCAGGAAATGAAAACTTTTGTAGGATTTATTAAAACAATGACGTGTTCTCATAAAAAGGGAAATAACAAGAACATGTACAGTGGCCTACACATAAACACGCCTAATATAAACACACCGCATGTGCAATATATCA
>JABXJD010003017.1:7500-37904 GCA_013375575.1 Percina caprodes
AAACAGAGTTTAAAAGTAATATATTTAATCTGTAAAATCTAAATTCAGCTCCAAAGCAGGCACAAACACAGATACACAGATACACAGATACACACACTCAAACATGTGGAGAGAGATTACATCCTAAAAGCAGAGCATCACTCAACCTAATGACTCCAATAACTTAAGAGAGGCAGGCACAATGAAATGCCTTTGTATTGCTAACTGTGTTACAACTAGAGCAGTGTCCACCCTAGTGTGGTCCCATCACATCAAACCATGTGATCCACACTGTTGACGGTTCGCTTGAATTCATAAATTATAGATTTAAAGCCTTAAGTTACCTTGAAGAAAGCTTAGAAAACCACTAGGGAATAGAGTAACTCGGAGCTAAAAACATCAAATACCAAACATCAGCAGCCATTGCTTTGTTCTGTTTCAGACTGCGTTAAATATTCACTCATCACCCACATATATAATTACACTGATGGCCAAAACAGTGCAGGTGCAGACCCAAAGGAGCTGTTAATATGCACAGATTCTTTCAAAAAATAAACAACCACACACTACCACAAAAAAAGCATTCATTCAAGTAAAAAAGGAATGAAAAGGTATACTCACCCCAGACAATTCATATTCGTTTCAGCAGTAACCCATAGCTCCAAAATAAACTAATCACTAAGTTGACAGCATCTAATAGTAAGCAGAATGGCAGACACACCTAGTGCTTCAGTGCTGCCTGAGGGGCATAAAGGATATGGTGGGACATTGGTGCATGCAGGAGGCTGTCTTTACTAAATGTCAAGGGAAAACGGTCACCACAGAGAGCAAGCAGGAAAGAGCCCGAGCTATGAGCAGAATAATGAGAAGAAATCCCATCAGAGAAAAAAACACAAAACTCCCCTCAGAGAGAGGGAGAGAGAGAGAGGGCGGTAGGAGAGTTGTGAGATGGGTGGGGGGTGGAAAAACCACAACAAGAGAGCATCAATTTTATTACTGGAGCTCGTGCAAATAGGAGTGTCCTTTATTATACAAAAACCAATGAGGAGTTCTCAGCGTTTGAATTATTCATAACCAATTTAAAGCAGAAAAATCCTGTCGTCATTTCAGGATAATGAAAACTAACTCAACGCTGACCCCACACTGCTGGCAAGTCTTCATACAGTATATTAATACCACTAAAAATGGTTCAAAGTGGTGTAGTAGTGGAGGGGAGCCAGTGTAGTAAGAGAATAAAAGGTTTGGTTGGCTTAACTTGTGGAGGAAGTGCAATCTGTGGACAAACTGTCTGGGGGTTTAGAGAAAAAGCAGGAATGCTGGTTATTTTGGCGCATAGACAACCACTTACAGTAAATGGCTACCTGAGTGGTTTTTCATGTTTAGTTATCTGGCATTATTCCACTTCATGGAAACACACACCTTAAAAAAACCTGTTGGGTGTAGCTCCAGGTTTTTTATTTTTTTTTGGAGAGATACAGAGCGGCATGGCTACAGCTATTACATTATGTTTTCACAACTAAATCTGTCTGTGGCATATCATCACAGACACCTCCATGCTGGGAATTTGGTTCACGCTGCCAATCCTCATTTAGCGCTAAAAAACACTTAGCTCGGGCCCCTCCTCGTAAGTTTAGTCTCTCAGTTTCACTAACACCGATGACACTTTAAGCGACTTGGAGGGGTCACTGTGGATTTACCCCGGGTGGCAGATGGGGCCCACCTAAAACCTAAAGCGAAGCTCTTGAATGGCTGTCAGCAGCCGAGACCACCTCTAATCCATCCTGCAGAAAGAGCAACAGGAAAAGCCTGTTTACGTGCTCATTATGACTTAAATCCCCACAGATTATTTTACTTTTCACTGGGACTTGAAAATGACAAAATGGGGATGTGTGTGTTGATACAATACCAAGAGTGGGAGTTATAATTGAACAACACTGGAAGCTTTGCAGAAGCACAAGCTGTCCTTGGCTTTAATGGACAGTTTGGCAGCTAGGAATAACAGGAATCATGGACAGAGACAGAGAGGGGGATAACATGCAAGAAGGGTCCTCGAACTCCAGAAATATTCAGAAAAGGGATGTCTTGGCTACATGTCTCAGCCTGCCCAGAAGATATTATAGACAATGGTTTGGCCACTTTGATAAATTTCCACATGGTTTCAAAAGGTAGATTAGAAAGGCTTAGAAACAAGCATGCAACTATCTTCCAAGTCTTTCCTCTACTTTATACCAGCAGTTTAATCTATCCTATGTTTGGCAATCCAATGAAATGGGAGCTGAAACACCTGGCTCTTACCTGATGCTGGAGATGAGCTGCCGATGCTCATCAGTGGTGAGTATGTCTGGCAGGACCGAGGCCAGCCACTCGACTCTCTTCTCCGCTGCATACTGCTTCAGCACAGTGAAGAGTTTCTCTTTCACTTCAGGTTCATCACCTAAAATCTGGTCAATCTGATGGAGAGAGGACACCAATGTTAGAGGCTGGGAGGAGTTTGAGGACAAGTCGGGGAAATAAAAACAGGGTAGATGCTGTCACTTCATAGTTTTTACACAGAGCCACATTGTTACAATATCACTTCATTTGCGGTTCAAAAAACAATATTGTCTTACTCAAGAGTTCTATTACTTGAGTTTGTCGTGGTCTCAGTCGGTTTTATATTCATATAATTTGCCATCCATCCACTTTGTGGGCCTCTGTTTTTTTTTCTTGCACTATAAACATTTTAAAGGCTCACACTTGTGCATTGTGTGCATGTCTGCACTAAATGTTTTCAATTTGGGCTAAAAGCCTCTAAAAAGCTGGTTTCAAAACATGAGGATTTATTCTAGATCATTGGATATTCATGACTAAATAAACAATAATTAAAATGAACACCTGCTTCTCCAGGACTGTGTGGGGTGGGGTTTGTTTGATGGACTGTAGCATCTCCCTGGCAACATACATAAGCAACCCCACAACCCATGCTGTGTTCACACCAAACACAAAGTGAATTTTCAGGCAACTTTTACCACATGATCATTTGTGTTTATTTGTGTTTCTCGCACGAGATGCAACAAAGAGGAAGAGGAGCTCCATGGAGATACCAATAACGTATGGCATTTCTTTCCATCATCAACCATAGCCAAATATCCATTATTGCTGTTTTGTACCTGTTGTGGAAGTCCCTGATACGTCAGAAAACCTAAAAAGCCATTGTGTCTGGGTTCATAACATCATCCGGAGGCGTAGAGCTCAGGGTGCCCACAGACGGCTACACTACATTTTTCCTCCATTCGTCAGGATAATCACTGATAGGATTTTGCGGCACATTTCGCAAATGACGTGTTTTCGCATCTTTTCATTGACTTTGCATGGAATCACGTCCCATGAAACACACCATAGGCAGATTTAAATACAGTATAGCTACATTTTGACTGGGGCTCAGAAATGCCCCTTTTCTAACTGAGCACTTTAAACCAGTAAGAGGAGTACAAAAAAAACCTTGTGAAATAACCAAACTGCTTTAACTTTGGTAGACAGCATGTTTAAATAGGACTCCACTGCTCACAGTCACAAGGTGATTGAGAATATTCAGGGCCTTTAAACTGCCCAAATCAACTGGACCAGGTATAGAATTTAACCTGGACTCAGCTGTGATTGTGTATTACAGAAACATACCCTCCTGTTGAACTCCAGAGCTTTATGTTTACGGTCCAGTCTTGCCCCCTCTCCTCCCATCTGACTGTCCTCTATGCTGATGCTGCGTTTCTGTCTCGGGCCGAGACACAGCACCCCCAGACGGAGCGTCCTACCCTGTGAGGCTTTAATCAGCGCCGCGGCCGTCTCGTGCTGCCTGACGGGGATGCCATTGACCTCCATGACGTAATCCCCGGCCCTCAGACCTGCGCGGCCAGCTGGAGAGCAAGGCGAGCAGTCCTCCACCAGCAGGGGGCAGTCTCCCACAATGGTGAACCCAAAACGACCGTCCGGACCTGGTATGATGTCCATCTGTAATGCAGGAAAAAAGAAATATGAATTTATTTTATTTAAGAACATACTCGCAAAAGGCTCTGGATCAGTCTCAATGTCAAGTTACAGCACAATGACATGTTTTCCGGATACATCGCCTTTAATGTGATGTATGTGGCGTTTTCTTTTGCAGGGTGCAAATGTGACACCTAAACAAGTTCCTTACCGAGACCATAATGTAGAGCCATGCTTGCTACGTCCGGATCTTAGCGGCGCCCAAGACAATTGTGATTGGTTTAAAGAAATGAATAAAACTCCCCAGGCATTAGCCCACATATACATCATTGCTGTGATGGATTCAAAAGCTGCAAGACCTGCTGTACGCGGGACACCACTCCGATACTGGGAGGGATGTTCTTCTGAGTCTGGGCGATGGCGACGACAGCTTGGGGACCCAGCGTTGACACATTGTGGCCCTCAATCTCCAGGACTTGGTCCCCAGCCTGCAACCCTGCCAGGTGGGCGCTGCTGCCCTCCTCCACGGACAGGATGTAGCTGGGTCCATTGCCACCCAGCTGGAAGCCAAACTCCTCCGGCCAGCCTTGGTTGGACGACGGCATGCTAAAGACTTGAGGGATGAGAGGATGAGATAAAATTGGTGAAGATTTGATTTTGATAGGGGACAAGTGACAAGATCCAAGGATTTCTGAGTCCAGCATTTTGGAGCTTTACTGCAAACAGAAATCTGTGAGGTTAGGAGACATTATGCAGAAAAAAATTTAAAAAAAAAAACACACACAGAGACATTTAAAACACAAGCACTTACCCATTGTGGCCAAAATATTCAAGTCTATTGACATTGCAAAAACACCTTTGGATCAAATAAGCCTTTGCATGTTTTAAAAGTGCTTCAATTCGTAGAATCTCTGCCCGGATCTCGTCTCCCTCCTGCTAACTCCCGTGTCTCAAGTTGTACTATCGAGTGTGGCTCTGTAACCCTCTACCTTGAACCATGACATACTCAGGGGGGCCGTGACCTGGTTCACAAACTCCAAAGCAGCCAATAAAATGAAAGTGTTGCAGAGATTGTGACCCTAATTAGCTCGAGAGACAAAAGTTCCTCCAGCTTTTTTTTTTTTTTTTACTCAGTGCACTTGCAAGTCTATTCTGTTGAATGGTAATTAGGCAACAGAGCACACCACTGGCTAGGTAAGAGATACAAAGTGGGCCTCAAATAACAACCATATGAGGTAAATTGGCAAATGCAAAGGCACCTTTGACACTTCTAGTCCAAACTTTGGAATGAAATAAAAACATGAGAATGAACTAATCCACATGTGACCGACTCAAAAACAACTCCAATATGACAAATACCGAATTACAAAAATGGACATGTTGGCTTTTGCAGAATATAATCAACTATAAACCCTCTGGCTCAGCTGGAAGCTAATGATGCTTTTAAAGCCACAGTGCAGCAGGATTCACACAGTGGACCAAGCTGATAAAAAAGACTTACAGAAATCTTTGGATGGATACCGAGAGCCCCGCCGGAAAGAGTATCTGCCTTTTTTGTTTAGCAAAAATCTCTTCATCTTGAATGTCAAAATAGCAGGCGGCCTGCTAGCAGCCTGTTATCCAATCCAGCCTTCTCAAATGTAATTTTTTTTAAAATAGAACAGAACCAACCCAAAGTCAAACAGACAGGATGATGAACTTAAAACATTGTCCCATTCTTCCACCCTTAAACCACAGCAGTGTCCACATGAGGAAAGGGTGACTGTGCATGAGAAGCGAGCGCAGTCTCTATGTGAGTGTGTCAAGGAGTAAGTCCTGCGTCTCATCCCAGATTCATCCTAGGGCCAGCCTGCTTGCACAGTGTTAATCAGAAAACTGGGACGCATGCACCCGCGCACCTCAGTTCCATAATCATTCTCTCTCCAAAAAGGGTATTGTGAGGCCTCATTTTTCTATAAATACACCAATGTGTCTTTTTCCTCCTCCTCCTCCTCCTCTCTTGGCTAGGTGGCTCTCGGAGGGACCGCTCCTGGCCCAGAATCGTTCTGCGTTGCTGCAAGAAAGCGTGATGAGTACTAATTGGAGCGTCTGCATGCCTGGAATGCTGTGTGTCCATGTGTGTGAGCACACTGGTATGTTCAGTCCATTTACAAGGAGCAAGGGGCAATTTAAGACTTTAGCCTGTAGGATTAGTAGGATTATGAGCTGAATCTTCAGTGTTCCTCCAACCCCCCTATCATTAATTCTGCAGGAACACATGCTCCCCATTCATTAGGGAATACAGGAATTGTACATACAGCAGGAAATGTATTACCCAGTGGTACGTCCGAATGAGTGACAGAACACACACAGTGTGAAGATACAGTCTGTATCAAAGGCTGAGTTTAGGTCAAAGCAGGAGTGTAAACATTCACAATTTAAGACTGACAGCACACAGCAGGTACAACAAAAGCATGGGGTTAAAGCCACTATGTGTATTTTAGGTGATTACAGCATCATCCAAATTCTGATGAAATTTATATATATATACAGTATATATATATATATATATATATATATATATATATATATATATATATTGTCCTTGCATGTCATTCCCCCTCTCCCTGTCTTCAGCTGTCCTGGCCTAAAATGCCCAAAATTATTTCTTGAAAAAAATATAAAAATATTCTGTATATAAAAAATGTCATTATATATATATATATATATATATATATATATATATATATATATATATATATGAAATAATATCATTAGCTCTTGTCATCTTCAATTCTTTCTTTATAGCTCAAACTCTCTGATGCAGACATCCATGTCCTGTCTCCAGCATCTTCCCTCTATGCTACATTAAACGCCCCACATTTGTACAATATATATATATATATATATATACAGGTAAAAGCCAGTAAATTAGAATATTTTGAAAAACTTGATTTATTTCAGTAATTGCATTCAAAAGGTGTAACTTGTACATTATATTTATTCATTGCACACAGACTGATGCATTCAAATGTTTATTTCATTTAATTTTGATGATTTGAAGTGGCAACAAATGAAAATCCAAAATTCCGTGTGTCACAAAATTAGAATATTGTGTAAGGGTTAAATTTTGAAGACACCTGGTGCCACAAAGTAATCAGCTGATTAACTCAAAACACCTGCAAAGGGCTTTAAATGGTCTCTCAGTCCAGTTCTGAAGCCTACACAAACATGGGGAAGACTTCAGATTTGACAGCTGTCCAAAAGGCGACCATCGACACATTGCACAAGGAGGGAAAGACACAAAAGGTTATTGCTGAAGAGGCTGGCTGTTCTCAGAGCTCTGTGTCCAAACACATTAATAGAGAGGCAAAGGGAAGGAAAAACTGTGGTCAGAAAAAGTGTACAAGCGATAGGGATCACCGCGCCCTAGTCAAGATTGTGAAAAAAAAGATTCACAAGGAGTGGACAGCTGCTGGAGTCAGTGCTTCAAGATCCAGCACCAAGAGACGCTTGAAAGACATGGGTTTCAACTGCCGCATACCTCGTGTCAAGCCACTGTTGACCAAGAAACAGCGCGAAAAGCGTCTCACCTGGGCTAAGGAAAAAGAGCTGGACTGCTGCTGAGTGGTCCAAAGTCATGTTTTCTGACGAAAGCAAATTTTGCATTTCCTTTGGAAATCGAGGTCCCAGAGTCTGGAGGAAGACAGGAGAGGCACAGGATCCACGTTGCCTGAAGTTTAGTGTAAAGTTTCCACCATCAGTGATGGTTTGGGGTGCCATGTCATCTGCTGGTGTCGGTCCACTCTGTTTCCTGAGATCCAGGGTCAACGCAGCCGTCTACCAGCAAGTTTTAGAGCACTTCATGCTTCCTGCTGCTGACCTGCTCTATGGAGATGGAGATTTCAGGTTCCAACAGGACTTGGCGCCTGCACACAGCGCAAAATCTACCCGTGCCTGGTTTACGGACCATGGTATTTCTGTTCTAAATTGGCCAGCCAACTCCTGACCTTAGCCCCATAGAAAATCTGTGGGGTATTGTGAAAAGGAAGATGCAGAATGCCAGACCCAAAAACGCAGAAGAGTTGAAGGCCACTATCAGAACAACCTGGGCTCTCATAACACCTGAGCAGTGCCAGAAACTCATCGACTCCATGCCACGCCGCATTAATGCAGTAATTGAGGCAAAAGGAGCTCCAACCAAGTATTGAGTATTGTACATGCTCATATTTTTCATTTTCATACTTTTCAGTTGGCCAACATTTCTAAAAACTCCCTTTTTTGTATTAGCCTTAAGTAATATTCTAATTTTGTGACACACGGAATTTTGGATTTTCATTTGTTGCCACTTCAAATCATCAAAATTAAATGAAATAAACATTTGAATGCATCAGTCTGTGTGCAATGAATAAATATAATGTACAAGTTACACCTTTTGAATGCAATTACTGAAATAAATCAAGTTTTTCAAAATATTCTAATTTACTGGCTTTTACCTGTATATATATATACACCCCTTGTGGGGTGGTATGTGTCATCCTCAAGCTCGGGTCCTCGGGCCTGGGAGTTTGAGGGTTCTGCGCAGTATCTTAGCTGTTCCTAGGACTGCACTCTTCTGGACAGAGACCTCTGATGTTTTACCTGGAATCTGCTGGAGCCACTCTCCCAGTTTGGGGGTCACAGCTCCCAGTGCTCCGATTACCACCGGAACCACTGTTGCTCTTACTTTCCACATCTTTTCTAGCTCCTCTTTCAGCCCTTGGTATTTCTTAAGCTTCTTGTGTTCCTTCTTCTTGATGTTGCTGTTGCTTGGGATCGCCACATCTATCACTACTGCCTTCTTCTGCTGTTTGTCCATCAACACGATGTCTGGTTGGTTAGCCATCACCAGTTTGTCAGTCTGGATCTTGAAGTCCCACAGGATCTTAGCTCGGTCATTCTTGACTACCTTAGGAGGTGTCTTCCATTTTGACCTTGGGACTTCCAGCCCATACTCGTGGCAGATGTTCCTGTACACTATGACAGCTACCTGGTTATGGCGTTCCATGTACGCTCTTCCTGCCTGCATCTTACACCCTGCTGTTATGTGCTGTACTGTCTCAGGGGCATCCTTGCACAGTCTGCACCTGGGGTCCTGCCTGGTGTGGTAGACCCCAGCCTCTATGGATGTTGTACTGAATGCCTGTTCTTGTGCTGCCATGATTAGTGCCTCTGTGCTGTCCTTCAGTCCAGCTTTTTTGAGCCACTGATAGGATTTCTTGATATCAGCCACTTCTTCTATTTGTCTGTGGTACACCTGTACCGAAGTCAGTGGCATTAACCACTGAGCTATCCAGGAGCTATATATATATATATATATATATATATATATATATATATATATATATATATATTACAAAATATTATACAGACCAAATCATAAGTGAAAAAGTAAAAGCTGTAGAGCCCTCACAATATCCCCACGGTAGTAAAATGTCATAGAAAAAGAAATTAGTTCAAATGAGATGTGTTTCTTTCGCCAAAGTGGTGGAACAACGTCACAATACCCTACTCAAGAAGAAATGCTTTAACCGTAGTGATATTTTACTTAGAGCTCAACTATCTTACCTCCACCTTTAAATATGAGAGATTATGTGGAGGGAAAATATATCAGAAACAGGTTATATCATGTTATTGTTAGGGCACCTCAGATACTCTTCTTATATGATGTTAAGTCAGCAGTAGGTTTGTCAATAAAAGCAGTTAACACGTTGCAGTAAGTAATTCATTTAAAAGGGAATTCATTACAGCTAAAGAGAAAGTCTTAAGGAAGCCTGCTGGTTACTTGAGTGTAAACTGTTAGTGGCCAAGCATGCTATAAGGAACAGGCAGTCCAGTAGCAACTGAATAATTAAACACAAATGGCTGCTTCTACGAACGGACACTGCTCACTCCAATCAACCTCTCCTCTTACACTACAGCCAAGACAGTTACTCATGTGAGACCAGTGTTGGACAGAAAACTGACATTCCACAGGCAATCGAGTCTGATGAAATCATTTTCTTTAAGTTAGTAAAATAAGTAATTAATTAATTCCTCAAATCAATCAGTCATACATTTGAGCATATCTATAAGTTTATATGTTTTCATAAAAAATAAATAAATAAAAAACATCCCAAGCAAAACTGGCACTTCATTAGTCATAAATGGGGTATTAGTATTTTTGAAACGCTTCTTAACCTCAAACTGTAACTGCAATACACTCAGTGCTTTGTGACCGACCACAAATCTAACATAAGGAAAATCTAAAATGATCTACACCCCCACACAGCACATGCACACCTATTATACCTTTTTAAACAGCATCCATAGATGTCCATGCAAAGCTCCAGAGTAATGCTCCCCTCTCCAGCACTGCCAGCTGTAATATGAGTGTTGGGCCATGTCGGCAACTAGATCCAACAGGTGTCTTGTGATGCCTTGTTGCATTGTGTGGAGCACTGGATGGCAGTGACAGAGAGAAAACAACACTAAGTAGCTGGAGCCAAAATGCTGATGGATTTTAAGTAAGTAATGTTATCTTTGCAAGTAATAAACTAAACTCCGAAAACCAAGTGTAAGCTTACAGTAAGTGCATCAAATGTCCTCTTTATTCAGAAAACAACCCCAATTTTCGATAAACACATGGGAGACTGGCCACTCTTGGCTGTGATGATGCATGTGATGGTTATAGTTGAAAGGGGGTTTCATCAAGGAAAAGGCTTCCAAGACACTCTAAAATGGGTAAAAACATTATGAAAACGTGTAAGGTTTGAAAAAGAATGCAAAGTTATGTAATTAGTGTGGCTCTTATTAGCATTGTGTACAGTATAAGGAAAACTATTAATATTTGGACATACTTCACATGTATATCATCATACTGACACATCCTTGCTTTCACCCACCCTCCTTGGGCTGTGTCAGCCTCAGAAGGTTAGCACAACCACTCAGCTGTTAGCTTGGAATTTAGCTACATCGATGCTAAGGAAGTAGCATCGTTTACAGAGCAACACCAAAAGTGATGCTGGTGGTCATAGCGCTAACCAAACAACCTACTATGTTGACATGAGATAACACACTAAAAGGCAGCTATGCGTGACCTCGACTAGAATGTAATGGGGAAATTAATGAGTTTATGGCTTCAAGAAGTAAAGAAAGCGGGAATGGATATGCAGGTTTGCTAACGTTGGGGTTGGGTACTGAGATAGCTAGGTTAGCATGCTATGCTAACGTAAACCTTTGCATCGGAGTAGTTTAAGAAGACACCCTAGGCTACATTATTTCGTTTACAAGTCTTCGCCGTGTTTAATCAAATTGAAGCCCCTAATAGTAACACTAGTGTAGCTTCTTGTTGAGTTTGCTACGTGTTCGTGGTGAGTTTGTGCCATAGACACCTGTTGTTTCGTCTCTCTGAAGCCGCATGGATTTCCTCACTCTGTTCGCTGTCTACGTTGTAGTGGTGCTGACATGTATAGTCCTAGTCTGCAAATACTCAGGGCAGCAGCAGACTCCCTTTAGTGTCATCTTCAATTATGTAGGAAAGGTAAGAAAAAAGGAGTTTAACTGTACTGACACTGTGTGGCGCACTTAGACTAATTTATTATCACAATACAAAGACAGCATGTCCACAGCAATTCAAGCTGCTGACACTTCGATCCACAGGTAGTTGCACCATTCACGCCAAAATGGCTCCAAAGGTTTTCACAATGGACCTTGCACAGGCTCTTTCATCAAAGGTTTGTAGTTTAAGTGTTTCCAGAAATAAATGCATCGTTGTATTATATATTTAAGTCTGTATCTATATAATGGTCTAGTATTGTATTTTTCATTACAGTATCAAACACTTATAATCCTATATATTTGCATTCATTCTTTGTCATTTGCTTCTAATTGCAGGAACAACATGTTCATCTATCTGCATATCCTGCTTGAGGTTGTAGTGTGTGCCGAGTTCACCTATGAGGTGTTTGGCTTCTGCAGGCAGATGGACACCTCTCTGACCAGCCTGTGTGTGCCTTACGTCCTGCTGGCCATCAAGACCTACTTCTTCTACCTCTGCATCAAGAAAGACCCAGGTTTATATTATATGTGCTGAAGTATATTCAAACCTACTTGTTATTGGCTACAATGTTAGGACATTGTATACAGTATGTTTGGGATATGTAAAACACTTTTACACCTTAATTTTATATTCTTTGTCAGTGTGCTGTCATATTTAAAGCCTTACGAGTAATAACTATGTTAATAGTTATGTATCACCCATGTACATCAGTATTCTCATTTTGACATGTGGAGGTTAAACTGTGTTTTGGAGGAGTCTGGTAATGAAGAGGCAGGTATACACAGCGTCACCCATGGTGCCGTTAAATAGGCTGGGAATGCCAGATGCAGTGTGCTCATTTCCACTATTGAATGTTTTGTTCTTGGCTAATAATTTCCCTACAAGGATCATTTAATTTAGTCTTGAAGAGTGACATTGGTCTGCCTTACAACTGTTGATAAGGCCCTTGTAGATTGTGGGGGCACAGAAAAGCAGTTGCATTAAATATCCATTTTTAATAGATTTTAAATGACTCCAATTTATTCAGAGTGAAGTAGATTATTTCAGCTAGTGTTTTACAAGAATAGCCAAAAAAAAGATCACTGACAAGTTAGTTTTCAGACAGTGTTTTAATTTATTACAGTTGTTTTTTTTTTCTCTCCTTTTGGCTTTGGCAGGCACATTGACAAAGAAGAAAATTGCTGGACAGCTGCACATCTATCCGTATGACATGAGACTGTTTCACCCAGGAGTCTCCTGTGAAACCTGTCAACTCGTCAAACCGGCTCGCTCTAAACACTGCAGTGAGTAAATAAATAGTAATACATATGCACCATGGTATTATCAGCATAACACATTGTGACACAGAATCATATTCGGTGCTCACTGCTGTAAACGCTCTCTGTATTTCAGGGGTCTGCGACAGGTGTGTCCAACGTTTTGACCACCACTGTGTCTGGGTGAACAACTGCATCGGTGCTCAGAACACTCGTTACTTCTTGCTTTACCTCTTTAGCATGTGCGCCATGGCGGGAGACATTGCCGTGCTAACAGGAGACATGCTGTTACATGCCGTACTGCAGTCAGGGCTTCTGAGGGCCAGTTATCTAGATGAGTACGGCCAGCAGCAGCCAGCAGGGCCGATGTTTGTTGTACAGGTGAGACGCAGTACTGCTGACAAACTGTGTATCAAATGCTGCAGCCATGTTTATTTACAATTTTTAATATCTCATGTTGAACAAACCTTTTTTTTTCCTCCTGTCCGTCCAGCATCTGTTTCTGACCTTCCCCCGAATCATCTTCATGCTGGGATTTCTGGTCTTTGTCTTCTTTCTCCTGGCGGGTTATGCTCTGTTCCATTTCTACCTGGCTCTCGTCAACCAGACCTCCAATGAGTGGTACAAAAGTCGAGGTTACGTGTGTCAGCACTGCCACCCATCTTCAACAGCAGACCATCTCTCTAGCCCAGCACCAGACCACTCTAAAAGGCACTACTACAGCAGAGGGCTGCTCCGAAACCTGGGAGAGATCTTCTTTCCTCTACAACCTGTTAAGAAAAAAGACAACTGAAGAAAAAAAAAGATACTGCCGTCTGTGTTGTTATCCTGCATTTTCTATACATCCCCTTGGATCCCCTGGGGTTTAATGTCCCTAAGAACTATTGCTAACTGAAGAAATAAAGTTTCCGTTAGCGATTTTTTTATGGACTCCTGTGTTTATCTCCCACAAGGTGTCATCTTTAGGAAAGCTCAGGCAAATACAAGACCATTCTTGTTTGATCAAATCATTGTCCGGTAATGTTCTAACTGTAAGCCTTTTTCACTCCTTTTTATTCTTTGACTGCCATCAACATGCATGAACGCTTCCAAAGATGTAACACACGTCCACCCGTTGTTGTTTTTTTCAATACTTGATCATGACATTAGGACTTGGCTTTTGAGTATTTTTTACTTTATGTATATTTTTTTCATCATGCATGGGTATGTTTTACAGTTAGGTAGGGATTTAAAAGGATTTAATGAAATAGTTTCCAAAGTAAAAATTCTGTGTCAGGGGTCAATAAAGCCAGCAGGGGGAGCTACACTGACGTTAATTACAATTCAACAGTGTTATTTAACACATCTGTGCTAGTTGGACTGCCCAGAAGCAAAATGGAACTTGCATTTCCATGCTATGAGCTAGGGATGGTGGCCCTGAGATGCAAAACAACATTGAACAAAACTGACGAAATAAAACAATGTTTCACAAAGCACAGCAACATTACAGAAAACACATGTTGACATGTTGAGGTGTTGTCTAATTTGTTCAAGTATATCTATTCTTTTTTGTGTTTTCTGATATGACTGTGTCATGTACTACTGTGTTGGGGGTAGCTTTTTTTCCTACATTTCTTTAGCATCAAACATAGCTCCCATTGGGTTTTGAACTTTTGTCCTTAAAACTTAAGGGGCAAGACCGGTGGGAGCTAGGGGCAGGGGTGGGCTCACACCAGCCCATCAAGTTTGCCTCTAAATTAATTCCTGCTAAGTTTAAAGTAATAATACAATTGGTTTCATGGTTGTTAAAGTATTTTAAAGGTTAGGGAAAAGTAAAAAAAGAACGTTCTCTAAAGATCGCAACGTTAGAATAACGTTAGGGGAAAACTTTCCGATTAACCAAAACACAACCAAACCTAACCTTCAGGGAACGTTCTAGGAACCAAACATTGTTAGCTGGGATATAGCAGTTTAAAATCCCACATAAAGGTGTGTTTCCCACCCAATCAAAAAGTTAAGAAAATGTGTTCAGCCAATGGAAAAAATAGTACAACGTTTTTAACTTCTGATTGGGTGAGCAGCCTTTGGTTTTATGAAAGTCATACATGCAAAAAGATTGTCAGGATTTATAAAAAGAAGTGTGGAACCAGAAAAACAAGCAGACCACATATACACACAGAAGTCCCACCTGCAACAGAATATTAGTTGAAACACACACGCATTTTTATATATATAAAATCAAATCCTAGCATTTCAAATCCTAGCATTTCAAGAAGAATTTCAAAATTACTGCATGAACTTTCTTCATGTAACATTACTGGTTTCAAAACTGATGATACATTTAAAAAAAACTTCCATTTGTACATTTAAAGCAAAGCATTAGCTTTAATACGGTGATTTTGAATGGGCTGTGTGGCACTGCATTAACAAAGGGAAATAACAAAAAGAAGATATTTTTGCCCTCCAGCTTGCTAAAGTATGATCAGATTATGTCATACCTTGAAGTTCGAATTCAACCCCCCACTTCACGTGTCCCCAACCAATGTTGAAATGAAATTTACCACATTATAGGCATGGTGTCATTTAAACCTCCAACCTTTGGGCTACTAGTATGTCTTTCTAACCTTTGGGCTGCCTATACCGCCCAAGTTGCCCGTCTATGAGTTCTACCAGAGCAGCTTAAAGCAGGCACGGCGCCAGGATTCCAGTTTTGGATGGGCCAGACCAATTGTGGGTGGGCCTTAAATTAAAACCTGATATCAAATCCCTGTTTAACCTAATACAAATTACTAATATACTGTTATATTATCTGTGCTAACAACATAATAGAGATTTCAATAGCTTGATGCTCTTTAAATATGTTGTAAAAAACAATTGTACAAACGTTTCGTTTAGGATGGCCCTGTCGGCGCTCGCTCTCCTTGGTTCTGACCAAAGAAGAGCGCTGTGGCATTACGCACCGTACCTGGCTGCGCTATACCGCAACGCTCTATAGACCTCAGACTGTCACAATGGTCAGGCATTTAATATTTCCCAAAACATAATTTAGTTCTGCTCGTATAACAGGAGGCCGAATATTTCACAATTCTGTTTAATTGTTTTTAAGTTTTCAACAATACAGATCAACAACACAGGCCGACAGTTTCATTCAATACACCGGCACAGAACTTGGTCATTGACGTCATCTGTCGTGTAAAACAAGACTCAAGTTATTTCCGAAAGAGACAAACTGTTACTTTAGTGTGATTCATGTTATAAACATATTTAACAAAAGGAAATAAATCACATTAAGAACAGACATAGCGTCCATAACAAGAAAAACCCAGGAGGGAAAAAGAACAACAGTAACAAGCTGATATAGAAATAGAAATGCGCCTGTAGATTTGTAACGGGTTATGAATCGATTATTTTGTATATCTCAATACAGACAGAGTAGCCTTCACATTCCTTACTGTTTTCCCCTCGTGATACACAATTAAACTCGCTAAAATAGGCCTAGAATAAGCGAACGACTCATTTCCTCTTTTTCTCTCTGCTATGTTACTAACTTTCAACATGTAGCCTACAAATACAAACAAACTCTGTCTGCCATCTGTGTTGTTGAGTTGATGGATGACAGAGCCACGCTCAGACATTGACAGCCTGTAATTATTAAATTTATCCAGTGCAAACCTGTGCGATTTGCTATTTTGGTGCTTTAAACAAGCGTGGTTGAGGTGCTTCCAGTCCCGGTATCCAATCTGGCTGAACTTCTCCTCCCTGCCCCGCTCACCAAAGTCCCTGCACATCTTACAGAATACTGCATCCTTCCTAATGCTGTACTCAAGGAAACTGTATCTGCTGTACCAGTTTGTGGAGAAACTCCTTTCTTTGTCACTTATCACTGTGACCGGATACTTAAGCACTGGTTGAGTTGCGGGCTGATCCACGGAAGACAAATCCACAGGACTATCTTCCACTCGCGAGGCACCAGCAACGGCGGTGGTCGCGCTTGCCGCGCTGACCGCGCTTGCCGCGTTGTCCATGCTAGCCGCGCTAGCATCCTGGGGGGGCAGAGACGAAGATGTGACAGACGTTGTTGATCTCAACTCTCCATCATCTTCTGGTTGCCGTGATGACTCCGAAACCGTTCGTTTACGTTTCAGGTACCTAAACAATGACTGCTGCGACATTGTCTTTAACTGGAAATCACACTTTTCAGATCAACTGAGCTTAGCATACCCGCTACTGACCAGCTCACCGTCTCAGCGTCTGCTGAACTTGCGCAGAAACATAAAAATAGACAACTTTTTAAAATTAAGTTAAAAACTATTTAAGATTTAGACTATTTTAGCACACATTATGAGATATTTTGCCATTTTTTAATAATTATTTATAATTAAAATATATTATTATTTTTTTTTTAATGATTTTTTTTTGGGTGGGCCTGATGAAAAGTGGGTGGGCCTAGGCCCGTCAGGCCCACCCATGACGCCGTGCCTGGCTTAAAGGTGTCCCTGCTTATGGGAGCTGTAGTTTGATGCTAAGAAGATAACTTAAAGTAGTAGCTGTGTAGCTTCGAATATTATTATCTCAGATATTTTTTTGGAAAGAAAAATACAGGTTGTGAGCATAGACTGTAGAGTTGTAAGCAGGGGTTATTGACAGAAGCTTGACCGGAAGTAGGGACTTGTTGGTATGTTGTTCCTGCCCCTTTAAGCCGGTGCGGAAGTAACCGCAAAAACGATGCAACCAATGATGCAACCAATTTACATCCATGGATGCAACGCTCAGGGGAAGGTCAGGCTTTTATCTCCGTTGAATTTCAACACTAGACGTATTAAAACAAACAACTGCTACAAAAAGGCAGAGCTAGGCGTTTTCACATACAGTAGTACTGAACTTTTTGACAGCTCTACGTGCGTGACTCCTCGGACAGCAGGTAACCGTCAAATCAGACAGCGCGTGTGCCCTGATGTCTGGGTCAAAATGTGCACGGCTGAGCGCAGCGCTGGCTAAACAAGTGCTGGACTCGGTGGACTGCGTTCTCTTTGACTGCGACGGGGTCATCTGGCGGGGGGACCAGGCCATTCCGGGCGCCCTCAAGTCATAAACATGCTCAAGGAAAACGGCAAGAAGGTTTTCTTCGTCACCAACAACAGCACCAAGACAAGAAAGATGTACGTCGACAAATTGTCTATGTTGGGGTTCAACGCGAAAGAAGACGAGGTGTTCGGGACGGCCTACTGCTCCGCCATGTACCTGAAGACTGCGTGCAAGCTCCAGGGCAAAGTGTATCTGATAGGAAGCAACGCAATGAGAGAGGAGCTGGAGGCGGTGGGGCTCCAGCAGACCGGGGTGGGACCTGACCATGTCTTCGGGAAACAGGCCGACTGGGCTAACGTGCCTCTGGACCCCGAGGTGAAGGCGGTGGTTGTCGGTTTCGACGAACATTTCAGTTACATGAAGCTAAACAGAGCCATGCAATACCTGACCCAGCCGGGCTGTCTGTTTGTGGGAACCAACAGGGACACCAGGTTGCCCCTGGAGGGAGGCATGGCTGTCCCAGGTAGGGATACTCACTATACATACACACATACACACACACACACACACACACACACACACATTATAGTGTCTCAAAGCAGATTAACACAGTTGTTAGCTTCTACACACTTAAGGCTAAGATTCAACACAATTGAGCAAACACTTAGCACCCTTGCAGGGAAAGAGAGCCGAGGCTTATTACTAAGAAACTCAAACCTGCATAGACTCAAGGAAATTATGATCAGTCAAACAGTAATACCAAACACTTGTCAGATGCATAATTTAGAAAAAACAAAGATTAAGTCGTCTTCGTGGTACTTCCTAGTTTTATTATTATGATGACGGAGACCCACAGGCATATCTTAAAATGTGTAAATTATTTGGCACCTACCTGTCTGAACCTAAATGCTCCACCCATCCAAAATGCTCTTAATAGTTGACACTTCAGTATATGAAGTTTAATGTCTGCACCACAAGTCAAATTAGTTTCAAAGTTTAGCATAAATTTGAGCTTGATTTGATTTAACCTGATGCAGATCATGTGAGCTTAAGACAAAGCAAGTATCGCCCAACCTAATAAGTTGGAAAAGTTTGAGCTCCACAAGAACTTTATTTATAGATAGATAGATAGATAGATAGATAGCTTTCCTCTTCACAGGTAAATTAAACTGTCAATTAATAAAACGGGTAATGAGGTAAAATAGCTGTGATGTGTAGGGAAATTGAGTAAGAGGTCTCCTCACCTCCTGCTCCTCCCAGGTACAGGCTGCTTGCTGCAGGCCGTGGAGACTGCAGCCCAGCGCCAGGCCCAGACGGTGGGCAAACCCAACCGCTTCATGTTCGACTGCGTGGCCTCCCAGTTTGCCGTGGACCCAGACCGCTGCCTGATGGTGGGCGACCGCTTGGACACGGACATCATGCTGGGCTCCAACTGCGGCCTGAAGACCCTTCTCACCCTCACAGGGGTCAGCACAGTGGCGGACGCCGAGGCCCATCAGAAGAGCGGCTGCGTAGAGAGGCAGGGTATGGTGCCGGATTATTACGTGGAGAGCATCGCGGAGCTTCTTCCAGCTCTACAAGGATGAAACAGCTGCAAGGCTGTCGGGACTGGAGTGTAGCTGCATGATCAGCTTTAAAGCTGGGGAATTTGGCTAGCCTGTCACATGCCAGACTCCTCTGTCTTCTTAAAGGGAATATGTTTCATGAAGATTTATACAATTACAATTATTTCTATAACAAAGGCACAACCATGCAGCAGGCTGTTGTGCAACAGAGGAGGAAAAAGACTAATTTATTTAACTAAACATGATCAAATCATGCTAATTTAACATATGATTGATTTATTATAAATAACAAGAACAATGATTTACAGTATTGTTTCGATCATTCCTTTTTGAGGAAATAAGTAAAAAAAAGAAGTGTACTTTAAAGACCCAACCAGTGATGCAATCTCCCCTTAAGCAACTACAAGTCCAACTCAATGAGGGAAATGAGCACACATGTGCTAACAGTTTAGTAATATGTGTGTTCAGGTTTACAGCTGTTTTTTTAAGTCTATAAATAACAGGCACATAACTTGAGTGTTCTGTTTTTTTATGTATTTTACACCTCAGCAGAAAGTGCAGACATTTGCAGTAACATTCACGGGATGGTGTAATGATACGCAGTTTTGTCATGTCAATACATTAGTAAAAACTGTGATTAATGGAATGGAATACATGTTTTTAAGGTAATCCTGTCTTCCTTTTACCTTCTGTGTTCTCTGACTTGTCCTTGACTCACCCAATCACTGAAAGCAATGCTTAAATCTGTAATAAAAACACAAACTATCTTTACTAAATCAGCGTCTGCTCTCTGTGGCTTTAAGTTCAAAGTGAACACGGCAAACTTCCCTCTGAGGTCCCGTGCTTGAAGTCACCCTGGGCTGTCATCGCCTGGATGCTGCAACAGTCAGAACTGAGTATCACCTCTCTCCTGATGAGAGGCTTTCCAAGTTGCACCTGCCTCACCCCTTTGTCCATTGTCTGGGCCTGGGGAGGGAGGCCAAATCTTCTCCTGTAAGTGTGTGTGTTTGAGTGAAGGGGGACCAGGGGCTATGGAAAGATGGATACTGTTAGAGGGGCATATTAAGTCATACACTTTTTAAAAAGGAGGAAATTGCAGGAAGACCAAACTCAAAAATTGAGTTTGGCAAGATTCAGAGATTCTGTGTGAAGTGGGTGACTGTTTTGGTAGGGAGACAGGGAGACCGAAGGGGGAGGAGGAGGCTGGAGGGGGGGTCTGCAGGGACAAAGAGAAGCAGGCCAGGTGTATTGAGTCTCAGTCATGACCACAGCTCAATGCCGGTAGCTACGACAAGGGAGCAGACAGAGTGAGGCGCAGTCAAGGGACGCAGGATGGTGAGGTGTTGGAAACATTCAGAAAACCACTTGGAGGAAGCACAGTGCACGGTGAGCGGATGGCTTTTAATTTAACTTCTATGCCTTTGTTTTGGTTTACAAGCTAATCAATGCAGTGTTGCTAGGGAAGCCAGCAACAGTTGCATAATGGGGTGTAACTTAAAGATATTGCTTCATGTAAAAAAGAAAAAAATCTCAGCTGCCTAGTCACAATGCGCTTAAATCCTACTGGTGGCTTGTGTTGGTTTCCCACCCTGCTATAGTTTGACATTTTTATATGTCAACTATTATTTAAATAGCCTGTCACTGGTTCTTGTGTGTGAACACATCTCTTCAGGATGGGGGCTCGGCCGCATCCTCCCAGTCCCACTTCCCACACAAGGCATTCTGGGTCAGCCTCTCCGCCTCTCTGCTCCTGGTCATCATTGGCCTGGGTTTGACGGGGCACCTGGGGCTGTCGCGGCCTCACTCTGAGGTATACTCACGCTAATTTATTTCTTCTGTGGGATTCTTGCTATTCTGAGTTTGTACCTTTGGGGCTGAATGCACTGATTGGAAGTCATTTTGGTTAAAAGCATCAGCTATATAAGATGTAATGTACATGACTGTCACCCCACCAGATATTGCCCACATCATTTCTGACCTAAGATGGTCATTGCTTGCATTAATCAGATCCTGCTTTTTGCAGTCTTCACAGATTGTCCGAATCACAGCTCCAGATCAGACCGGGGCTCTGATCAACCAGTCAGCCGTTGTGGACCAACAGAATGACCTGGTGACTTTTTCTGTCACGTCACCTGCAAATCAGACGTCCACTGTGCTCTTTGATATCAAACGTGTACGTCCAGGGGATATGCACCATATTGTAATGTGTTTTATTGGTAATGATCTTTTCTGACTGTGTGTGTGGGAGAGATGCGTGATTGTCTGCTGTCCTGTTGCAGGGTTTGATATGTTACAAACCTGTCGACCAGGACAGCTGCTTCCTGCGAAAGATGGACAAGTCTGACTATGACAACGTGCAGTCCCTCCTCCATGAGTCAACACAGAAGGTAACAGCGACATTTCAACATGAGAGAACTGAAACGCTTGTGTTATATTATAGGGCCTCCTTCACTGTATTCAGGACATGTGAGGCTGCAAAGTTTAGGATTGAAAAAAATGCACCTGGGCTAATGAAAAAAAATAAAATAAGGAAAGTTAAGGACTTTGCCCTTTTAGCTGTGCCAGGTGATTTAAAAAGTCACTGCCTCACTAATGTGTGAACTGGCATTTTTGACTGTGACTCACAGCTTTGTCCCAGAAGCGCCACTGAGCCAGGACCTGCTGAGTTTCAGAGGTTTTGCTTGACTTCCCCACCGCCCTACAAAGAGAGGGGGTCAAGCATACAGGGCCGTATGAAGAGTCGTATAGTCTCCCTCTCTCGCCTTCCATGGCTGAATTCCTCAGCACATCTGATCCCTCCAGGCCCCCCTCAGCGTGCCCAGGATCTGCTTACAGGAGGCAGCGAGCCTGAGCCCTGGAGCGGGCACAATGGCCACTCTGTGTGAGAGCTTTTTAAGACTCCTCTGTTAGATTAAAATACAGCCTGACACTGGTTAGTAAGGGAAGGGCCAACGTGTATCTGCTTTGTGACAAATACCTGGATCTCTGAAATTGATTTGGCTCTGAATTAAGCCCCTCAGATATGATCTGTGAATAGCCATGATGTGGGGCCTTGCAAGAACACTGAGATGAGATTTCTGCCTTATCATCTGTTTGCACAATAGCATTATTTCCAACCGGGGTCGAGTCTCTGAGAATTGTTTTTGTGACCCTGTCTCGTGGTGTCACATATCTCATACAGCTCCTCAGTGTTGATGGCAGTCATTTAATCTATGATAAGAGGGAAAGGGCTCTTATGGATGGAGAGTAGATGTGGTCTGTCCTTCTATTCTGCAGCACAATGGTCTTCTTGGTCGTTTTTCAGCAGAGGAAAAGTGGTTGTTACGTGACCCACTCAAGCAAAACAAGTACTTTAAGCGGTTCACTATCAACGCCAATCAGAGGTGTAAGTGGTGCAATTACACCCAGGCTTTGTGACGAATAAGAGCGCAAATGTGCAGCCGTGTTAATCTCATCAGCGAAGATATCAGGCTAGTAGCAGCTCCAGTTTCAATCTTGGTTTCCTTCTTCATGTCTCCCTTGCTTTGACTCCAACATATTTGTTTTTTGTTGTCACTGTGATATGATTTCTAACACTTATTAAATGACAGTGCAGCTCCGGAGTCGCCATTCAATTCCTACAGAGGACAAAACTCTTCGTTCTGTTGTGGAATTTTCCTCAAGATGTTGTGATACTGTCCCTAGCAGCGTCAGTTCCAGCTGTCGGGGAATGAGACCCAGAGGCAGACGGAGTACCTGGGAGTGCTGGCAACCAGTCAAGTGGATGTGTCCACGCTGGAGGAGCCTCTCCAGGCTCTGTGTCAGGACAGCTCTATCCACTGGACCCAGAAGATCGAGGGTGAGAACAGCCAGACTTGTATTCTGGAGAGGTTTGCTTTGACATAAACTTCATTAAAAACATAAAATAAAACTTCACCTCTGTGCTATAGGGCTCCATTACTGTTGTTCAAAAACAAATGAACACATCAGTGAGCCACAATATTGCCCTGGGTGTTAGTTCCTGAACACGGGCACTGTAGTTTATTTGAAGTCAACCCCCACATACACCATCCTGCTGCCGTACTGTAAATACTCATGCAAGAACCAAATGTGTGTTAATCCGCCACTGAAAATAGTCCCCAGCAAATGTCCTATTTACTCCTGTTAAACTGTTGTTTGCTAAAAGGTAGAGTGCCCAGCTGTCTCATAAGCCTTAGTCTTTTTAAAATAATATACGTTATATGTAAATATATACCATATATTTCGACTTGTTTTCTTTGAGATGTATGTATTTAGTAAAAATAGAAAGTATTTGGAGATAGATTAACAATGTTAGTTTTGGTCTTTTCATGGCATTTTCTGACAATATGAAAAATGCAGACTATATGTGTTGAACCCTGATCTGAGTGCAACAGATGTGAAGTTATTGGCTGCACACGCACCTAATAGGGAAATTTGATGAAATACTGTGTTTTTATTTTAGCTGTACACTGACATTTTGGAGAAATGAAGTGTTGAATGGCATGTTCTCTTAATTATCAGTAAAGTATGCATGGTCATTACACACCAGAAGCTCAGGATTAATTTGTCCGTACAGTACAGCTGTATGAAGGGAGCTTCTAAAATAAAATGAGCCAGCTGGCAACTCCATAACGAACCAACTTGTCAGACTGAAACCTAAAACTAATTTACAGTATGACGTAAAATGACCTTTTCACTGTTGCAGTAAAAAGGCTGGTAAAAACATTATACCTACAGTACACTCACTCAACAGTCCATATGTGGTGCTGGCAACACATGTTTCCACATATAGAAGTAGCATTAATATCATACTTTAATCAGGCTGCTGTTAGACCATAAATTGTGTGTTTGAATTGTAAATGGTCCCAATTAATCACTAGGGGACATGACGTTCATGAATCGGTTAACTTGTATAAGCTTTACTGCCAAGAAAAACAAATGCATTTTCAATTATTATTCATGCCTTAAAGTTGTGACCAATAATTTCATTTGTTAAGGCAAATGGCTTTTCTCTATAAACAGTGACATTTGGGTAATGTTTGCAGAAGAAGATCATATATTTTGAATTTGGGTTATTCCATCCTTCATAGTTTCTACCATTCAACAGTAAATGCTGTGCTACCTTGACAATAATGATCTGTATTCTTGTCAAAGATTCTGTCATGTTCTTTGAGTCACCGTGTTCTCCGTCTTCTTTTCAGGCCTGGGGAAACAGAGGCTGGTCTACTTCTGCATCGACATCTGCTTTCCCAGCAATATCTGCGTGTCTGTGTGCTTCTACTACCTGCCAGAGTGACTGTGTATTCTCTTCATCTCCTCCCAGAAGAAGATCAGGGAAACAAAGTTGTCTTTTAAGCTTCCTCTACAAGAAAAAAAAAATAGAAAAAGATAGCAGAACAAAAGCCAGCTTTGACTGTTTCCTCTGTGCCATACAGCTGCCAGTAAACCAGTGAAGCAGCCAACCCTTCCAGTCCATTTCCATCCTTCCGAGAGAGAAGAGATGGAGACAGGCTGTCATTGTTATTGCCAAAGCCCCATCGTCACTCTCTTCATCTGTAATACCCTCTCTGGTGGACACTTCAGAGATTACAGAAGAAAGATCAGCTTTTTCCCCCCCTGTAACCCACTGCTGCAGTATAATTATGTGTAACCGTTCCAGTCGCAACAAGAATGTTTTGATCCGTCTAATAAAAGACTGTTGTGTATTTGTGGCCAACTGTTCTTCATTAAACTCTAAAAAGAAAAGCAAAAGAGGAATGACTAAACTCAAATACTGTAAAGACTTTACTGCGTAATACATTTTTAAACATTTTCTCTTGACACTTCCTAATGCACAACTTGGAATCAAGAGTTTCGAATGAATTACATACCACACATGAGGAATAAATCAATTCCACTGCACATCCAAGTTGAAGTGAAACGTGGTTGATACAATAAATATGGTGCACTATAAAAACAGAGTTGAGAGGATCTCCTATTGTGCACAGAGTGAAGTTAAAAGTTGTCAAGTTGTTGATGAATACACCCTTGGTACAGAAGTTTCCCATACAACGGCATAGATTTGGTGCAAAAGGGTGTGTTTGGCCCTTTAAGATTTTCAACTTTGCTGCTATGCAGATTACTTAAGGGCCTTTACCATGACAGAGCACTGTAGAAATCTTGAACACAGTTCCACCCAAGCCATCCACTTTCTCAAGATGATCATTTCTGGGGAAATTAATAATTTCCAATTGAGGCACATCCTGCAAAGAGTCCATACTTTTCTGTCCTTGTTTCACCTCTGCACAGACAGCCTGCCATCTCTTATCTCTTTATCGCTTTCCTCCACCTCGTCCTCGTCCTCCTCAGCCCAGCACGCTGTCATTGAAAGCCAGACACACCACGGCCTTCTGGTGGCCGCTGTATTCCCTCTTGATCTCCCCAGTCTCCACGCACCACAGACGGGCCAGGTTGTCTGAGGAGGCTGTGGATGGAAAGAGTCAGAACCTGAAAATTCACCTCAAGTGTATTGAACTTTTCAAACATTCCTGCTGCTTCTCTCTAAACATCACTTAATCTGTGCCTAAATATATTCCTCATGGAAATCCTTTCAATTGCAACTTTAAAGATGCATATAACAACACAGCTCAGTTTGCATTACTGCAGTGTAAAAGCAGATTTATGCTTCTGCGTTATATCGACGGCATGGGGACGTACGTGGTAGGGGTGTGCATCTTAAAAGACGATCCGATACGTATCTAGATATATGGGCCATGATGCGGTTTATCACGGCGAGTAACGCTGCTCTAATTGGGAGATGATCATTTAGGATCCCATTACAGAAATGGTGTTGACGCAACTGTATTGACATTGCAATGTACTGACCAGTGACAATATACTGGGAGTCTCCAGAGAAAGCACAGTCCCACATCCAGCCTCTGGACGTCTCTCCGGGATTGTTGCTCTTGATGCTCAGCTCCGTCATCAGGGAGAAATTGGACGTCCTCCAGATCTTACAGGTCTGGTCTGCTGAGCAGGTGGCCAACAGGCTGGAGATGACGACAAACACAACAAGTTGGTTACATCAGCAACAGCATCGGAGAACAACTCATACTGTGTAGCGGAGCAGGGCACTCACGTGGAGTCAGGGCTAAACTTGCAGCGGAGGGAGTAGCGTTTGTGTGCAGGGATCTTAGTCTTGGGGATGAGCTGAGTCACCTCATCTCCAATGCCTCCAGCAAGGTTCCACAC
Source organism: Percina caprodes (assembly GCA_013375575.1). Taxonomy (NCBI): domain Eukaryota; kingdom Metazoa; phylum Chordata; class Actinopteri; order Perciformes; family Percidae; genus Percina; species Percina caprodes. Next base: position 34,056 of record JABXJD010003017.1, read on the forward strand.
ATAACAATTTCCCTGTTACAGAGAACAGAGATTTTTTAAATCATTAAATTTCATTTTTATTTTTAAAAGATTTTTTAGGCATTTAGAGCATCTCTAGGAGTCAAGAAATGGGGGAGAGAGAGGGATATGACACGCAGCAAAGGGCCTCAGGTCGGATTCAAACCCAGAGTTTCTGCAGGTTTCACCAAGTCAAATTTAAGAATTTTTAAAGTGCCCATATTATGAAAAATGCATACAAACTTGTGGAAAAAAACTACCTATGCTGTTTGAGTGAGATACGAGTTTCTGAATGCCACTAGCTCTTCTCAATGGCAAAACACTGCTACAACACACACTCACTACTTCCATGTCCCTGTTCTGCAGGTATTCCACAAGTGTGCCCTCGTTTAGAAGAAGTCTCCCAGCTAATCCTGCCTTGTACTGACCAAAGTTGGAGAAAGAGTTATCTAGCTGATGTGCTCTTACCTAGCTACTGTGCATGTGCAAGGACGGAGCCTACATGGAGTGCACGCTCTACCCGGTAAGCTAAAGGCCACCTAGTCACTTAATCCAACTTAACACACCAAAGTATCAATACACAGCACTCTTTTCAAACTATTTAGGTACTGACCGAGCTGTTGACCGCTGCCATGTAACTGGCATCTGGGTCAATGTGAACTGAGTTGACCGAGACCTCTGGCTCAGGAATCAGCTGTTCGTTGTGGTCAGTCTTCAGATCCCAGACATGAATCACTCCACTCTGGTCTCCGACAATGAGCTCTGCCTGAAAAACATACAACACTGACTGTTGTCTGACATTTTCCAGCAGTTAGCACATACTCATACTTATAACGAAACATATCCTTTATAAAATAACAAGTAAAACAAACACATTACAACCAATTGATGGATCAGTGTGATGTATCACCTGGTTGGGATGCAGGCATACACAGTTTATTGGAGCATTGACCTGGAATATCCTTTGACACTGTAGATTTCTTGACCTATGAGGAGCAGTAGAAATCAGTTAGGTTTGTTGAACGCAGAGCAAATGTGTTTTAGCACAACGAGCGTCCTTTTGCAGTACCTAAGGTCCCATATGCGAGCCATGCAGTCCTCCCCTCCTGTGTACATCCAGCGGCCGTCTTCATGGAAGCCCACAGACGTGATGTTCTTGCTAACGCCATCGTAGTTGATCACCGGGTTGGGGTTGTTGGAGTTTAGGTCGTACATGCGGATGTGCTGATAACCTAAAAAAACGCAGAGTGGAAATCACTGTGATATATAGCAGCCATGCATTTCATTATCCAATCCAGGAGAAGGTTTGAGAGAAAATTCTTAACCTACCTGCAGCTGCAATCATGCTCCTGTCAGGTGTGACCTCAAGTGAATTTACTTGCTGGAAGCAAATGTTAAGGAAGTGGATTGTTTAGGTTATTTCTATAATATTATTTCACAGCTTGGTTACAAGTAGTCTTCTCCTTATACTTAAAATCGGACGGGCACACTGTAGTGATGATGCCATCTACAGACATATTCTGGAGCTGCTCCAAAGACAGTAAACAGCTCCTTTGACCGCATCCATACACACCTATACGTACACATAGCAGAAGGTTATTTTTCTATAGTCTCTTTTCCCGCTGTTAATTGATCAAATTCAAAGAAATATGTCAGTGGAAACTCAAATCTTCGTTTCCAGCTAAGACAACCATGTCTGTGTTTGAATGATGTGCCAAGTGTCCAAATCATTTAAATATCACAGTATAAACACTGTTCCCGATTGCATTAGTCAGAGTGCACTGTTTGAGAGGATACAGAGTCCTGGTGCTGGACTGTCCTGGTGCAGATCCCGCTGTGAGCCTGCCAGAACCGGACAGTGTGGTCGTATCCAGCCGTGGCCAGAATGACCGGGTCGCTGCCCACCGTCCCCTGGTTCACATTCATGCTTGACTTCTGGCTCAGTGCTCAGTGAGGCATGTATGACGCTGCACGGATATACAGGAGACAGTCAGTTGTTGCAGTTTCCCGAACGTTACATTAACATTTTAAACAGGAAAGTAGTTTATTTTATTGACATATTGTGGACATAAAATATTCAACGTATAACGTGCAGGCTAACGTTAGCATAGTAGCCTAGCTAACGCTATGTGTGAGAGCCATGCGATGCAGGCAGTTAGCTAGCTAACGTTTCTACTTTACAAGCTAACACATTGTGACTGCAACGACATTTCAATTCTGGATGTTATGGCCACTTCGACTGCTTAATAAAATAAGTCGAATAATTTTTGATTACCTTTGGTTTTGACGACAAATCAGTACGTCCCCGTAAAGTTTCCCTTAGCAACATACGACGATGTTTCAAATGTTCCGTTTTGATAACCAGCGCTTTGCAGCCATCTAGTGACTTATTTCACCCTATCAGTACAAATGGACCACAGCCATGTAGACTACTTGGGGGTTCAAATGATGAAAGTGTTTGTGAAGTCTCTTACAGACAGAGACGTGTTATTTTAACTCATCCATAGTCTAATTCAACTCTATATAATGTTGTTTATTGTGCTGTCATGTTTACTAGCGCCCCCCCAGAAATAAGTGGATATAACATTGTAATATTCTCCTGTTGGTAAAAGAAGTAAACTGTTGTCTTCTTTTACAATTGGTTTAATTACTGGTGTAATAAATAAATAACTGGTGTTATGAAAATAAAGTCTAACCATACTGACATAGCACTAACAAAGTGTGGATGCTATTTTAAATTTAAAAAAACATGGTAAACACAGCACCTCATTTTATAAAGTAAATGTAACAACAGTAACTAATAAAAACAGTCATATCATTGTCCTATTATGTGTGACAGTGGCTGTTTATTATATATATTCTTTCATGAAACAAAAAAAGGTAAATTGATCCATATTGATACATACAAGTTAGTTTATTTAAAAGTTTTTAAAAAACTATCAAGCCAACAGCACATTCTTTAATATATGCATTTTAAATAAATAAGTATAATAAATAAATAAATAATGCAGAGAATGCATCTATTCACAAAACACAAAGCATGTATAAATGACTACTGCCCTTGTTAACATCTCAATCAGAACAGTACGGCAGAGCAGGTAAAGCAGCCAACTGCAACATAAGTGCTTTCCTGCTCAGTCAGTGTGTGTGTTGCTGCAGCAGGGCAGACATGTGCTGTTTCACCTCTCCGGGGTCAGCCACTGAGCAGGCCAGGATCAGGCCTCTGATCCCAGTCCTCATTTTAGTGGAAGGGAGTATCTACAACATAGTCAAAGAATATTTAATCTTATGGTTTGCTTTTAGCGCAAACACACAACACAGAACCAAAAGTTGCAGTACCTTCACATGTATTTTGCATCTCTCCAAAAGAAATTTCCACTTCATTGCAGTCCGCTCGTCATCAGTCAAACTTGTAAACTCCTCTGTCTGCAACAGATGAGATGAAAATGCTGTTTCTCTTACCTGAAGATGCTAAACCTTTCATTTGTTTGAACTATTGTACCAGTTTAATTTAATCATAAAAGCAAAATATAAAATGGGATGTGGATTTAATGAATTTAACTATTAGCAAATATTTCCTCACTTGCCAGACCCATACAGAATTTAAACACATATACACAGTGTAGTGTTGTTTGTATTATTTTCAACCTGTACTGGTATTCATGTCTCTTCTCTCATGTTCTTTATTTCCTTCACACAGGGACTAGTACGTGTAGAATTGAGGCTAAATGATCATCCTTGTGTAAAGTGGTACTGACCGAACAGCCAAGTGTCTGTTCTGCCACTGGGCTTTTGAGCATGCAGGAATGCAGTGCTGCCGGTGTGGTCGAGCAGGTCAAAGCCTGTGCTGGA